>CM053625.1:254627612-254699878 GCA_028646595.1 Phalanger gymnotis
GCCCATTTCAGGAAACAATAGGAATCTCATTGGCTCCAGCTAAGTGACCTTCATGTTTTCCCCTCCCTCACAGGTTTTTATGTTTAAGGCCACATAGATTGACTCCTAGTTCACCCTGTACAAGGTATTCATGGTCTAGCCCTGTCTTCTCACCAGATTCCAAAGAACAACGGAGTACTTCAGTCAGGCATTAATCTTTCTAATGTTCGTTTTGGAGAATTATGTGAGTTCACAAGGCAGTTTTGTGCACCCTAATTCAGTCTCAGATTAGAAAGAAGAAATCGTTGATGTCAAGTTTTAAAAAAAAAAAAACAACTAAACTTTTTAAAGCAATCACTACCTTGTAAGTAACCAACTCTGGTCCCCCAGCCAAAGGAATGAAAGGGAAAGGGTCCCTGCTAATCATGGAAATACAGGTTTGTCGTTCTTGTTTTTGTAAATAGTATTTTATTTTTTCCAATTACACGTAAAGATAGTTTTCAACATTTTTTATAAGACTTTGAGTTCCAAATTTTTCTCCTTCCCTCTCCTCCCCAAGATGGTAAGCAATCTGATATAGATTATACATGTGCAATCATGTTAAGCATATTTCCACATTAGTCATGTTGTGAAAGAAGAATCAGAACAAAAGAGAAAAACCACAAGAAAGAAAAAACAAAATGAGAATAGTGTGCTTGGATCCGCATTCAGACTCCACAGTTCTTTCTCTGGATGTGGAGAGCATTTTCCATTATGAGTCTTTGAGAATTGTCTTGAATCATTGTATTGCTGAGAAGAGCTAAATCTATCATAGTTGAACAACATATAATGTTGATGTTACTATGTACAACGTTCTCCTGGTTCTGCTCATTTCACTCAATATCATTCCATGTAAGTCTTTTCGGTTTTTTCTAAAATCTGCTAATCGTTTCTTATAGAACAATAGTATTCCATTACATCCATATACCACAGCTCATTCAGCCATTCCCCCGTTGATGGGTATTCCCTCAATTTCCAATTCTTTGCCACCACAAAAAAAGCTGCTGTAAATATTTTTGTACATGTTGTAGGTCCTTTCCCCTTTTTTATGATCTCTTTGAGATACAGACCTAGTAGTGGTATTACTGGATCAAAGGATATGCACAGTTTGATTGCCCTTTGGGCATAATTTCCAATTGTTCTCCAGAATGGCTGGATCAATTCACAACTCCACCAACAATGCATCAGTGTCTCAGTTTTTCCACAACTTTTCCAACATTTACCAAGAAATAAAGTTTTTAAAGATAGTTTTTCCATCACCTCAAAAACTCATTAAGCCATCTTGAAATGTATAAAGAGAGGGATACCTCATCTTCACAGAATTATGTCTTAGTTTTTTGGTATTAATGGGCCTACCACTGCTCTTTGCACATAGTAGGTCTAGGATAAATGCTCATTGAATTGTTGTAGCGTTCTCCAACTCAAATTGCCCACATAATCTGTCCATTCTCCTCTTCCACTTACCAGTATAATGTAGCATTATGACATAATTTCAAAGACTATGATTGATTTTATATCAATGACATCTTATCATGTCCATTTCCTTGTTCGTTTGCTTTTGAGGCAAATGACTTGCCCAGGGTCACACAGCTAGTGTCTGAGGCCAGATTTGAACTCAGGTTCTCCCGACCTCATAGCTGGTGCTTTATCCACATTTGCTGGTAGTAATAATGATAAAAATTACTCATTTTGTGTAACTTTTAAAGGTTTACAGAATACATTGTGGCCATTATTTCACTTAATCTCTACAACAACCCTATGAAGTAGGTGCTATTACTTTCTCCCCATTTTACAGATGGTGGAAAGTGAGGCTCAGGTTAAGTGACTTGCCCAAGGTCATGTAGCTAGTAAATGTCTGAGGTGCAATTTGACTCTGTCTTTCCTGACTACAGGTGAAGAACTCTTATGCCTTACCATCAGCAGCAAGTGAAATATAGTTTCTTAAATTGCGGGAAAGGATGGATTAATTGGGGAACTACTCCTACAAATGGTTAATCCCACTTCCTACATGAGAATCCTTATGAACTTCGGTCAGGACAGATGGCACTTGCTGATTATATTAGCTTACTTTGGGGGCTGATCTTACTTTACCCACTATGTGTAAAAAACCATGGTTCAGACATTGTTCTCTCTAAGTCACTTGACTTTCTGTGTCTTTAGGCAGGAAAAGGAGGTTCTGTGAAAGCTGCCCTAGGATTTAATGCAGCTGAAGATGCCCAGAAACTGAGGAAGGCCATGAAAGGACTTGGTAAGTAGATGGCCTACCTGATGCATGGCAAAGTAAAGGTTTATGTAAATTCATGTTTTGCAAGCAATCTAAATCCTATGGTAACTTAATGCTTTTAAAATAGAGCTGTGTCTCCTTTGGCAATCCAGGTGAGCCTTAAGATGGACCAGTATATAAAAATTTAGACTTTGCAAAACAAATAGGGTCGGGAATAATTGCTTTAGGAAAAAATGCTTTTCAAAAAGACAACCACTACTCCTGCCTGGACCTTTCCTCCCAAGATTTTTTAAAAAATTATTTTAAGATTTTTTTTGGGTGAACTGGAGGGTACTGGAGCTGTGATTTCATCCTTGTAGGGAACTCATGGGGAGGAATGTTCACTCCCAATACACATCACAAACCTACTTTACAAGGTTCTTAACCTTGCTATTATCACCCCAGTTTTACAAATGAGGAAGCTGAGACTGAGAGGGAGACTAATAGGCATAATTTAAACTCAGGTCTTCTGACTTCAGCCCTACTACTCTATCTGCTGTAGCACCTTGCTGCCTCATGTCCAGCAGAAAGAGGAGGGCCCAAAGAGGCCATAGGTCCCAGCACATGAGAGAGCCTCTTGAGATTCTCTGTGATCGTCTCAGAGTAGAGTTTTAACCAGATGAGACCTGAGAGGAAGTATAGCACAGTGGTAGGGGCTCTCTCTGGGCTTAGAGTTGGAAGACCAGGTTTCAAATGTTACCTGTCACTTCCTTACCCTGTGTGACCCTGAGTAAGTCATTTCTCTCTGAGCCTTGGTTCCCTCCTATACCATGAAGGAATTGGATTAAGTGATGTCTAACCCCCCTTTCAGATCTAAATGCTTGTTGTTGTTATTCAGTTGTTCCTCAGTCGTGTCTGACTCTTTGTGACCCCATTTGGGGTTTTCTTGGCAAAGATACTGGAGTGGTTTGAAACTTCTTTCTCCAGCTCCTTTTACAGATGAGGAGACTGAGGCAAACGGGGTGAAGTGACTTGCCCAGGGTTATAGCTTACAAGTGTCTGAGGCCAGGTTTGAACTCAAGAAGATGAGTCTTCCTGACTCCAGGCCTGGCACTCTGTGCACTATGGTGCCACCTAGTTGCCCTCAAATCCTATAACACTGTAAGACAAAGTGCTATTTAGGTGTTATTAATATTAATTATTATGAAAAATGAGCAAATGCCCATTTCTGAATAGGGCATTCTATTTAATCTGTATCTACACTACTTTTCCCTTTTTCTTTAACTTAAATGAAATAAAAGATTTTCTGTGCTCAGCAGTGGATCTGAATGAGCAGACCCATCTGAATTTCCAAGTGCAGCACAAATGCCCAGGCTTCAGAAATTAGACGATAGACCAGCTATATCATAGCCATAGATAGAAAGAGCTGGGAAGCATGCCAGCCAGGTGGGTGATTCTTTTCATGAAAGTAGATGCAAATGCATATTTAAACAAAATGCATGCAAAATTCATGACCCTCAAGAGTTGGAAGGGCATCCAGAGAAAATAAAATTGCATTTGCATTTGGTCAGAGAACTTGTATTTGTCATAGATGCCACTTACTTCTTGTATGAATGACCCTGAGTCAAACATTAAATGCCATGGACCTCACATTCCTCATTTCTAAGATGAGCAGGGTCGGACTATATCATAGAGTCACAGATGTAGAGCTGGAGGGGACCCTAGAGTCCATGTGGGCCATACAGTATTCCAAGATGTGGTTGGTCATCTAGTCTTGCCTTGAAGACATCTAATGAAGGCCAGCCTGCTTCCTCATGAAGCAACCAATTCTATTTCAGCATGCTCTGATTGTTGGAAACTTTTTTACTGAAATCAAGACTGAATTTGGCTTTTTGCTATTTCCGCACAATATTCCAGGTTCTGTTATGTGGGGCCAAACAGAGTCAGCCTGATCTTGTTTCTGACTGAGAGGCCTTCAGATTCTTGAAGCTGCGTATTAGGTCCCTGCTAAGTCTTCTCTTCTCCAGGCTAGTCATCTCCAGTTCCTTAATCATCTTCATGAACAGAACTTTGATTTGATGGTTTAATATAACATACATCTTGTATAAATTTACAGGAACATAATTTTAGAACTGAAAAAGACCCCAGAAATCATTTAGGCAGCCTCCTAGTTTGAGAGATGAGGAAACTGATACTCCTAGAGGGTAAGGGCCCAAGGTCACACAGGTTGTAATTTGGGTATCCTGTTTCTTTCCTACACAGTTTCTCTCCTTCTTCCCCTGATAATTTCATTCTAAAATTGGGGATTTGGGTAGAAAGAGGAGTGGGAAATTATGAAAATGTATGGAACCCTTATGTGAAATCAATTATCAGTAATCCTTAAGATTTTCACCCCTGTTAACTAAAAACTAAATCCAGTGACTAGCTTAGCATTCATAATTATTATCATTGTTCAGTTGTGTCCAACTCTTCATGACCCCATGCAGGGTTTTCTTGACCAAGATACTGGAGTGGTTTGCCATTTCCTTTTCCAGATCATTTTACAGATGAGGAAATTGAGGCAAACAGAGTTAAGTGACTTGCCCAGGGTCACACAGCTAGTAAGTGTCTGAGGCCAGATTTGAACTAAAGTCTTCCTGACTCCAGGCTCAATGCTGTATCCACTGCTCCACCTAGCTACCCCACTCATAATTATTAGTGAGAGCTTAAATCTGGTTCTTTTGACATTTCTTCTTTTTGTCAAGTAATTCTTTACTAAAAATATTGAAATAGTGATGTGAAAGAATGTCATACGTGGCATCGTTGAGGACAGTGAGTAAAGGAATTACAATCAATCACTTAATTAACGAGCATTTGTTAAATACTTACTGTGTGCCAGGAATCTTGCTAAGGGTCGGGGATACAAAGGAAAAAAGCAAAAACAATTCCTACCCTAATGGAGCTTACTTTGATTGTTTCTGGGATTGTAAGGTTTACCTTTGGTGTTTCCTTTCCTTTTTTGGTTTCGTGGGAAGAAGGATCACATAATATATATGTATGTATGTATGCATGTTTACATATATGTGTGTGTGTGTGTGTGTATACATCCATACACACACTATAGTCCCAAATCATTTGATTTAGAGCTAAAGGAAACCTTCCAGATCATTTAGTCTGGCACACTCATTTTACAGGTGAGGAAACTGAGACCCAGCAAAAGGCAGTAGTTTCATTCAATGAGTATCTACTAAGTGTCTATTATGTGCCAGGGCCTAGAGTCAATTAGTCAGGCAACAAGCATTTATTAAGTTCTTATTATATTTCAGGACTTGTGCCAAGCACTGGGATACAAAGAAAGGTTAAAAAAAACCCAACAGCAATAGACAAAAAAATGGCCCCTGCCCTCAAGGAGCTCCCATCATGGGGGAAGCATCATGATAATAAATAGATGCATATAAGATATATAGACTAGCTAGAAAGTTATACGAAAGGGGAAGGCACCAGGAGCTGGGGAACCCAGATGGGAGATGGGGTGTCAACAGCAGATATGCCTATGTAGGTTGACTTTAGAAATTGATGGAAGGAGGTAAAAATCAAAGAGAGGTGGAAAGGCAGGAAGGGACTAGGTTGTTGAAAGGTTTTAAAAGCCTGCAGATTTTTATATGATCCTGGAGGTTATGGAGAGCCACTGAGTGATAGCTGGAGAGAAGTAGTGACATGATCAGAGGGTTCTTTGCAAAATTCCTTTGGCAGCCACTTGGAGATTGCACCAGTAGCAAACATGCAAACTTAAATCTGAAACCATGGCCTCTGCTTGCAAATCCAGCAGTTTTTCCATTATAACACAGTTATACTCAAATATAACACACTTATACTCAGGTGCTTCCCTTACAGAGTTCCTGGTGCATTGGAGGCTTAACAGCCCCAAACCCCCAATGCAGGGGAGATAAAAAGTCAATTAAGATGAAAAGGGAGAGAAGGGAGACACAAGAGAGTTGGTAGGAGTTGAAATTCAGGGAGAAGAGGTGGAAGTATTGGACCAACTCTCTCCACTCTTTGGATTTCAGCCTTGACAGAGACAGTTTGAACTTAGGGAAACTGCTTCTGGCAGCATGCTTACGCTCTCATTTTCCTTTTAAAAAGAAATATGAATTTAACTCAGCCCCTTGTGGCATGGAGACGACCAGGGCTCTTGAAAGCTATACATGTGGAAAGTAAGCTTCTCCCAAGTTTATAGGTCCATAGGTTCGTGGGCATCTGCTGTCCACAGGGTGACCTAGCTAAGTTAGAGTTCTTCTCCATGCGGCACCTCATTGAGTGGAGAGTAGATTTTCAGGCCTGGCAGTTCATGAAGACATCTTCTAAGGGGCTGCAATTAGTATCACTGAAGGGAATGCACACTAGATACTATAGATCCTTGAAGTGTTAAAATGGGAACTTGCCAGAACGTTTTAAAATGACCAATATGAAAATATATTTGGCACTATTTAAATGAATAATTTACTCAAGGATACATGGCTAGTTTCTTTTTTGAGGGGCGGAAAGGGATGAATACACACTTATTAAGTGCCTACTATGTGCCAGGCACTTATTGCTTTACAGATATCTCATTTGAGACTTACATGAGGTAGGTGCTATTATTATCCCCATTTTTCAGTTAAGGAAACTGAGGCAGACAGAGGTTAAGGGACTTGCCCAGGATCATATAGTTAATAAGTGTCAAGGCTCTCTTTGGACTTAGATCTTTCTGACTCCAGGATGTGTGCTCTATGCACTGCGTCACCTAGGTGCCTTGAGACAAGTCTTGAGCCCTGGTCTCCCTGGCTTTTGAGACTGGCCCTCTATGCATGATGACACGCTACCTCTATCCTTCCATATTTCTTTATGTAACTCTTTATGTAACTCATTTCATGCCAAGCACTGGGGATACAACAGAAAAAAAAAAAGAAATAGTCCTTGGTCTGAAGGATTCAAGGATTATATTCTTTTGGAGAACATTCCATTCTACACCAAATGCTGGGTGTTTAGGTTATTTCTAGCTGTCTTTGCTATTGGCGCATAACCTCTCAATTCCCCTACCAATCTTTAAAACTATGTGAGTTGCAGAGAAGTTTTTATTCTGCATTTGAGGGAATGTCCTCATTCAAAGTTTCCTATACCATAAAATCATAAGTCTAAATCAAAATAAAAATCATTGTTGTTACAGATAATGAAAGTAGGAATATATTTATATCATTGTTTTTTTTTTCTTTTTAATTATATTCTTAGGGTATATTCCCATGAATGGATTGCTAGGTCAAAACATAGGGCTAGGTTCTTTTATGTTTATGGTATATTGTCATATTGTTCTCCAAAAATATTACACTATCCTGCAGTTTCCCTAGCAGTCTATAGGGTATGTATTTTCCCCTTCGAACAGCGAGTTTTGCCACTGCTGAGTTCTGCCAGTGTGATGAGCATAAAGTACAATTTCAGTGACAACAAGTGATGTTCTTTCAGAACAGAAAATCAAGGAAATACAAAGTGAAATTACAACAGGGAAGCTTTTTCCCATCTTTTAAAATTTTTTCCTCACAAGATGATTTTAACCTGGAAAGAGACAAGGAGGATGATCAGCAGTAATTGTATTTATTATTATACAAAAACACCACTTCCCTACTTGCCTCACTAAACTTAATTTTGTAACTTTAGTGATGCTGGAAGGAGCCAGCGTTTGGTACTTACCATATCTTCTATCTCTGCCAACAATCTCTCTGTTCTTTTCTCCTTCAGGTACAGATGAAGATGCCATCATTGATGTACTCGCCCACCGTAGTGTGTCACAGCGCCAGGAAATAAAAATAGCCTATAAGTCAACCATTGGCAGGGTTAAGTCACAGTTGTTTGTCATACTGGGCTGTTAATGGAATCTTACTAGAGAACAGGGGCTTGTCTGGATGATACCACTAAGGTTGCTTTACTCTCAATGAACAAATGAATGGATGAATGAGCCTTTGCCAGTTTAATATGCTGGTTTTGATGGACTGTTTCTATCCGCTGGTATTCTTTCTCTACAATGTCTCACCCAATCTGAAGGCTGCTTGGTTTTAAGGACCTGAGGCTAGTACTGAATTGTGTATCCTCAGCCCTACCATCCTCACCACATATACTGCCCCAAGGAAGTGCCCTCTCTGAGCAGTCTGGGCTTTCTGAGCATGGTTCTCATAGTGGCTGTATGTGAGAGATAATGTCTTATTCTCCTGCTACTCTCAATTTGGATTTTTCTGGAGTTGATTTAATTGTCGAGGCAAAAACAATTTTAAAATGCTTAGTTTTAAATGGGCATTTAAAAACTTTTATTTAGAGACATCATTCTGACTCCAAATTACATTGTAGTGTCCCTTCCTTTAGTGACACCCAGAATATTAACCATTGTTATCAGCCTTTCAAATCCTCCCTACATCTTGTTTCAGATTTGTAGGAGTCCATGTTTCAGATTCAATTCAGAATTACATCCAATCTTTTTTGGTCAATTGGTTGTATCCCACTCTTTGCGATACCATTTGGAGTTTTCTTGGCAAAGATACTGTAGTGGTTACCATTTCCTTCTCCAGTTTATTTTACAGATGAGGAAACTGAGACAAACAGAGTTAAGTGACTTGGCCAAGGTCACACAGCTGCTAAGTGTCTGAGGCCAACTTTGAACTCAAGTCCTCCTGACTCCAGGGCTGGCACTCTCTCCACAGTCACCGAGCTGCCCCATCCTCTTCATAGGCTCTTTATCATTCCAACAGTAGTATGCACTGGAATACGATGTTTGGGCAGCCATTGCTTAGGGATGGTAGGAACAGCCTAGAATTTGGAGTTAGAAGATCCAGGCTTTTGAAGCCTGGATCTGTCATGTATGTGTCCTTGGACAAGTCACTTGTTAGATTTATAGCTGGAAGGGACCTCAGAGTGAATCTAATCTAATTTCTTTATTTTATAGATGAGGAATTTTGGGCTGGGGAGATGAAATGACTTGCTCCAAGTCACAGAGGTGGCAACTTGAAGAGCCAGGATTTGAACCTAAGCCCTCTAATTCCAAATCCAATGCTTTTCTGACTTTATAACACTTGATCTTTCTGGGCCTCAATGTTCTCATAGGTAGAATGATTGGAGTAGAGTATGTGAGCTCTAAGGTTCCTTCTAGCTCTAAATCCTTTAATCTACCCAAAATGTGCAGAATCTGGGTTTTTCTTAAATTACAAATGTTTTATCATATTTGGAATAGGTCCTAACCATTCAAAGGTTATTCACTCACTCTTATGCTACGTCTCTCCCCTTTTTTAGCATATGTTCCTTATCCCATAAGTATATGTATAATCTGAGTCATCTCGAATAAGGGATAAGGTGTGAGGTGAGGATCTAAATGGATTTTCCACCAATATTATCTTTGCCGGGTTTTAAAATTATGACCATATTTGCTTTATTAAAAAATGTCAGCTTTTTAACAAAGCCTTTGATTTCTTTCTATGTTTAGGAATAATCTATATAAGTTTAGGGATGTATCTTTGAAAATTTGGAAAAATTTACCAGTTATTATCCCCTTTAGACTAAATGTATTGATTCATGTTTTTTAACAGAATAATTCACTGTTGGCTTACTTTATGTCTTCCTCTGAGTTTCATCTATTTCAGTTATCTACTTCCTGTTTCAATTTTGGCAATTTAAAAAAACCTATAATTTCTATAAATATGATTATTTATAATTAACAAATTATTTATAATTTATAATGATTCCCTTTCTTCTGTTACTAGGCAATGACTCTGACTTAAAATTCCCTGATTGTCATTTTTGGGGCATTTTTTGTGATTTCTCCTTTTTCATTTGTAATTAGGTGATTTATATTTTCCTTTCTCTCTTTTTGAAGTTTGTTGCTAATAATTGTCAGTTTTGTTGTATTTAAAAAACAAAACTAGTTCTTAGTTTTATTAGTTAATGCAATTGTTTTGCATTTACCATTATGTTTCTTTCTATACTGGTCTTTATTATTTCTCCTTTTCTGTCTTCCTTTGTGTTATGCCTTTGTTCCTTTTCTAATGCTTTTATTTATAGGTAATTCAATTAGCCTTTCTTTTTCCTTGTTATTAGATATGCTCAGCACTATAAATTCACCTATAAAAATTGTTTTGTTTATATTCCATGGATTTTGATATGTGATTAGAAATATCTTTTTAAAAACATTTTATTTTAATCAGCCAACATCTGCCTTCTGACTCTCCTACCCTATCTCTCCCCACATTGAAGACAGGAAAAAAACAAAACCCATTACACAAATCAAAACAAATTTCTACAATAGCAATGTCCAAAAAATAAACTTGTCTCATTTTGCATCCTGAATCCTTTACCTTTTTGTTAGGAGGTAGGTAGCATGTTTCATCAAGATTCCTCTGGAATCCTGATGGTCATTAATCTGATAAGAGTTCAGGACTGGCATATTTATGTATTACAATTTGTTCAGCCATTTCTCGCTTTATTGGCACTCCCTCAGATTCCCATCCTTTGCTATCTCAAAAAGAGCCCTAAATATTTTTATATGTCCTTAGAATTTGTTTTACTCAGGACTCATCCTTGCCTCCTCAAATTCCCCACTCTCTAATTCCCCCTTTACTTTCTCCCCTTTCCCTTCTATTTTCCTGTTAAATGAAATGAATTTTTGTATCCAACTCTGTGTTTATTCTTTTATCATTATCTTTTAATGAGAACATTAAACATCTGGATGTTTAAACAACTGGATGAGAACATCCAGAATGGCTGGATCAGTTCACAACTCCACCAACAATGTAACAGTGTTCCAATTTTCCCACATCCTCTCTGTATTAACAATGTTATTATCTTATTTAAATTAAATTATATTTAAATGTTTAGTTCTTTGTTAAATGTCTTTAAGTTTATTAAATTCTAGAGTTTTCCTCTCATTTTCCATGTAGCCTTATATCTTTTATTTATGTTAGTTACTTAAAATTTTGTTACATTATAATCTATAAATATAGTATGCATAATTTTGGCCTTTTCACATTTACCAGGGCCTTTTGTATGACTAGGCATATGAGCTATTGTCGTGAGAGTTCTGGGTGTTCTTGAAAAGAATTTGTGCTCCCTTCTTTTTCCATTAATTTCTCTCCATAGATCTGTTATTGAGAGGCAGCCTATCTGCAGCCTGGAAGGGATTGTTGAATTAAATTTTGCCCTACTCTCTGTGCCCTGCAGGATTTGATCGATGACTTGAAGTCGGAACTGAGTGGGAACTTCGAGAAAGTGATTGTGGGAATGATGATGCCCACTGTTATGTATGACGTGACTGAGCTGAGAAAAGCCATGAAGGTTCGCATTCATCCCTGCAGTGAGCAATTTTTGTTTCCTACCTTCAGGAAGGCTGTCTGGGCATTTTATTCATAATGCTACTAATAAAAGCCTTCAGATATAGTTGAGTGGAAAGCTCAGGTGTGAGAGCGGTTAATTTTCTGACATTTGACAGTTGAAAAATATGTTATCAAATCAGTTTGAAAAAAGTATTCTTTTCTAAAAAGTTATAGACTCATAGGATCTTAGTGAGAAGAGACCTAGAAGCTATCTAGTCTAACCTCCTACTGTTAAGGATACTCTCATAAAGATTTTCTTCTTTTAAAAAAAATTTTTTTTATTTGTTTTAATCAGGCACTGCAAGGACACTCTCATAAAAGCGATGGAGTCATCCTTATAATTCAGTAGTGACAGTGGCAGGGACTGTTTCTGCCTTTGGCATATTTCTGGAAATATTTTGCTTATTTTAGCTGTATTCCAATCTCATTTGAGGCCTGTCATTTTGTGATTGTGTAGCAATCCCTGCAAGTATGGAACTGGTAGAAAAGGGTTCTCACTTGTCCTCAGCTGAGTACAAATATTATGCATAGAGGGAATGAACCTGCTGAGTTCTAACCCAGGAGTGCCCTTTTTTTTTTGACCCAAATGATCATTTCAGTAGCATAGCTTTTGCCTGATATGGAAGGCTCTCTCTGTCTATGTAGACCAGTACCTGCTTGATAACCACCATAGTCTTAGAGGGTCGACTGGAGTCTCTGAGAAGTGAAGTAAGTTCTCCAGAGTCACATAGCCAATATGTGTCCAAGTTGGGACTGGAACCTGGGTCTTCTGGATGCCAGAGCTGGCTCCCTATCTACAATGCTATATTGAATTTATGGTCAGATAATTTTTATTTTTTTATAAATTTATTTTTTATTTTTAGTTTACAACACTCAGTTCCACAAGTTTTTGGGTTCCAAATTTTTTCTCTCCCTCCCTCTCCTCTCCTCTCCTCCCCAAGATGGCATGTAATCCAATGTAGGTCCTAAATATACCTTCACATTGAACTTATTTACATAATGATCCAGTTGTAAAGAAGAATTATAACCAATGGAATGAATCATGAGAAAGGAGAAATGAAACCAAAAAAGAAGGGAAAAAAAGAGAGCAAATAGTATGCCTCAATCTGCCTTCAGGCTCCATAATTCTTTCTCTGGATGTGCATAGCTTTTTCCATCATGAATCTTTTGGAGCTGTCTTTGAACTTTGCATTGATGAGAGGAGTCAAGTCTATCAAAGTTGGTCCTTACAGAAACTGTGTGCTCTGTAATCATGTATAATGATCTCCTGGGTCTTCTCCCCTCACTCACCATCAGTTCATGTAAGTCTTTCCAGGTTATAATGAAGTCTGTCTGTTCTTCATTTCTTATTGCACATTATAATCATATACCACAATTTGTTTAGCCATTCCCCAGTTGATGGGCATCCCCTTGATTTCCAGTTCTTTGCCACCACAAAAAGAGCTGCTTTAATATTTTCATACACACGGGTCTGTTTTCCCTAGAAGTGGTATTGCTGGGCTAAAAGGTATGCACATTTTTGTAGCCCTTTGGACATAGTTCCAAATTGCTCTCCAGAATGGCTGGATCAGTTCACAACTCCACCAACAATGTAACAGTGTTCCAATTTTCCCACATCCTCTCCAGCATTTATCATTTTCCTGTTTTGTCACGTTAGCCAATATGACAGGAGAGATGTGGTACCTAAGAGTTGTTTTGATTTGCATTTCTCTAATCAATAATGATTTAGAGTATTTTTTCATATCATTATAGATATCTTTAATTTCTTCCTCTGAAAACTGCCTGTTTATATCCTTTGACCATTTCTCAATTAGGGAATGACTTGTATTCCTATAACTTTAGTTCAGTTCCCTATATATTTTAGATAGGAGGCCTTTGAGACACTGGTTGTAAAGATTTTTTTCCCCAGTTTTCTACTTCCCTCGTAATCTCTGTTGCATTGGCTTTGTTTATACAAAAACTTTTCAATTTAACATAGTCAAAATTATCCATTTTGCATTTTGTAGCACTATCTCTTGTTGGGTCACGAATCCTTCCCTTTCCCATAAATCTGATAGGTAAACTATTCTTTGCTCTCCTAAATTGCTTATAGTATCAGGTCAGCTAATTTTTAATGGCCTAGTCTACAATTCAAATGTAGTTGTGGGTAAATCCCTTTATTTTCATGCACCTCAGTTCCCTGCTCCCCCAAGCAGGCTATTCTCTAAATCCCCTTTATCTACATAACTATTGTTCTAATTAAACATTATCGTGTGTCTGCCATGTGTAAGGCACTATACTAGGCACTGGGTATGATACTCAGATCCTGCTCTCAAAAGGCTTATGGAGAAATTTGGAGAATGGTTAGGAGAAACTGAGCAAACAGGACGGTCCTCAAGAGCAGAGGTTGGGCCTTGCATGCCTTGGATTCCTCAGAGCACTGGACTTGGAGTCAAAAACACCTGGGTTCAAATCCCAACTCAGACTCACTTCCTAGTTGTATTACTCTGTACAAATCACTTAACCTCTTTTATCTCCAGTTACCTCATTTGTAATATGGTAGAATAACAGCACTTACCCCACAGGATTATTGTGAGAAACAAATGATGTAAAGTATGTAAAGCACTATATACATGCTGGCTATTATAGTAGGATGTTGCTCCTTTATAAAAATGATGAAATGTTTGAGATCAGATGGGGTAGATGGTTTCCAAGGTCCATATCAGTTCTAGATTTATGATTTTATGTTCTACTTCTTCACCTGTAGATTGAAGAGGATCTGACTCAACAGTCCTTATGTTTTCTTTAGCTCTAATACTGTTTGGTTCTATGTCCTAAGATCATAGGATCATAGATTTATGGCTAGAAAGGACCTTAAGAATGGACCTGTAGTTCATTTCCCTCATTTTACAGATAATAAAACTGAGGCAGAGAGATTAAAAGACTTACCCAGGGTCACATAGTAAAATTCTGGAAGGAGCTTTGAACCCAAATCTCCCTGAGTTCAAGCCCTATCCATTATGCCAGTGATGTCAAACTCAAATAGAAATGGATCCCTTGGGTCACATATTGACTTAGAAAACCACAAATTAACATTATCTACATATTTTAGCCTATTTTGTTAAACATTTCCTAATAACATCTTGATCTAGCTCAGGCTGCTCTCAGGAGCTGGCTAGTGGTCATGAATTTGATACCTCAGCACTACACTATAACATGACTCTTTAACTCCAACATTTTAAGATTCTATGGTCAGTTTCTCCATCAGTAAAGTGAGGGGGTTGGGTTAGATGAATCTCTAGGGGCTCTTCCAGCCTTATGTTCTATGACTTGCTGAAATGTTTGAGGATCAGATATGCGTTTGAATTTTGGATGACTCCATTCATAGTTAGAAAGCTCCATTGGCAATTCTTCCTTCTACTTTTGTTTGATTAGTAAATTACTGGAATATCAGCATCTCTTACGTTCATCAGATCGGTGAACTGTCTTACAACTTACCTTTTCTCTGGATTGTTGACTCAGGGTGCCGGCACAGATGAGGGCTGCTTAATTGAAATTTTGGCTTCCCGGACTCCAGAGGAGATCCGATGGATCAACAGTACTTACCAACAACGTAAGTAGCCCACTAAGGTTTTGCTATAATCTGAGAACAGAGACTAGCTGTGGGTACTTACATACTATGAACCTTTCTTCATAGAATCATTGAGCTAGAAGAGACCTTGAGGGGATCTTCTGGTCTCATTTTTCCCCAGGCAATTCAGTGTTTACAAAATTATCCAGGACTGAATGCTGTCCTTAGGCGGACACTCATAAATCTGCTCAGTTTATTTTAAGGTTTATATCCCACGCAAAGTTGAGAAATTATTCCTTATTTCAAAGTGAAGGCTAAACTTAATTCAAGGAACATTTAAGTGCCTACTCTGTGTAAGGCATTGTGCCAAGTGCTACTTTAGAAGGTGATGGGTATTAACATGAACAGGTATCCTGTTGAAGGAATTCTCTTTGGAGTAGAGATTGTACCAAATGACTGCCAAGGTCCTTTCCAACTCTGGAATTCTGTGTCTCTGTAATGAGCGACTGAGCTAGGATGGCTATAGCAGAAGTGGGCAGGGGGAAGGGAAGGATGGCAGATATAGAATGATCAGGTCTGGCTATAGAAGACAAAGGGGAAGAAAGACGCCCTTGATAGAGTCAGCCTTAGAAGTAGCCAGCTGGTATAGTAGATAGAGTGCTGGGCCTGCAGTCAGGAAGACCTATGTTCAGATCTGGCCTCAGACGTTTACTAGCTGTATGACCCTGGGCAAGTCACTTAACCTCTGTTTGCCTCAGTTTCTTCATCTGTAAAATGGAGTTAATAACATCATCTATCTCACAGGGTTGTTGTGAAGATCAAATGTGATAGTAGTTGTAAAATGCTTAGCATGGTGCCTGGCACATAGTAGGCACTATATAAATGCTAGCTATCATTATTAGTACTAAATATTGTGATGCTATCAGTGGACAAAAGGAAGTTGAGTGGAAATTATATTACAAATATATACAAGTATTACAAAATATTAACAAATGCTCACTGAGTTGAATTAGGGGGATAGGTTTTGAGAAAAAGATGATGAGTTCAAGTTTTAGAAATGATGAATTTTTAAAAATTTTATTATTTTTATTTAATATTTTGGTTTTCAACATTGATTTCCACAAGATTTTGAGTTACAAATTTTCTCCCCATTTCTACCCTCCCCCCCATTCCAAGATGGCTTATATTCTGATTCTCTCATTCGCCAGTCAGCCCTCCCTTCTGTCACTGCACTCTTGCCCCCATCCGCTCTCCCCTTACTTTCTTGTAGGGCAGGATAGAATTCTATGCCCCATTCCCT
Organism: Phalanger gymnotis; assembly: GCA_028646595.1. Taxonomy (NCBI): domain Eukaryota; kingdom Metazoa; phylum Chordata; class Mammalia; order Diprotodontia; family Phalangeridae; genus Phalanger; species Phalanger gymnotis. The sequence goes on from CM053625.1 coordinate 254,644,046, forward strand.
ACATATCTTGTTTCCCAGCTGCATGCAAAAAACAACTTTTTTTGAGCATCTGCCTTTAAGACTTTGAGTTCCAAATACTCTCCCTTCTTCCCTTCCCACCCACCCTCCCTAGGAAGGCAAGCAATTCAACATAGACCATACCCGTATCATTATATAAAACACTTCCACAATGCTCATGTTGTAAAAGGATAACTATATAGAAACGATGAATTTGAGATGCTGGAAGAAACTTTTTTTTCTCACCTTTGTATCCCTTGCTCTCAACAGAGAGCTTTATATATGATGTACTTAAAACAAAACAAAAAAAAACACTCCAAAGATTTGTTAAGTTGATTTGAAGAAAGCTTTCAGAACTTTTTGAATAAGCCTAGCCAAAAACTGCAGTAGGATTCTTGGCAATATCCTCTGGAAGTTGTCTCCTACAATGCCCTTTAGTACTGCCTGTAAGAAAACTCTCTGGTGACTTAATTCTGTTGATTTACTCAACAGATGATAGGCTCGAGTCAGCATTGAAGCCAAAATGGTGAGAAAGTAATTCCCAGAATCAAATTCACCGCCTATGTCAATCCTCCCCCTTAGTGAAGCTCCACAGCAGAATATAGACACCCCACCCCCACCGCCTCCATTTTCTCAACAGGACCTGGAACACCCCCCCACCCTCCCACCCCAGGAATTGAAACATCTTTTCATTTACACTATTCATTTACCAATGAATCAAGTTGGTCTATTACTTGGCCAAAAATTAATATTGTGGGTTTTTTTAAATTGTTATGATAATTTGGCTATTTCAGAAGAGAGGTTGGGCATGGAGAAGACAGGTATCTCTGGGATGGCAAAGGAACTGTTTCAGTAGTTGGGTTTTTTTTTTTTTTATGTTTCTGGTATGTGGCTAATAATAATTTTTTTTTTGGTAGAATATGGAAGAACTCTTGAAGATGACATTTGCTCTGACACTTCTTTCATGTTCCAGAGAGTACTCGTGTCTCTTTCAGCAGTAAGTCAAATACTTGAAATTTGGCAGGGGAGGATATGTTTCTTTAGAAATACTCTTCCCAAATGGGTGAGCAAAGTGTGAAATATTTTTTAATAATATGTAAAAGTTCTCCTGATAACTAATTATGCTGTGGAAATGACTCTGGATTGTCTAATAGAGTGTAAGCTCCATAAGGGCAGGAATTATTTTCATTTTTGTCTTTATTGGTCCCAGAAGCTGGCATTTTGGTAACATTGATTAATCCACAGATTAGTCTATCTATGTCCAGAGTCCCTGTTACCAAAGAGCAGCTTACCAGGATGTTATTTTTTCTGGCTCTAGCTACTGACAAAATCAGGAGGTGACATAGTGTACTGAGAAGGATGATAGCCTCAGAGGACCTGGGGTCATTCAGTGATGACTCCACTACTTAATACCTATGTTCATTGGCAGTCCTTTCAGCTCTATGCATCTCAGGTTTCTACCCTATAAATGAGAGAGTAAGAGTAGATGATCATTAAGGTTCTTTCAAGCTCTAAATCATATCATCCTATAACAGGATGCATAGGTTAGATAAGAGAGTTCTTATAATTGAACAAATCTGAATAAATTGTGGCTTCTTTAGGAATTGAATTAAGTACCATTTGAAGAGACAGTGATGTTAGTAGACAACAAATTCCAACCCTTCATTGGCTTTCTAGCTCTCTTTTTAACAACAAGTAAGTCATGGCAGAATCTACTGGAGAGAGGTATCTTGCCTTTTCCATTACTTAACCTATGTGACCTTAGATCTTCCCATGCCTCAGTATCTTCATCTGTAAAATGGGGATTATATATGTCCTCCTACCACAAGGCTGTGAGTTTAAACTATCCTTTCTTTAGAGAAACAGCCTGGTATTCACAGAATGATAGAATCTTGCTGCAGATATGAAAGAGAGGGTAGACTTAATTTACCATTCAGGCTAGGTTTGTTGATCTGCTACTGTAATCCTTGCTACTGGGGCAGCTGAGCCTGGTGGCTTGCTTGAGGTCATGAGTTCTGTGCTGCAGCAGGGATGAAGCAGGTTGGGCATCTGCCCTAAATCTGGTACCACTATGCAGAGCCCCTGGAAATAGAAGGGCCACCAGGTTGCCTGAGGAGGGGTAAACCAGCCCATCTAGAAAATGGAACAGGTCAGAACTCCTATGCCAATAAGCAGTAGCCGCTGTGCTTCTAGCTTGAGTGAGATAGGAAGACTTAGCTTCCACAAATGAAATTAAACCACAGGTCAGTCCTCTATTCAGCTTTCTCAGCGTTCTCATCCATTCTCTTGGCTTCAGCTATCACCACTGATAGCTGGTGGCTCACATAGTGATATACTTAGTATGACTTAGTATGACCTCTCTCTGGATTTTTAGACCTGTAGATAACTCCCCGATGGACCTTGATGTTTCATTAGCAACTCAAACTTAACCTCCCCAAGACAAACAGTTGCTTTGATTTCCCTATCTCTGTTCTTAATGCCATCATTCTTCTCAAAACACAAATTGGAAACTGTGGCATCTTCTTTGACTTTTCTTTCTCCTTTGCCCAACCAGTCAACAAGTTCTATTCATTATTTTTTCAAAAATATCTCTCCTATCCACCTCTTCTCCATTCCTGGTACCCATTTTCTATTTCAGAAGCCTACTGTTAGCCTCCTTCTAGTTCCTCTTCACCTTAATTCATCTGCTCACTGGTTAATCTTCTTAAAACTCATTCAGGTCATTTCCCTACTCTCAAAAGCCTTTAATGGCTCCCCATTGCCTTCAGGACAGGATATAAACTCCTTGGTCTAACATTCCAGGTCATTCAAAATTTAACTGTAACTTGCCTTCCCATCCTTATCTCCGTCCATGAACTAGTGTCCTTATTTACTAAACATGGTTTATACTTTTCTGACTGCCATCTTGTTCATTCTGTTTCCTCATCTTAGAATGCTCTTCCCTCTTTCTGGCCTACCCATCCTTCAAGGCCTAGCTGAAATCTTATCTCTTTGTTCAGAGGATCACCATTCTAGAACCAGCAAGTGTCTTAGAAGACATTTAGTCCAATTTCCCTCATTTTACAGTTGAAGAAACTGAGAGCCAGGTAGGCGGAAGTAACTACCCAAGGCAATAGAACAGTAAGTAGCAGAGCTGGGATTTTAACTTGGGTCTTCTGACTCCAAATCAACCTTCCTGGCCTGTTTCCTCATTTGTAAAATAAGGTTGGACTACATTACTTCTGAGAGCCCTGCTAGCTCTGTATCTCTTGAGCCTGTGATCTTTGAAAGTTCTCTTCTTTCTCTTTTACTCTTTGTGTTGCTCTTTTGGTATTTCTCATTTCCTTGGCTCATTAATTATCTTCTCATGTGTCATCTCCCCTAGTAGACTGTCAGATTCTTGAAGTAAAGGACTATGGCTTATGTTTAAAACAAAGTCCCCGTGAGAGCTTGACACTGCTTTATACACATCTGTGTTCCATAAATACTTACCTGATCTTTGGACAACTTCCTTTACATCTTAGAAGAGAAGCTTTGATGATTTCCAATGTCCCTGCTAGCTTTCACTGCTATGATAAATGACCCTGAGGATCCAAGAGGACAGATCAGTGTAAGACAATCCAGTTTGCGGGCTTTTGTAAAAATATGCTTCGATGATAATTGTCTCCTTTGTTTTCAGGGGGGAAGAGATGAAGGAAATTACCTGGATGATAGCCTTGTGAGGAAGGATGCTAAGGTTGGTAACTCTCTGCCTTTTCTCCGTATGTGTGCCTGGTGGCGTGAATAATTTGTTTTGCTTCCTTTTTACCCTCTATGAAGTAGACAGAGGCAGTTTTTTGTCCGGTGTTTAGCATCGTGCTTGGCATATAGTAAGGTCTAGATAAATGCTTATTGGTTAATTGATGAGTAATTTTCACTTACCTCACTGAGAAGCTGTCATCTGGGAAGTTGCTTTCAGACCAAAAACATGGAGGAAGGGAAAGGTATTTAAACGGTTGATTAGCAGATAGGGGTCACAGTGGATGGACCACTGCACCTGGAGTCAGGTAGACCTGAGCTTCATGTTCAGAGCTGTTCATTTATTAACTGTGTAACCCTAGGCAAGTCACTTAACCCCAATTTGCCTCAGTTTCCTCAACTGTGAAATAGTAATAATAAAGCACCCACTTAGGGTTGTTGTGAAGATCAAGTGAGATAACATTTGTAAACTGCTTAGCATAGTGTCTGGCTTATTCTCTGTCCCTTCCCCTTGATTAAACAAATTTCCCAAATTCAGCTGTGAATTCTTGCTGCTTCAAAGCAGTCAACATTTGTGCCTATTAGCATAGTCCTCTGGCATTTACTTGAATATTTATGAAAGGCATTGAACAAATGTATTTTTAATTGATAAATTTTCAAGCTAAAAGAGAATCTGCAGGCCTTAAATGTAGTGCACAGTGGTGGTTGAAAGTGTTTGTGTGATTTCCTTCAGTACCAGAGGGCAAAGTTAGAACTACTATGTAGAAGTTAAAGGGAGACAAATTTTGGCTTATTATAAAGAAGAACTTAAAGCATTTGATAAGGAATGGGGAGTGGAATCGTGATTTCATTGGTATTATAGAGAATGCCTGAATGAGGAAATTCCTTCTCCCAAGGCAGTTCTATACCTTCTCTATTGACTTACAGTCTTGAGAGAGATGCCTAGAGCAAGAAGAGGCTAATTGTATTGTCTGTTATCACACAGGCACTATGTGTCAAAGGTAGGGCTTAAACCCAGGTCTTCCTTCCTCCAAATCTCAGTTCTCCATTTTCTATTCCACACTACCTCCAAAGATGCTCCAAAACAGAGAGTGATACCTTAGAAGGTAGTGAATTTCTCATTGGAAGTATTCAGACAGAAGGTAGGGGACTGACAACTTCACAGAAACTATGTTAAGAGGATTCTTACATCAGGTAATTAGGTGCAGTGGATGGCTTTTAAAGTCTCTTTCAATTTTTAAAGTTGTATTACTCCATAATACGACTATATGTTTATGAACCTAGGTTTAAAAGGTGGTGGGAAGAATGTCCCCCTGGTTCTTCAAGTTTCACCAGCATGAAAGCATAAATTGACCAGATTCGATTTGTACCAATGTAAGAGACAGAAGCCAGATCTTTCTTCATCCTTTGGGAAGAGTGAGTGGCAGAGTTGATGTTCACCTGTAGAATTAGGAGTATAATATTGGGATTTAAGTCCTGGAAAGGTGGGTGGAGCTAGAGGGAAGAGGACTAATCAGTAGAGGCAGTTGGGATCTCTATGAGAGTCCCAAGCAATAATTTACAAGTCACTGAATTCCCAACTCCTTACTCAATTTGTAATTCTTGGGGTTTTTCTTGAACAAAAGAGTAGCTAGTTATATCTCTATAAAAATGTAGTCTTACTGGAAAAAAAAATTATGACCTCTGAAAAAAAATCCATTAACAATAGAATTCAAAAATCTTACAAAGGAAGAAACCAATGAGTAAGAAGAAAAGTCTACTTTATGAACTTAGGATGGACGTTTGCAAATCCCGCTGGTAACCACCATGAGAGAAAGGAACAGACAAGGTGGTATTTCCCAACCCAAACTATAACTGCAGGATAGTAAAACATCCAAATTTTCAACCGTAGATTCCTTTACAACCTTAGCTTTGTAACTCAGGAGGTGGGAATTGGGGGAGGAGGGAAAAGCAAGATATAGGGAGAAAGGAGAGCCAGTTTTTATGTTTTAAGTGCCTTTAATAGTAACATTTTGCAGACTAAAAATGTGCTGCTGTCAATTGGTAAACACTGATCTAGGTGATTTGACTGGCCCTTTTTTGTGGATGATGAGAGAAGGAAAAAAATTCTCAGTTGTCCTTCAACTAGACATTGAATACTTTCATGGGAAGCAATATACTATTATGGAAAGAACCCTGGATTGGGAGGCAAGAGAACATGATAGCTGAGTGACTTTGGACAAGTTACATTACACTTAGAGGCCTCAGTTACCTCCTCTGTAAAATGACTCTTTGAATAAGATGATCACTGGCTCCCCAACCTATGAGTACAGAACGTGGGAACTGGACTGGAACATCTTAAAATTGTCAAACTCTAAAAAATCCTTTGGATTTCTAAAATGTGACTTTCACTGATCAAAGAAGCAGGTGGATAGCCAAATAAACAGAAAAGAGAAGAAAAAGAGAAAAGAGAGCCATCACTTCTACTCTCAATAAGGATACAAGCTGATGGAGAGCCTATTATAGTCAAGGCTCCTAAAATCAGTGGTTGGTATTTCCATTGGGTTTGTAGATAGTAAATTCCAGGGGTGGGTCTATATCTTGAAGCTGGAAGCCATTGCAATCTCTGGCCAATCTAACCTTTCAGAGCTTTAGTTAGTTTTTAAAAGATCAGTGAATTTGAAGAATTAAAATACTTTAAAGATGTAAGCACTTAAGTATTTGACGTTATTCTTTGATGACCATTGCATCATGTGAAAAGAGCATAATGTGATGGATAGAGAACAAGTCTTGATGTTGGGAAGAACTGGGTTCAAATCCTACCTATGAGACATTAAGGGCTCTGTGGCAGTTCTAAGTGACTTAACCAATTAGTGCCCCAGGCAACCATCTAAGACAGAGGAGCTACTGTTCTGCATCAGTGGAGGGAGTTTCCACTCCAAAAAGGCCTCATGTGGTTGAAATTATAATTCTGGACACCTCCCTCCCCTGCCCTCAAAGAATCATCTAAGCAGCCCTACATGGAAGGAGAGTGCTACTTTATAGAATGGAAATTGTGATGGCATTTTAACGAGGATACCAAATGGACGGGGAATCTCATACAACCAAAGAGTTCATTAGGCACCATCTTGTGTTTGTTGATTGTCCCTTTTCCTTGAACATTTCCTGGGCCATGGAGGCAATTAATGACTCAATCCATAAACATTTATTGATTGCCTATTATGTGCCAGGTGCTGGAGGCTCAGGATTCAAAAGCAAAAAATGAAACAGTCTCAACCAACTAACATTCTAATGGAAGAGACAAGGCCAGATATAAGTATATAGAGCATAAATAGGTAATAAATACAAATTAATGCAAGGTTGGTAGCTAGGGAGGTCACTAGCAAGTGGGAGATCAGAAGAAGTTTCATATAGGAGATGCTTGAGTTTAGTCTTGATAGAAGAGATGGATTTTTTGAGGCAGAAGCGAGGAGAAAGTACATTTCAGGCATGTGGAAAAGCCAGTATAGAGGTGGGAGATGAAGTCCCAATGTGTGAGGAACAGAGAAAAGGCCAAGGAAGAGTCATATAAGGCTAGAAAGTGTTGAGGCCATTTTGTGAAGAGCTTTAAAACTTAAATAGTAGAGCTTATATTTTATCCTAGATGCAGTTTACAACTCCTATGTGCCAAGTGTAGGGTTTCCAACCAGCCCACCCCATTTGGCTTTATGAAAATGTCAAGTAGCCCCAGGATCTTAGAACTAGAAGAATCTCACCCTTTCGTGTGTTTTAATTCACGTTAGGACTTGTATGAGGCTGGTGAGAAGAAATGGGGAACCGATGAGGTGAAATTCCTGTCCATTCTCTGTTCTCGGAACCGAAATCACCTACTTCATGGTAAAGCCCTTGGTTACATTTTTTTCATTAAGTGATTTATTAAAAATTTAGTGCTGTGCATTAAACTTGCTTAATGACTATTTACATTTATATTAATTTCAGTACCTACAGTGCATAGCTCTTTAGTCACTCCCACTAAGTCTCCATCAGGATTCTTTGTTCATTCTCATTTTCTTATGATTATATTTAGTGTATACTCTGTGCTTCTGGCTATGGTGTTTATTTAATTTGCATTATTTCATAAAGGCTTTCCAGAAGATCTCTCTATACTCCTGACACTTGTTGGTCTTCATGCTATTATACTATATTCTTTCTTTTTTGCAGCTATGATAAGGCTGCTATGAAAATCTTCAATCAGAAAACTTTTTTTAATGAATTAATTTGTTTAGTTTTCAACATTCACTTCCATAAGTTTTAAATTTTCTCTGCCTCCCTTCCCAAGATGGTGTGCAATCTAATACAGGCTCTACATATACATTCTCATTAAACATATTTTCACATTAGTCATGTTGTATAGAAGAATTAAAATGAATGGAAGGAACCATGAGAAAGAAAAAAACAAAACAAAAAAAGAGAGAAATAGTATGCTTCGATCTGCATGCAGACTCCATATTTTTTCCTCTGGATGTGGATGGCATTTTCCATCATGAGTCTTTTGGAGTTGTTTTAGGTCCTTGCATTCAAATTCTTTCTTAAAAGATTGTTTTGATAAATCTTTTAGGCTATATTCCTAGTGATGGAATTATTAGGTCAAAAGGCATGATTCTCTTTGTAACATTTACTGTGTATTGCAGATTGTTTTCTAAAATGATTTTGAACTCTACCATCAGTGAATGACTATACTTGTTTATTCACGACCCTGACAGCATTGAGTTTTACTGTTTTTATCAGTCATATGGGTGTGACATGCCATGTCAAAGTTATTTTAATTTATCTTTTTGATTATTAGTGAGGATTGGCTTTTTTTCAAGAGTTTTTGGCTATATTTCCATATTTTCCTGAAAGATGAATTCAGCTTTATATGTATTAATTATAAATTTTTCCTACTTTATTCAGTACAGATAAAAAATGCTGCACTGAATAGTTTCACATCAAGTACACGTCTTGATATGGCAGCTTTGGAATGACTATATATATACACCATATACACATGGTACAGGAGAAAGAACATCACATTTAGAGTCAGACAAACTGGGTTCAAACTGGGTTAGTTCTGCTGCTTGCTTTAATACACATATGACCTTAGGCAATTCACTTAATTTCCCTAGGCTTCAGTTTCCTTATCTATGAGGGTGTTGGCCCACATGCCTCCATAGGCATGTAGATCTGTATGTGGAGGTGACTCTAGGCTCTCAAAAGCTGTCACTAGAGTACAAAATCTAGCAGACCTTACCAAAACTTCACCTTAGAGCTTTAGCAATGGACTGAATGTATATTATGTGAGCATCAGCCTTGCTGTGTATGGGGAAGCTCATCACCAGGCTGGCTGAATTCAGGCTGCTGAGTTCTTTGACCACAGCGACTCTCAAAGATGGTCCATCAGGTCACATAGAGGTTGCCCTCTGCATTAGAGGCAGGACCCATACCAATGAAGTCACAAAGCAGGAACGTTACAGAAAGCAGCATGGCAATAGGGAAAGCAAATTATACCTAGAGTCAGAAGCCCTGGAGTTGAGTCTAGTGTCTACCACTGACTACCTAGGAGACCATGGGTGAGCCACCTAAGTCCCCTGAGCTCCCTAACAGGGTTTTTGGGAGGAATATGCTCAGCAAATTGCACAGCTTTATCTACCATGTAGTATGTAGCAAGAATCAATCAAAATAATGACATATTTATCATTAATCATTAGCAGCATGAATAATGTACTCAGAGCCTCTTTGGGGTGTGTGTGTGTGTTTCTAGGAAACAATCTTTATAGTCAAGTCTCTAATTTAATATCAGGAATCTCAAGACTTACTATTCTAATTCAGTTTTTTAAAAAGAGAATTCTTTAGTATACAGCAAGGAAAATATAATTATTAGTAGTACTTATTCTTGAATAGTACTTAAGTTATTTAAAGTAATTGAGGCAGCTACTTTAGGGGGTGTACTGATGAACAGGTAATTGTAAATTTTATTTAATGTGTATTTCTCAATCTGTCATTCAACTGACATGTGCAGATTCCTGTCTGATTTTTGCAGTATGCCTTTGAGTTCTTTGTAGGAAAACGTGCTATGTGATCACAAAAGAATGACTGTAATCACTATTTTCCTATTCTGAGAGGCAAAAGAAATGTAATGAGGTATTTTATCTTTTACTTATGTCATTTCAGGCATTAGCCTGTGGCAAACTTTAGAAGCACAACTCCATGGTCTTCCAATTACTTATTTTACTTAGCTCTTGGGAAACATTAAACATTAAGTGGAATAAGTTTAGTAAACTACACACACACACACAAACTAAAAAATTGAATAGGAACAATCCATTTTGAAGTTTCAAATTATTCCACACATTTGGATGCTATCCACAGATAATTACTGCTGCAAACAAATATTTATGGGCTTATCAACTTTGAGATTGTGAGCTCTCATTTGTTCCCTAGTGCATTTTTTCAGTAGCATAAATCTCCCCATGGTGGTGATGTCCTAGGGATGCCTTTAAAAGGAATGTTTTTTAGAAAAAACTATGGCAGGCCCCATAAGCCTGGGGACTAAGAAGTCGGAACTTCTGTGTTTGAGGACTGAGAAGCAGATGCTGTGAGAAGCATTTGGAAAGTCGAACATGACTGTCTGTTTCCAAATTCTTGATGTGGTTGGATCCAGAGGGAGGAGAGAGGCACCAGTAGGAACACACTAGTGACAGCTGGATACACTTTGCAAATAATTGAGGAAAATCTAATTATGTCTTGGTCTAATAAAAAGAGTTGAAACAGCCAGTTCTTATTGAAACACTAATCAGTGGAGGGACTGGATGGCTTCAGTTTTGACTTGCTAAGAGAAAAAATGAGGCCAGAAGTTAATGCCTAAGCCAGGAATTCAAGCACATGCACGTTTAGCTGACCAGCAAACCAAACCCCTACTCAGTGCCAAAATATTTCCTTCTTCTAAAAGGACTGAAGATTTATGGGTTCCTGGTTTAAAAAAAATGCTTATTCTCACATTTTTCTCCTTACTATTTTTTAAAAGTAACTGATTTCCCCCCCCCCAGTTATCAAGCATTTATTTTTCTCCTCCCAGATTACCTACCCCTCCTGAAAAAAAGCCAAAAACCAAAAACTTTTGTAACATTTAAGCAGTCAAGCAAAATAAATCCCCATGTCGGCCATGTACAAAAATGTGTCTTATTGTTAATGTTGTTTGCTCCTAAATGTAGTGTTTGATGAATACAAGAGGATTTCCCAAAAGGATATTGAGGACAGCATCAAATCTGAGACGTCAGGCCACTTTGAAGATGCTTTACTAGCAATAGGTGAGAATCTACTTTTTTGGACAATTCTCAAGGGGAAAAAATGATAACTGATCTTTTCATGTCTTTGTCCATATTACTAGTAGTTTTTATGGTGTGGGAATATATGTTTCTTTCTTCTTTATAGGTTGTTTAAACCTCCATTATTTCCCATCCAGATTTTAAACGAGGAGATATTTTTTTAGCCTCTGATTAGTTTTCTAGGTATTACCTAGCTTAAAGTCATCATCTGTTGACTTGGTTTCTGTCTGCACCTTCTTCCTCTACAGGTCAGAGAAGATATGAAAGAATCTTGGAGCTTAATGACCAGTCGTTTTGAAACTATATTCACCCCTGTTTTTTAGTGACCTTTATGCCTCTTTTTGTCAAGGATCATAAGATCCTAGATCTAGAACTGAAAGGGACCTCAGAGGTCATCTAGCTTAACCATATCATCTTACAGATGAGTAAACTGAGGCCTAGGATGTTTAAGTGGTTTGCTTTAGGTCATAAAGGGTAGTGAACATGAACGGCAGGATTGAACCTAGTTCTTCTGATTTCAGAGCCACTATTCTTTCCAATGTACTAGTAACAAGATTAACTGAGGTCAATTTTCCTCCCCCTAGACATTTTAAAAATTAAATGTTATTGTTGCTTTTAAAGAAAAACATTCCTGTCATTTCCTAATTTCCTCCCCCTAAAAAATCCCCACCCGTTAGAAGTATAGTTACACAAAATAAACTAATACACTGACTTTAACTAACAACAGATTCCTCATTCTACACCTGTGATCCCCAACTTATTCCCCAAGAGGATGGCCTCTCCCTGAAAAGTACTTTAACACGACCTGTCTGGTTGACCTATTCATCCCCAAAGAACATTGTGTGGTTAAAGCTTCTCTTTTAAGGGGATCAAAAGATGCTGCTTGATAGCTTGTCATAGAACATTTTGTCCTAGGGAACATTTTTCATCTTCACAAACCTTAAAGTGCTATATAAATGTCAGTTATTGCTATCATTATTAGTGTTACTTTCACTCTATTTCATCCATGATTTCTTTCTACTGTCTTTTTTCCCCTCCACAGTAAAATGCACAAGGAATAAATCTGCATATTTTGCTGAAAGGCTCTACAAATCAATGAAGGTAATGAATCAGTCAACAAATGTTTATTAGAAACCTATTATATGTCAGGTAGGCATCTAGGTGGTGCAGCGGACAGAGCATTGAGCTTGGAATCAGGAAAACTCATCTTCATGAGTTCAAATCTGGCCTCAGTCCAGTATCCATGTCCTGCCTTCTTTGCTTGAGTATAAAACAGGATCCTGTCCTGAGACAGTGTGACCCTGAGGACTCAGGACAGGACTCTGGTTTATACTCAAAGAGGGCAGGACATAGATGCTGGATCAACAAAGGAGACCAAAAAGGATCACAATGACAGAGAAAACCTCGGGAGGTAAAAGTATGCAGAAAGAGGTTTTTAACACTACCAAACACCACAGAGACATAAAAAATGATGAAGAGGAGAAGGGGACATTGGACTTAAAGATCACTGATAACCTTGTAAAGAGAACTTTCTGTTCAGTGATGGGACTGAAGTCAGATTATGAGAGCTGAGAAGTGAGTGGGAAGTGGAGAAAGACAATGGCTAGATAGCTTTTTTTCGAAAGATTGGTTATGTAAAGAAGAGACATATATGAGGATGATTTGAGGAAATGTAGGGCCACGTGATGGCCTTTTTTTTTTCTTCTTTTTAGATTTAGGTGTTTGAAGACATTAGGGAAGGGAGCCAGTGGATAGGAGGAAGTTGAAATTTAAGGAGCGAGAAGGATGATTGAAGGGGTAAACCTGAAGAGGAGATGGGGGAGGATGAGTTTGGAGCCACAAGTAGAAATTGTACATTGAAAAAGAGTAAAGCTATCTCATCTTTTGAGATTGGAACAAAGGAGGAGAGGATGAGGAGCGAAGTTGGGGCTAAAAAAGTATAAAGTATAGGACTGAGGGAGACAGAGAGTTCAACCTAGGCGATCTTACTTTTTTCAGTGAAGCATTCTCCATTGAAGGATAGCAACAGCCTCTGTTGGAAGGGAATGAGGAGGTGCTATAGGTGGTTTGAGAAGAAAAAAGTTTAGAAAAGATGCATATGGGAGTGGGCTAGAGAATCAAAGAGAAGTAAAAGGATTGGATAACACAAATATGTAGTAGACTCGATTTAGATGGTTGTTTGACTTCTTCTGACAGTGTCCAGCATCATACTAACAGGAACAGAGAAGACAGATGATGGAAATGATCTAGGAATAGGTCTTGGGAAGTAATGCATGTTCATAGGACAATGGGGCAAGGAATTCCAGGACTGAAGGAAATGTAAAGTTAAATTTGTTAACTAAAGGGTTTAGATTTTGAAGGGAAGAAATTGAGGCCAGAACTAAAGGGAAGGCCTCAGGAAGCAGGCTGGGGTGGAATAATTGAAGGGTGCATTGAAGGCAGAAGAGGCATGTAGAAGAGGGGTGAGATATAGGGAGAAGTAGAAGGTCAGGAATAGTATCATTTTTACTTAACAACTGGCATTTCTAAAGTGTTTTGCACTTTGTAAAGCACATAGCATCCATCTTTCATTGTGTCCTCATAACACTCCTGTAACCCAGGTGGCTTAAGCTTTAGTAAAATGAAGACCTTGAGGAAAGGGAACTAACTTGCTCACAATCACAAAGTTAGTAAGTGGCCTGGGTGAGACTTGAATCTAGAACTTGTGACTAAATCCTACTACACAACAGCTGCTTGTTTGGGGAGACTTTGAGGTGGTTATTGTTAGCCACATGCAAATTAGATATATATGCTGTCACATAAAATATGGGACAGTCCTGGGTTAATGAACTAAAGAGGAAGTTTGGTGTTCTCATTATTCCAGCATGCATCAGTAACCATCATTCCTAGTCTGGCTGTGGTTTTGAATTTTGCTGCCTTTGTCTTTCTCAGGGCTTAGGTACTGACGATGATACTCTCATCAGAGTGATGGTTTCCCGTTCAGAGATCGACATGTTGGACATAAGGGCAAATTTCCGGAGGCTCTATGGGAAGTCTCTATATTCTTTCATCAAGGTAAGTCAGAAAAGTCTTGCTTTGCCCTAAAGGGCAAACACTGATAGAAAGATAAGTTCCTAATCAAATTCATTGGATGCTAATGATGACCCAAGCCAATTTCTTGTTTCTTTATCTGAAACTTGGAAGAGGTGGAAGGGACCTCAGAGGCCATGTAGTCCAAACTCATTGTTGCCCAAGCATTTCTTTGAAAACATTTCTGCTTGAAGACCTGTTAGGAAGGCAACCCATTGTTAGGAAACTTCATCACATGAACCTGAAATCTGCCTCTTGCAGCTTACACTCATTGGTCCTCAGTCTTCCCTCTGGGGTCAAACAGAACAACTCTAATTCCTCTTAGATACGATAGCCTTTTGGGTATTTCGTGTTCCCCACCAAGTTTTCTTTTCTTCAGGACAAGTAGCCAAAGTTCTTCCAACTGATCTGCATCTGTCCATCATATTTACAGCCCTTCTTTGGACATATTCCAACTTGTCAAGGCCTCTTTTTGATTATTTCCAATTTATCATAGACCGACAGATATTAATATTTGTTTGTCCACAGTTATTTCTTATTTGTCTCCCCCATTAGCTGTGAGCTCCTTGAGAGCAGGGACTGTCTTTTGCCATTCTTTGTGTGTGCCAATTCTTTGTGCTCAGTGCCTGGAATAGAGCAAGAACTTTTAATAAATGTTGGTTGACTGACTCTCATAAACTGTGGTGCCTAGAAGTGAACACAGTATTTCAGATGTGGTCTGACCAGCACAGGCAGGGTACAGCAGCATTATTACCTCCATCTACAAAGAGGAAATATCAGGAATTTCTCATTCCTTTCCTTTCCCCCTGATTCTTAAGACTTGGCAGGGTTAGAAGCTGGAGGTGGGAGAGTTCACAGGATGTTTGATTTGTCTGCGTAATGATTGCGTGTGTGAAGGCAGAGTAAAATTTAGACTTTAGTGTCTTCGGAGGAGGGATGTCTTTGGAGTAGGATGGCATAAATTAGGCCCATATTTACCCACTGAAAATCTGATTGGTTATTGTTTTCTTCTTTGAAGATAAAGGCATTAAAATAGAGAGGAATATGAATTAGGCAAAGAACATTGGGAAAAGATGTGGTGCTGATGCCTTACATAATTAGCCTTTCATAGCTATAACCTTATGGGAGGGACAGGAAGGGGAACTAAAAGATTGCTAGGGATATGGAATAGCCTTTTAGTAATATTGGATCCTTATTTTCCACTTGGTCACCTAAGAATGAAAGGTTTCAACTCTGAGGTTAAACCTTCCATCTGTCACGTTGGCAGAGATGACAAAAGATGGAAATAGTATTGGGGGCCATAGAATTCAAGGCACAGTAATACAATGCATATAGTTGTAAATTGGTCCAACTATTCTGGGAAAGTCATTTGGAATTATGATTTTTAACAAGGTGATCAAATACCCATACTTTTTGACACAGAGACCCCACTGCAAGGCATAAACTCTAAGGAAGTCAGAGAAAGAAAGGTTCTATCTACATTAAAATATTCATTACAGTGCTTTTTTTGGTAGCAAAAAGCAAAGTAGATGCAAAGAGAAACAAAGTAGATGCTCATCAATTGAGAATGTTTAAACAAAGCGTGGTATGTGAACATAATGGAATGTCATTGTGTCCTAAGAAACAGTGGATATGAAGAATTCAGAGAAGCATGGAAATATGTAAATGAACTGAGGCAGACTGATGTAAGCAAAACTAAGAAAAAAAATATACATAGCAACTCACTCAAATACTCAGATGGCCAGATCTGTGATCTCTTCAATTTGGAAGCTCCTTCCAACAACATAGATCTCAAACCATCTATGTCTGTCCATCTGTCCTATGTGACTCTTGCCTATGTCCTCACATAAGTTCACTACAGAGGATCCATCTAGTGTGACGGAGTCCTTCCTTACTTTCTCCTGACATCTCAAGGGGACTTGTGGAATGTTCACCTGTCATGCTTCTTTCTTACCATGTGGCCAGCTCCTCTTCTTATCATACAGTTCTTTAATGAAAAATGTGAGCAATGTAAGTTAATTATCCCAACAAAGGAGACAAAGAGAGTTCAGGAAGTGCCTTGGTCAGCAAACATCTGACTTCCTTGACAAATGGAGAGAAGTAGCTGCCAAGGGTAACACTAAGCTGGACTGTTAACTAGTTAGTACAATCTTATAATCTTGCAATAATCTGGTTTTGATAACAATGGTGGAACCACCACTTTGAAACCCCAAAACCTGTCAGTCGTGGATATGCTTCAGACAGAAATGCCATTTCTGTTGATTGCATAGGCGTAAGAAAATTTTGGAGAAAATGTTAATAATGCAGGTTAAACTGCAGAGAGCCAGTTGCTGAACATCTACTAGCATACCCTCAACTTACAACAATGTAATTAGAAAGGATAAAAGCTCTACAACTTAACCCTGTATTATTATAATGACCGAAATGGGTTCTGAAGAAGCAATGAGAAAAGGCACCTCCCTCTGCTCTTTGTATTTATGAGGTTCTATGGATGTAGAACTCCAAATGTATTATCAGATTTAGTTGATTCTATTGGTTAGTTTTGCTGAATTGCCTTTTAAAAAAATTCTTTATGATAAGGGGTGGCTCAGTGAGTAAGGGAGGGAGGAAGGATATATTGAGAAACAAAGGTGATGATATCAAGATAGAGAACTGCATCTTAGAGATCATCAAATTTAACCACTTCCTTTATAGAATAGGAAACTGAAATTTTATATGATATCTCATCTTGTACAGGCAGTGCCTGACTTATAAACAGGGTGTGTTCCAAGGGCTGATACGGAAATTGGCCGTTTGATACTTGGAATACATCTTCCCATAGAAACAATGTCATACAGTATTTGTTTGGGGAGACAGGATTCCATTTCCAGTTGTATGCTGCATAAATCCTGGATGTCCAGAAGATAATTCATTGTGTTTCTTCCTAAATTCAGACTTCCTCTAAACTTTCCTATTTCTTGTAAAACGACCATTATCCTTCCAGTCACCCAGATTTGCAACCTCAAAAGTCCCTCAGTTTAGGCAGCTAGGTGGCGTAGCACTGGGCCTGAATTTAAATCTAGCCTCAGACACTTCCTAGCTGTGTGAGCCTGGGCAAGTCACTTAACATCTGTTTGCCTCAATTTCCTCATCTGCAAAACAGTACTTACTTCCCAGGGTTCTTGTGAGGATCAAATAAGATAATTGTAAAACACTTAGAGCACCTGATACATAGTAAATGCTATATACATGTTAGCTATTGTTGTCATTATTGTAATAACAGAAAGACTAATGGTTTTGGTATCAGAAATCTTAGGTGAAAATTCCAGGTCTATCACTTACTGCCTATGAGACCCTGGGCCAGTCATGTAGCCTTTCTAGGTCTCAGTTTTCTCATCTACAAAATGAGATTAGCTTAAAGACCTCTGAGATTCTTTTCGGTTCTAAATAGACGATCTTTTGTTCTTTCATTCTTTGACTTTCTTTTCCCCCTCCTCCCCATATCCAACTGGTTGCCAAGTCTTAATTCTATCTCCCAGTCTCTTGCATCTGTTCCCTTCTCTTCACTCATTCAATTACTACTCCTCTCTCCATGGACTCCTAACTGGTCTTCCTGACTCCATTTTCATTACTTCCTCCCTTAAAACCACCACCTACCCTGAGAGGAGAAGTGGTGGGGAGAAGTTACAGGGAACAGTGGCCCAAGAGGAACAGGATAGGAAAATCTCAATCAGAGGTAGTGAAGAAGGATGAGGAGTTTCTGGCCATTGATCGGGCTGCCAGGCTGGGGTGGCTCTTCTGGTGGCTGCTATATGTAAGCCTCATATTTAAGTCAGGAACTGTCTAAATACTTCAAGAAGATAAATTTTTCTGACTATGGCATTATTTCTTCTAGGATGACACATCAGGAGATTACAGGAAAGTTCTGCTCATACTCTGTGGAGGCGATGATTAACATTCAGTCTACACTGGATTGAAATGATTCAAGAGCCTAAGATTTGGGCTGGTTTTATTATGATTTGGCTTCATTTTTCTATAAGGCTATTTAAAATTTGCATAAAATACTCATTGTCAATTAAAAACACTGTAGTTATTTTTAATATGAATTATCAGCTATTGCTCAGCTTTTCCGATGCATTTAGAACTAGATTTTCTTATTTTTAAGTTCATTAACTCAAAAAAAACTTTCAAAAGATTTTTTCCTCAATGCTATTTCTAAAGAAATGAGAACATTCAATATTACTTTTATTAAAAAATGTTTCATTGATGACTTTTTTGTTTTTTACAGCACCAAATGAATGGTGATGAAATTGTTTAAATTTTCCTGCGGGTGGTGGTTGTCCGTGCAAAAGAAGATTGGGGGCTTGATAGACAGTCGGTTTTTCTACAACTTCACATCACCTCCCACTCATAACCCTCAGTCCCATCCCTAAATCCCACTGCTTTGCCTCACTGACAACTTTTTGATTTGAGGGTCATGCTATCCTCTTGGCAAGAAAACCCAGCATTTTATCTCTTCACATAACTACAGAAAGAAAATATCCACACTTCTGCTCCTGCTTATATGGTAGGGTTGGATCTAGCAATAACAGATCTGAGGGCCAGGGATGGTTGCTCCCACCTGTAATGCTTGATACTGGGGGAGGCTGAGGCTGGTGGATCCCTTGAGCTAGGGAGTTTTTAGCTACAGTTGAGCTAAAGCTTATTAGGTGTCTGCATTGTCTGGCAACAGTATGGGAGGGAGGAAGAAGAGGATCAAACCAGCCTAGGTCAGAAACATCAGGTCAAAGCTTCCCTGCCAGTCAGCAGTGGGGCTGGGCCCATGAGTGGCCATTGCACTTCCAAACTGGGCAAGAGAGGAAAAGATAGATTTAGAAAAAAAAAAAAAGATCCGATCCATCGTGTTTAGTTTCAAAAGCTCAATTTCAAATGTATTTAGTTTGAGAAACTTTCAATCCAGCAACAATAGCATCACAGATAAAAATCATTCACCTCTAGAGGTGTCCACAATTTTTTTAAAAAGCTGCTTGTCTCTGAGGATACCCTGAATAACCCAAATGCTTCTGTCTATCACTTCATTCTGGAATTAGAAACAATGACTAATGTTCTGCAGGATGATGGATATTGTTTTATGCCTCATCTAAACCAACAATTGGATGAAGATGTTTTGCAAATGTCAACCTCAGAGCCATAACCCGTGATCTCTTTTTCCTGAAATGTAAAGATTTGGTAGCAGTGGTGGTATGGGGGACCATCTAACCACAAATGCAGTCTGCACCTTTTTCCCTTAAGGGCTGGGGAGGAAAATGGGCCTGGGAGACAGCCACCACAGTAAGGGAACCATGGGGTCATAGTACTAAAGCAGATCATGAGGTGCAACACAGGGACCATAGTCTCTACTGGGGAAGAGGCATGCTCTCCTAGATATTAATGTCCTGGGGCCAAACCCCATTTTCTTCACACTAATTACAACTCTGATTAAACAAGATGTGCAGAGATGGTCCTATACCTGACTAATGAGCTAAATTCTATTGACAGAGCTGCCTTATTCTCCCTTTTTATAATCTATAATAATTCTCTTTTATATAGTGCCTTTGGACTCTAGAACCAATGCAGATGTCTAGCTTAGTAATACATTTATGCTTTGATATTTTAATACAGAAATTATTTTCATTTAAATGTAGTTTATGGCTTTCCTATCTAAATTTAATAAAGTATGATACCTTTATAACTGAGAGTAATCTTTTTCTTCCTGGGTTATAGTTTTCTGTTCCTGAATTATGTTTATTGATCCCTGCAAAAAAACTGTTTTTAGAGCTTCTGTGCCATGTTCAACTACCGTTAAGAGTGTTAACATAATCAGACAAAATTTTTTAGATGTCCATGAAAACAAATTCTCAGGGGCATCAAATAATCCCCAAGTGGTCTGAAATAACACACCTATGCACTTAATTTACTCTCTGGACAATAATTATGTACTAGAGAATCTAGTAATCAATCACATTTGCTTCGTTTGTCCATTCTATAATGTCTATTGTGCTTTAGATAGGTGGAAAACAATGATTTTTTAAATTTGGTGATAGAAGCCTTTTAAAAGTGTGTAAGCTGCTGATGTATTTATAGTACATTGTTAATCATTTTGGTTAATAATAGAGACCAATGGTACAGAAACTCCAAAAGAGCATATAATTGCTAATCCAGTTTTATGTGGGTGCAGCATACACAGCTAGAGGTGGCAGGCTTTCCCATCCCTACTGCCAGGGTGGAAAATAGTGGGGAGAATTGGCAGAGTTGGTGGCAGTAGCCTCCAAGGCCCCAGATGGCTTGTTAGCTGCCTGGTGCCTAGAGGGGTCCTCTAAGGCATTAGTGTCAAGCTCACTGCATATTGACTTAGTTTTAAAATGTAATATTATCTATGTTTTATTGTATTTATATTTTTATTTTGTTAAGTGTTTCTCAATTGCGTTTTCATTTGGTTCCAGCCTTGGGTTGCCTGTGACACCTTTGGCCTAGGGCAGCAAAGGCTATAGGTCTAAGGGGGCTACAACACCACAGAGTCCTAAGTCACCACAAAAATTGATGACTCTTCCCCTGCCACGATTTCTCAAATGTTAGCCCTTTGTCATGGGTACTCGCAAAAAGAACTGGATCTGGGTTCATTTTGGGATATTTCTCCCTGTGCTTGCTTATAGCCCCACTCAGAACATCTGAAAAAATCACTTTCTAACAGTAAAGGGGCAGTATAAGTACAGTAAAAAATTGAAGGGCTTCTAGCGTAAAAAGATCTCGATTCAAATCCCACTTGTAACTGTGAACTTGGGCAAATACATTTAACCTCTATGGGTTTCAGTTCTCATTTATAAGATAAGAAGCCTCAAAGGTTCCTTCCAGGTTGATGATCCTATTTCTATTTCTACAATATCTCTCATGGATGTCCCCTCCTTCTCAGGCCCTCATCACCTCTCACCTGAGCTATTGCAAAAATTTCCTTATTGATCTCCCTAAAGCCCCTCCACTTAGTCACCAGGCTGACTTTTCTAAATTGTCACTCCTTTGCTCAACAAACTCTAGTGATTCCCTATCACCTCCAAGATCACCTACAAAAATCTTTTCTTAGCCTGGACCCTTCCTACCTTTCTAGTCTAAGAAGACTCTTCCTTGTACTTGGTCATCTCATCAAACAGGCCTACTTGCTGCTCCTTAAACACAACACTCTGTATCTCCCCATATCTCTGCCTTTGCATTGACTGTCCTCCATGCCCCTTTCTTGGAGTCCCAGTTTTCTTTCAGGACTCAGTTCAAGCACCACCTTGGATTAGAGCCCTCACCTGATCCACTTTCCCCAACCCCCTCTCCAAACTACCTTGTATTTACTTTGTATATATTCTTTATATTCTCATAGGTATATGTATGTGTGTGTATATTTGTGAATGTGTGCATACATGCATATATGTATATAGTCTCTCTCTATATATACGTATATAGTCTTCCCCCATTAGAATGCAAGTTCCCGGAGGAAAGGCAACTGTTTCACTTTCGTCTTTGTATCCTCAGGACTTAACATAGTACCAGTGTGGTAGGTGAAAGATGAAATGATTAAGAAACAAAGGTTCCGACCTTCCAAACATATCAATTTATTAAGCAATGCATGTCAATTGCCCAACAAATCAGGACCAGTTCCCTTCTTCAGCTTTGGTACTGGGCCCTGAATACAAGGGGAGACAGACTCATATGTTAAAAACAATCAAATAAAGCCAGTTAATTGAAAGGAAACTATATAATATTAGGTAATGTGATTTCTAATTATGTGAAAGATCAGGGATTTTCCATGTTGGGAAGGGGAGAGTAAACAAGTGCAATTCACTGAATTCAGAAAGAGATTTCTCATCCATCCCCGCCCCCCACAAGTGTGTCTGGCAACAATCAAAGAAACACAAACAAATTAGTATGTAGCTAGTTTTCAGATACATATGGGTTGCTTGAGATGTATAATTGTGAGCCAATTCTTTGCATCAATCTTTGAATCTGACTGGGTTTCTGGTCAGTATAACCTAAATCTTTGGTTAAAGGTCTCTAAGCAGCAGGGAGAGGTGGTCTAGCTTCCTAGCCACACACCACAGGGCTAGGTTCAACCAATAAAATAAGGTTTTCTCTCAATTCCCACAATCGAATAAAAATTTCTCATAAGATAGATGTAGGACTAAACCCAAAATTGAATAGAAAGGAAACAGAGCTAGCTCCAGAATTGAGTTACAAGATGTAGTCAGTGGGGTTCACTCAATTCATACAATTAACCACTTGCTGTCCTAATCCCCCCAATTCCCTCACCAGGCACATAGTAAGTGCTGTGGCATTTAAAAAGTTCAAGAGAGATAATTTCTGAGTAATTAGTCATTTTATTAATAATGCTAGCATTATGAAAGGTCAATGACACTCTTGAATGCCAAAGACAATCATGGCTTCAAGCCCTTGGAAAAGGGGTGTTCCTGAGGATGTTAAGCAACTCTGATTGGTTAACAATTAATGAGAAAATGAATATTACAATGAAAGGCTCGACCTAATGAACTTTGATTGCATAATTTGCTTATAAGTTACCCACAGTTTTGGACAATCTATTCAAAGAATTTATCCCTGTCAAATCTGAGTAGAGCACAATGGCTTCCACACCTGGGTGGGGTCTGAATAAGATTATTAAGAAAGTTAATCCAATCTAATTATCAGCAATCTCTTTAACAGAGAGTGAACTTTCTGATATAATGACTTTAAAGAAAGAGGGAACTCTGGATCTCTCCAAATCATTGGTTGTTAACAATCATTTCCCTCAGTACTTACTTAATAAATGCTTGTTGGTTAATGGAAACCAACCTCCTTTATTAACACATTTCATGAAATTATTGGAAAATCATAAAAATTAAAATTAGAGCCCAATATAGACCCCTTAAGACCATACAGACCATCCAGTGAGCAACCTCTTCTAAACTCTGTATAAATCCAGTCATTTACATTCCATAATAGAGAAGTAGATTTTTTTCTAAGGCCTATACATGTATTCCCTCAGGGGATATCATTTCGAGGGGGTAGAAAGTAAGGACAAAAGATTTCTACTATATAGTCATGGGATATTACCTCTTCTAACCTCTCCATGTTACTGAAAAGGCCACTGTAGACAAAATAGGAAGTGGTTCACAACATAGCTAGTTAGTGGCAGGGGTCTGATTTGAACCCTAGTCTCCTGATGCCAACCTGGTGTTCTTTCTACAATATCACAATGCCTGTCACTGAGGGTTGAAGAATAGACTTGTGTCTCTGTCTCTGAGGACAAGCCCAGCCACGCTAGGAAAGTTCCTTCAGCAGAGGATTGGACTCTAGGGGCATGAAATCTGGGGTACTATATCAACTCATGAAGCAATTTACCAAAGCCTGATTTACTGAAGGATTGTGATGTTTACTCATGGGAGGAGCATCCACACTGAAAAAGGTTATGTATCTTTTATTTATGTAAAGGTAAAGGTCTAGACCAGGGGTGGGGACAAATCCCCTTGTTCTGTGAAGTTTGGCTTCAGTCAAAAGGCCTCAACTTGAGGACCTCTAGGGCCACAGGTGGCCTCAAGGCTGCAGGTTCCCCACCCCTGGGGAATATAACATTTTACCCAATCAACAAGTATTAATGAAACTTAATGTAAGTCATAGGACTTCTCTCAGCTTTGGTTTTTTCATTAAATGATGTAATTGGATTAAGTGATCACTAAGGTTCCTTTTCACCCTAAAGCCTGAGATCCCAACATATAGGGCTTGTCAAGAGAGGCACTGTGTTTGTATATAGAGAAGAAGAGTTATAAAACCTGGAAACAAGGATAAGGTTTTGTCATTTAATAGCCAAGAAAACTCCAAATGGGGTCACAAAAAGTTGGACACCACTGATCGAACTCAACAAAAACAACAAAATGACTTTAGACAAGTCACTTCAGAGAGTTACTGGCACGTCTCTAGGACTCGGTAAAATGAGGAGCTTTGACTGGATAATATTTAAGGTTCCTTCCAGCTTGAAACCCCATGATCTCAAGTGTCTTCATTCTGGGGTATTAATTTCCCTATCTGTAAAATGACGAGGTCTTCAACAGAAAAAAAACACTGATTTTGAAGCTGGAGGATAGGGATTCAAAGCTGACTCCACCACTTACTCTTTGGTAACAAAAACCAAATCTTGACTCCCCCTCACCTGTTTTTTCTTAAAATAAGGCAAGCTAGATTGACCTTTACTTTCCAAGTTTAAAAGCTACAACTACACTGAATTGAGGACTGTAACTTTCCGGCCTCTAAATCCTATGGTCTCCTTACTTTATCTGTTGAGGCTTCATTTACTCCGCCGGCAAAACGAAGAGGCTGGATTAGTTCTTCTCCAAGGTCCTGTCCAGCTCTACGTCCTATGGTGCCTCGTCCCAAAGATTTTGAGTGTGTCTGCAGAGGTAGGCTGGCACGGTGAGCTGAAGACCTCAGGAGTCAGGAGTCCCGGGCTCGAGCCTCTCTGCAAGTCACTCACCAGCTGTGAGACTTTGGGCAAGTCATCCTAGAGGTTCATCGGAACTTCTCTAGGAGACTCAGTTTCCCTCTCTGTAAAATGAGAGGGCTGGGCTTGAGGACTCTAAGGTTCCCCTAAACAGGGAAATACAGGCAAACGATGACTTTGGGTTCGACATTCAACTCCACTCAAAGAGCTAAAAAATCAATTCGCAGAGGCCCCAGAATGCACCGCGAGCCCCCTCCCCGAGGCTCAGGGCAGCTAGGAGGGAGAAGGAGCTCCTGCCTTGCCTCCCTTCTTCCCTTCCGTCCCTCACTCCTTTCTTCCCTTCTCTCCCAGGTCATTCTTTCTCCCTTCCTCTTTTTCTCCCTCCCTAGTCGCTCTCTTCCTCCTCTTCCTCTCCCTCTCGCCCTCCTTTTCCTCTCCCTCTCGCCCCTCCCCTTCCTCTCTCCCTCCCTCCCTCTCGCTCCTCCCTCCCTATCTCTCTTCCTCCTGTCTTGTTGGTCTCTTTCTCCTTCTTGCTCCTCCCCTTTTCCTTCCTTCCTCTTTCTCCCCCCCCCCTCCCCTTACCCTCGTCCCTCCTCTCCCTCCCCCTCCACTCTCAGGGCGCGCCCCTCCCCCGGCCAACGTCTCCTCCATCCAACGCCGGCCTGCTGTAGTCCGTGGCGGTGGGTGGAGGTAAGGCAGAGAGCGCGTGCGCGGGGCGGGGGGGGGGCCCTGTTGTGAGGGGCGGGGCTGGGCGGGGCGGAGAGGGCGGGGCCCCGCGGGAGGCGGGTCGAGCGGAGAGCTGCGGGGCGACAATGTACGCGGCGGTTGTGGCGGAGGAGTAGTCTCAGTGAAGGCGCGGAGGTCGGGGCGGTGGGGACCTGAACATGTTGGGGGCGCCGCTGGGCCGCGCTCCCTGAAGCGGGGTGCCGGCGCTGGAGCCGGCGGAGTCTCCGGGCAGCCCATGGGCTCGCTGAGCAGCCGGGTGCTGCGCCGAGGCGGGAGCCGGGCCGTCCAGGAGCGGGGCTCCGAGGCGGGCGGCGCGGCGGGGCCGGGCGGCGGGGGCCTCCGGGGCAGCGCCTGCTACTGCCGGGGCGGCCGCAAGCGCAAGCGCAGCAGCGGCTCCTTCTGCTACTGCGAGCCCGGCTCGGAGGACGAGGACTACGAGGACGACGAGGAGGGGGACGAACAGGAGCGGCTCCTCAACACCCCCCGCAGGTGCGCCCCCTGAGCCCCCCGACCTCCCCTTCCCCGCGCTCCCTCGGAGAGGGCAGAGCCCGCGGCGGGGGCGCCCGGGGCTTCTTCCTCCGGGGTCCGCCTGGTCAAATATGTTGACACCTGTACTTGAAGAGAATTGGTTTCTGTTGTAACCCGGTGCGTTTTGCTACCATTATTGAGAGGAGGGTCCATAGGCTTCCACCGGGCTGCCAAAGGTGTTTAGGAGTCCCCCTGTCCTAAATGTGCTAGAACTTCCAACTTCCTCATTTCACAGAAACTAAGGCCCAGGGAGGAAATGACTTGCTTAAGATCACCGGGTCAGTGCCATCTGTCCCGGGCTGGTGAAAGAGCAGACTTGGAATCGGGACAGGCTGGGTGCCAGTTTTGCCACCGTAGACAAGTCATTAACCTTCCCTGGGCCTCAGTGTCCTTATCTGCAAAAGGAGGATAGATAGTAATACCTGGACCCCCTACCTCAAAGAGCTGTTGTGAAGAAAAGCCCGTTGTCGGTCTTAAAGCCCTAATGGAAGTTATCTTGTTCTCATTTTACAGAGGAAAAATCGAGACCTCTGCAGGGAAAGTCACTTGCCCGAGGTCACTCTGGTATCAAGAACTTGAACCTAGTGTTTTTTTCTCTCTGGAGAAAGGAAAGATTGCAGTGGGGAGAAAAAATTGATGAGTTTTGAGTCAGAAAAACCAGGGCTTACATCCTGGCTAGTTACTTACTTGGACAAGGTCACTGACTTCTCTACTCCGGACCTCAATTTCCTCATCTGTAAAATGAGGGGATTGGGCTAAAAAAATCATTCAGGTCCCTTTCAGCTCTGAATCCTATAATTTCATGAACCTGATTGTGTTAGTATATTACAGAGGAAAGAACTACCAGGCTGTTATTACAGTGTGCTAGTAATTGCCCCAAGCTGAGGGAAACGCCAAGTCGATGCATGAATCTCCTCATAAAACATTTTAACACCAACCTTATTTAATCACCATGTAATGTATTTTTGTCTTACTAGAGTGGGTGTCTGTAGAATAACCAGCTATTCATCAGGTTGCCTTTAATAGTTCACAAATATAATTTTAGATACCTAGCCTTGCAACCCTGTCGCCCACTCACTGGAAGAGGAAAATCTGGAACAATTATCCTTTACCAAGGTGCTGTGTTTATATTGCTAGCAACAAATTATTAGTGAAGTCTCTGAAATATTAATTTATTTCAAAGCCTTTGCTATTTTTAAGTTGTTGACTGCATATAGGTGTTGTAAGTGTTTACTTCCTGCTTAGTTATTTTGAAAACAAATATATTTATGGTTAACAACTTAAGGTCCCAGGGGCTTCTGAATTCATTGTATATTGATTGCTGACAAGTAAAGAATATAATGTAAAACAGAT
This sequence comes from Phalanger gymnotis, assembly GCA_028646595.1. Classification (NCBI taxonomy): domain Eukaryota; kingdom Metazoa; phylum Chordata; class Mammalia; order Diprotodontia; family Phalangeridae; genus Phalanger; species Phalanger gymnotis. Next base: position 254,671,244 of record CM053625.1, read on the forward strand.
AGAAGGGTACAGGCCCAACCAGTTTTGAGAACTGAAGAGAAGCTGTGTAACCCAACCTCTTTATAGCCAAAACTCAAAGTCCTAAAGATAGCAGCAGAACGGATGGGGCCACATTGTCACAAAGTGGTTTTTAAAGAATTACACTAGTGGTCTAATTTTGTTTGTTTGCTTTAACTTCTCAAATAGGAAATGAAATACATTAGTGATCAGAAAGTGATGGATAGGCCTCTGCCAAGGCCCCTTGCCAGTTGATTGCACCTTGAGGCAGCAGCCTTTATGGCCCTTTATGTCCTCTTTTTTTCCTTCAATAAAGGAACTTTTTTTTTTTTACTAAAAATCATTTTAATTACTTTTTCCTTTTTGTTGCAAAAGTAAAATACAGCATAAATGTCAATCAGCAAGCCTGTAAGATGCTAGTTACTGGGAATATAAATCTTCATAAGCAATATTGAAAGAATTCTTAAGTGATGCTCCCCGAGTAAATTAAAGTTGTTGATACATCTTGACCTTTTGTACATTTTATTCTCAGAATCTCAGATTAGAATCGTTCAAAAAAGGAATGAGCGTCTGCAGTAATTCTTGGGTTTTCAGTTACTGGAGGTCTTCAAGGAAAGGCTTAATGACCACTTATTGGGCAGAGGTCATAAAGAAGGCTCTTATTGTAGAGGACTAGATAACCTCTTGAGGTTGTCAGATGCACAAAAAAAGTTTCAAAATTTTGAGAGATAGGTGAGCATGTCTGAAGTTTGCACTCAAGTGTTATACCTACACATAACTTTGTGATTTTTTTTGTTTGCTTCTCCAGGAAAAAATTAAAAAGCACATCCAAGTATATTTATCAGACTTTATTTTTGAATGGGGAAAATAGTGACATTAAGATTTGTGCTCTGGGAGAAGAATGGAGCTTACACAAAATATACTTGTGTCAGGTAAGTATTCTGTTTAAATGATCTAGAGTTAATCAAATTTAGTTTATTCTAAAGGGTATTATTTCTCATTGTTTATAGTAATGATCTTTTTCATGGGTAATAATTATTCATAGAATCCAGTAGTCTGTTTGAAAAGCTATTTCTTCCAATTTAGTTACTTATGCAGAACCTTCAAAAAAAAGTCTTATGTTTTAGCTTAGCCCATAAGCTAGAAAAGATTTGGACATTTTCTTCATTGTTAAACAAGTGCTGCCTCTAATATTAGCTTAATGATTTATTTTATTAGAAGTTCCTTCAGTAAGAAGGGGAAGGTATAGAATAGAGGAGTAGGAAGAAAAGTGTCTACACTAACTAATGTTAAGGCGGCTAAAAATGTGTATGTTTGGCTTGTTAGAATTATTGTTGACTCAGCATATTACCTCCCTCCCAAAACGTATTAGATAGTATAAATTTGTTATAAAATATAGGAAGCTACACCAGTAATAATCAATTTATATGATGCAATAAGGTTAGCAAAATACTCTTCTTAAAATAATTCCTAATCTTATCCCTATTTTGCAGGCAAGTAAACCAAACTTTAAGTTAAATTACTTCCCTAGGGTTCCCATAAGCATTAGGAGTGAGTGCAAGCATTGACCCCAAGTCTTCCCCACCTCTCAGTCTACACCTTATTTACATTGTCAAGCTGCCTTTGTGCATGGACTTTTAATAATCTAAGTTACTTAGCTTTACATGATAGTAGTTTATATTTATATAGTACTTTTCATAGATCACTTTATCCTGAAGAGTATCCAGAGAAAAGGACATCCAGGATGGTGAAGGTTGCCTTGAGTGCCTGACATATGAATATGAGTTGAGGGATCTGGGCATATTTACTTGGAGAAGAGATGACCTGGGAGATAGGACCTGGTAGCTGAAGTTTAAATATTAGAGGTGCTCTTGTGTGGAGAACGGATTAGATTTGTTCTTTTTGACTCCAGAGGCAAGAACAGTAGATACAAAGAGGCAGATTTGGGCTAGGAAAAATTTCCCAAACATTGGAACTGTACAAAATTGCATTGGGCCACCCTGGGAGGTGCTGGCTTTCCTCTCCTTAGAGGCCTTCAAGCAGAGGTTGGATGGCCACTTCTCAAGTATGTTATAAAGGGGATTCTTTTTGTGTATGAGTTGTACTAGATGGGCCTTGAGGTTCCCTCCAGTCTTCAAATCCTGTGATTCTGGGATCCTGGTAGGAGTTCTGTAAAATAGGTAGTGAAAATGCCATGAATGAATGAATGAAAAAAACATTTCTTAGGCTCTCATACTGTGCTAAGTGCTGAGGATATAAATGGAAAAGATAGTCCCAGCTCTTGAGGAGCTCAAATACTAATGGAGGAGAGAAGACATCAGGAAGGTTTCAGCAGTCACATGGCAGGGTCCTGTGGGTCTTAGAATGCAAAAGCAAAAGCCACTTTTTTTAATGCCATTCCACTCATAAAAATCATGTCCATTTCTGATGTTGAGCCATTTGACAGTGCCAAGGACTTTGCTGCCAAAAGCTGTTCTCTTCTAGGTCTTTAATAGCTATGGCTGCAGCACCTGTAGGAGCAGTCACCAGGCTGCTTGTCCACAGAGGGTTACTGTCCAGGACAATGGCTGACGGCTTTGGGCTAAGGTTCTTGGGTTCAGGGTTCTGGGCTGTCTCCATTGGAGTCTGAGAGGAGATGGGGGTGATAGTGGTTTGACTTATCCGGGACATGTTGCCCCCCCATCTCTCCTTCAGGCTACCTTGCTACTTGAACTAGAATGGTCACCTGCTCTGTGAGTGTCAGTTAGTAGGAATATCTGGTTCCTTCCACACAGGAACTACTTTCTTGAATGATGGTTAGGAGAGTCGGTCTGAAAGCAGGACCCAGTAGTATGGGGGATGGGGTGGGGAAGTGGGAAGAGATGTTATACCCCTCTCAGGGCTATCGTGTTTGTGTGCCTATTGGTGGCAGTTAGTTAGCAGTTGGTGGTGGTGGTGGTGACAAGGAATGGGCCCTATCTCCATGATGACCTTTCCCCCTAGGCATTTAAGGTTGCTTAGCTCTCCAGTGATAGTTAGAGTCAGGAAGATCTGAGTTCAAATTCAGCCTCAGGCATTTACTACCTCTGTGACTCTGGGCAAGTCACTTAATTTCTGTCTACCTTAGTTTCCTCAACTGTAAAGTGAGGATAATAGCAACATCTGCCTCCTAGGGTTATTGTGGAGATTAAATGAGATATTTGCAAAGCATTTAGCACAGTGCCTGGCAATAGTAGGCACTTAAAAATACTCATTTCCTTACCCTTCTCTTCTATCCTCCTTCCCTTCAATGATGGCTGCAGGTTTAATAGGGATTGTATTGACCTGGTATCCCCAAAATGAGATCTCTTATAAAAAAAAATATAGATTTGTACTACAAGACAATGTGCTTATAAGTTGCATTTAAGTTTTATATAAGCCGGGTTTGAAGGGTGAAAGGCATTACACATTGGGTGCATTATTTATCTTCCCTGTTTTGCAGATGAGGAAATTAATATTCAGAGAGGTAACATGATTTGCCCAAGGTCATAGAGAGCCAAGACTGTAACCCAGAACCCAACTGCTGGTCCAGTGTTCTTTGAATATACTACACCTTGTTTATCTGTACCTATACTTTATACTTAACTATACGTTGTTTATCTTTGAGATCTAATTTGAACGTTTTGTGTTTTGTAGTCTGGCTACTTTTCCAGTATGTTTAGTGGGTCTTGGAAAGAATCAAGCATGAATACTATTGAACTGGAGATTCCTGACCAGAATATTGATGTAGAAGGTAAAGAAATTTATTTCCCCTAAATATGATCAGTAAGTAGTCTTGAAATCTTTTTTTCTTCTATGCCTAGCTTATAATAAGCATTTAATAACTTTTGTTAGTCTGAGCATTCTGTGAGAATATTTCCATTTTAAAAGAGAAGCTTATTAACCCAAACAGGTCTTCTTAGTGGAAAGTATGCCCCAACTTACATGTTTCTCCTACTTCTTGTCAGATTCTGTCTCCACACTGCCAAAAGAACAGGTCATCAATTTGACTTCTTACATCTGTCTGTGACAGTCTTACTGATAGAAAAGAAGCTCATAAGGACAGAGAATTTAAAATAAATTTATCTATTATCATGAATTATAATTACATTTTTACTATATGGTTATTTTGCTGGTATGCCTCCTTTTTATCCTTTAATTATATGCTTATTTACTCTCCTTTCTAAATTATTATGTTTGGATCCCTCTCTTCTCCCTGTCCACTTCTGTCGTTCCATCTTGCTTGTTTGCTGCCATCTAATCCAGTTATTCACTAGCGGGTGGAGCCAGGACAAGGTGGTGATTAGCCCTTTGTGGATGTCTTAAATCTAGACTCCTTAATATGTTAATCTTAGCTGGTTAAGTTTGATCTATGCTGGAGAAGTTCTGCTAACTTGTGCCAGATATTAGCTTGCAAATTCATTTGTTCTGTCTTTAAATTATCACCACTAAAGATAAAAAATTATTAGCACTTTGGATAGTTACACTTGTCTTAGATGCTTTATTATACTAGAATGATAATAGTTAGCATTTTAAAATTTACAAAACTGCTTCGCCATATTCTCCTTTGATCTTATCCAACCTGTGAGGTAGATGCTATTTTTATCCCTATTTTACAGATAAGGAAACTGTAGCTGAGAAGGTTTAAGTAACTTGTCCAGGGTCACACAGCAAGTAAGTGTCTGAAATGGAATTTGAATCCAGGCCTTCCTTAGTTCCAATCTAGCATTCTGTCCTATCATGTCAAGATTAACTCTCAAGTCTTGACTTTCTTTAGTTGTTTTCAGTGTTACAAAAAGATGGTGAAATTTATAATTGCTCTTTGGCATTTTTAATATGTACATTTAATTTCAGCACTGCAGGTGGCATTTGGCTCTTTATATCGAGATGATGTCTTAATAAAGCCCAGCCGAGCTATTGCCATTTTGGCAGCAGCTTGTATGCTGCAGCTGGTAAGTGGCCTGTCCCAATGCAGGATCTGTTACAGTATCCTTCTGTGGTTCAGTGTATATGTTCTAACATAAAAGTGTGTGAATGCACTGTCTAAATCTTCTTGTGGTTTAACTAAAAATAAATAATAATTTTTTCATATCAGAAGTGAGCATATTGCTTGTTTGGCATGAACACTGGCCCTAGTTAGTTGTATTATAAAAAAAAATCATTTAGGTTCAAAAGCTTTTTTATTCCTGGTTTGTCTGATGACTGTCAAGCACATAATTTGTGGTTATCTGCTTATAACCACAAGTCACTTTTTCATTCCAAACCTTTTTATAACTGCTGACACATCATTTACATCAAAATTTCAAATGTATATTTTACATCTATTTCTACAATTACTACTGAGTTTGAAATTCTAGTAGTTTGTGCATTTTGTTTTTTAACTTTAATGTCTTAGATAACTGTTGTAAATGACGTTAATTTCTACATTCAGTTAACTTATCTTCAATATTTGTTGTTTTCAAAATGTACTTTACACAGAGGTTTTTTCATTAGCAAAAATGTTTTGTACTTTGTAATCCAGATTTTTATTTCAGAGAAAAGTATACTTTTTGTGCTTCTGGCCTTCTGTGATATGTGTTCTAAATTTGCTTTCTACATTTAAAAAATATTATTTGTTACTTACACTATTCATTTAAGGTTATTTCAGAAGTTTTTAATTTGAGTGAAAAGTGACAGTAGTATTTTGATATATTGAAGAAAGTTAATAAGCAGTTCATTTTAAACTTTTATGTTAATTTTTAGCTGAGAAAGAATGTATTTAAACTACTTAAAACAGTAATATCCTGGCATTAAATACTTCAAAAGATCAGCATATATACTCTTTCTACTAACATGGATTAAAAAAAAATGCTTTATAACCAAGTAAATGGATTTCATGGGTTGTGGGAAGCAAAAAAAAAAATACATAATAGCCAGCACTGTTGAAATTAGCTTCTCTGAACTTAACTAGGCTGGTCCTTGGGTTTGTCTTGATACAGCAAAACGTGTTGGGCTCTTGGCCTGAGACAGCTGGCTCTAAAACTTGCCAAGTTAGCACCTTGCTAGCTAGAACAGCTTCAGGCAGTCACAGTTATTTCCATGCCGGTTAAGGAATCAGAGGAGTACTTTAGTATTGGGGGCTTTATAGAAATGCATCTTTCAAATATTGATAGGAATTTTAAATTTCAGCCTCTAGCCTGCCACATTATCAGGTGTCATACGAGGAACAGCCCAAATTTTAGTAGAACAGTTATGAGAATAAATTTGTGGAGTCCGAAAAGACTTAGAAAGGTGAAGGTTAAGAGTTACTGTGGTCATCTCCTGCTTATTGCTTCTCCCTCCCTTGCTTCCCTTCTAATACTTGAAGTATTAAAGGGAATATTGGCTGGATATTTTAGATAGCTCAAAAGTAGCATAATGAAGTATTTGCATTAATCTTATGCCTACTGTCACTCTTAATAGATTTTTTTCCTTTTAGTGGCTTAAGTGTGCTAAAATTTAAGAGCAGCACATTTAAGCTTGTTTTCCCATGTGAAATGGGCATTTCCAGTGCTTATTTATGTTTACAGGATGGTTTAATACAACAGTGTGGTGAGACAATGAAGGAAACAATTAATGTGAAAACTGTATGTGGCTATTACACATCAGCAGGGACCTATGGATTAGATTCTGTAAAGAAAAAGTGAGTTGTCTTCTCTCCTCCAATCCCCCACCCCCTTTGGGATATCAGCTGCTTTGATCTCTTAAAAGGATGCTTAGTTGGTAAAAGAATGAGGAATTGACAAAATGATAGAAATATAGAATTGCATCATACCTAAGAAAGTGATGCTTAACACATGCTCCTCAAAAGTGTCCTTTTCATTTTTCTTAGTCTGAAATAAACTGACCTGCTTTTTGTAAAAATATTTGTGTATGTTCAAAGTTATGGTTGCTCTTCAAGATACAGTTAATAAAATTTGTAAATGATGAGATAAAGGAGCTAATGCATATTGTGAAACTTTTGGCAATCCATGCTTTTTAACCCTTCAAAATTCAAATACTATATTCACATTCAATTTTTAATGGAAGCAGTGGAAATGTGTGAGTCATAACTGATCTGCTCTTAAGTAATTTTTAACACAAGAAAAAATGCTAGGAATGGAATTTTCTCACTCAGTGAAAAATGCTACCATTAATTGAGTCAAGGAAAACTCCCTTAAAAACTTCTGAGAGTAACAGTACTAAATTTCTAGATGTTAGACTAAATAATAGTATCATGTCCTGTAAAAAGTACTATTCTCTGTTTATATAATCTTAGATTATATTTATCAAAACTGATAATTTTTGATGAGAAATTTACTATAAAAATAAATATGTAGCAGTGTACTGATTACAGATTTTAAATAATTTCAGGTGCCTTGAATGGCTTCTAAATAACTTGATGACTCATCAGAGTGTTGATCTTTTCAAAGAACTCAGGTATTTGAATTTTAATTAACTTAAAGATTAAGGATCCTAAAGCATGAATTTAAATTAATATATAGGATTTTTTATTTAGGCATAAAGACATATTGTTTGTGAACAAATATAGTATTTTAAGGTAATAAATCTTGGCTTCCTTCCTGAACCATGTAATTGATATGGAAATTTTTTTTTCACCCTTGTAAGCCCACCAAAGCTGCAAAAGAACTTTAGGGACTCTTCAGCTTTCCCTCCTCTCTACATTGCCAGACTCTGGCAGGTATTTTCAGTCTATCTCTTGAAACTTTTCCCATTGAAAGTGTATTAAATGACTTGAAAACTTTTGTTAATTTAAAGTTTTTAACAGGTTAGAGTTTGGGGGCTTAATTTAATACTTTTATATTTATTTTAGTGCCTGTGGAAAAATTTCTAAGTTAAAAAATTGGAAAATTTAAGATTTAGATTTGTAACAACTTTAAAAAGCTTGGTAAGGATGACTTAGTAACCTGAGTGGCAAGGTTCAAAAGATTTCAACAGAGAAGAGCATTGGGTTGAATCTAAAGAGACAAATGTAAAATCTTTAACTTGGGTTAAAAAAAATCAACTTCACAAATAGTAGATGTATAGAAGAGAAGCAAAGTACCGTTTTGAAGATTTGGGATTTTACTAGACTGGAAGCTTAAGACGCATCAACAGCATGTTGATGTCTGTTAAAAAAGCTAATGCATAAAAAGAGGTATAATGTCTTGGATTAGGGAGTTATTATAATACTATTGAATTGTACCCTAGTGATGCCACTTCTTGAGAATTGTATTTACTTCTGGGTGCCATATTCTAAAAGGGGCATTAATAAGCTAGGAAGGGTATAGACCAGGCCTGCACAACCTGCAGCCCACAGGCCGCTTGTGGCACACCAAAGCATTTTAGGCAGCTTGGAAAAACTGTAGAGGAAATCTTGTGGTGGGGCTGCAGGCTGTGTAGGCCTGGCCTAGACTCTAGACAAATTCTCTTAATAAAGGGATTTGTTCTGTGAAGTTTGGATTCAGTCAAAGGGCTGCATTTGAGGGCCTAGAGGGCCACATGTGGCCTTGAGGCTACAGATTCCCTACCTCTGGTCTAGAGGAGTAAGACCAGGATGGTGAAGGGCCTGGTGATCATTTCATATGAGGGTCGATTAAAGGAGCTGAGAATGTTCAGCTTGGAGGAGAGAAGATTTGGGGGACATCTTGTTGTTAAGTATTTGAAGGCCCTTCCCAGGATAGAAGAATTAACGTTGTCTTGTCTGTACTAGAGGGCAGAGCTTGAAGCAAGGAGTTGGAGGTGGAATAGAGGTGAATAAAGAAAATTTCCCAGTAATTAGAGCTATTCAGAAGTTGCATGATGTATCTCAGGAAATAGCATAATACAGTGGGAAGAGCACTGGCTGTGGTGTCAGAAAACCTGGATTCAATTCTCACCTGAATCTCACCACTTATGTGACCTTGGGCAAGTCATTTAATGTCCCTGAGCCTCAGTTTCCTAATCCGTAAAATAAGGTTGGAATAGATAGACTCTGAGGTACCTTCCAGTTTTAATAATAATCTAGCTAGCATTTGCGTAGCATATAAACCTTGCAAAGTGCTTTACATACATATCATCTCATGATTTAGGCCTTCTAGTGAAAGCCCAATGACCCCTTTCCTCATATATGGAAAAGAGCAGATTGTTCAGGTTTGGGTTGTACTGGACAGACTCTGAGATCTCTTCCCATGTTGTGATTGTGTGAAAAGAGCTTGGAAGTCACCGTCAGCCCCTCATCTTACAGATGAGGAAACTAAGCCCCAGAGAAGTGCCACCCAGCTGTGTGCAAGGCAATGCAAAGGAACAGTGAAATTGCTCTTGGCCTCTAGGAGCTTGCATTCTGGGGAAGGAAGTGACTTTCTCAGGTTCTTACTGTTCCTAGGTTTGTAAATAGGCTGAGATTTGAACCCAGGTTTTCTAACTCCAAGTCCTACACTCTTTCTGATATTCTTTGCTATCAGAACTTCTTCCTGAGATTTGGTAGGAGAACAGTTTTGTCAGAACTGTCATAATATTAAATGCTTTTGAAAATTGGTTTTATTCCATTGATCACTCCATTATCATAAAGTAAAAATAGAAAAAGTTTTCCTTCGTCTTTTTTATATACCTCTTATTCTGCAACTCTTTATTTTTGAGTGGTTTAATATGGTATTTTATCTTTTCCAGTATAAGCCTCATGAAACAGCTGATCTGTTCTTCTAATCTGTTTGTAATGCAAGTGGAAATGGATGTATACACTGCTCTCAAGAAGGTACTGGCCTACTTAAGGATTTCAAGGATTTGTAATTTTGGCAGTTTGGCTGCTTTGTCCACCCATTACAATCCTTAAATGACTTAGATCAAAATGAGATAATGTTTGTAAAGTGCTTTGGAAAGCCTAAGGCACTATATAAATATGAACTATTATTAATTATTATTAAATATGAGCTATTATTATAATAATCTAGATGGCATTAAAGAGTTATTTTTTCTTTTGGACCTGCTCTGTGATTTTATCTCACAGGTATAAGGAACTTCTGGAGGGGAAGTTTCTTCTACTCTTGGAGGTCAGCACCTGCTCTGCATCTTACAGGGTTGCCTTTGGTAGTGAAAGGTGGGGTGATTTGCCCAGGGTCATGTAGCCAGCATGTACAGGAGCAAGATTTGAATTCAAGCTTTCCTGACTCTGAGACTGGCTCTCATTATACTGCCTTTTTCAAGTTACTGTGCCCCCAAAATTGATCACACTTCATCCAACATGGTGATGAGCCTCTCCAGAGTTCTTTAATTAATTTGGTCATCAGATATACAGTCTGTCACCAGTTTTATGTTTGAAGCCTTTTTAGTGTAATGGGACTATTACCTGCTGCTTCACTGGCATCACCCTTGAGAATCTGGGGTCATTTCCATGCCATGTTGAAACATTTTAAGGGGGACATTTAGTGTAAGACTAGCCTAATATGTATTTATTTTCTTTTCCAATTTTTTAACATTTTTGTTTAAAATTTTGAGTTCCAAATTCTATCCCTCCCTCCCGTCCCTGAGATGGTCAGCAATCAGATATAGGCTATATATGTGCAACATAATATGTATTTAAAAAGTGGAATGCAATGTGTCATGTAATTTTAGCATCCAAATAGTGTATGTAACTTTTAAGAAGTCATTGTAATTTTCTATGAAGTGCCTTTTTGAGTGGTAGACATATTTTGATAGTGATCACCATCTTATATTTACATGGTATATTAATTTTCAAAGTACTTTTCCTCATGGCATTCCATTTGATCTTCACAGTTACCCTGTGAGTTATACAAGGTGGATATTATTTTTATTTTACTGATGAGGAAATTGGCTTACGAGAGAATCAAAATAGTCACCAAGAAAATATTAAGCACCTATTCTGTGTCAGGCAGCCAGATGGCGCAGTAGATAAGAGTGCTGGCACAGGAGTTAGGAGGACCAAGTTCAAACTGGCCTCAGAAACTTACTAGCTGTGTGACCCTGGGCAAGTCACTAAACTGCCTCAGTTTCCTCATCTGTAAAATGACCTGGAGAAGGAAATGGCTAACTATTCCAGTGTCTTCCACGAAACCCCCAAATGGGGTCATGAAGAGCTGGACATGAGTGAATAACTGTGTCAGGTATTGTGTGTCCCTGCCCTTGGGAGTTTTAGATTCCATCCATTTAAATATCTCCTTGGTCACTAAGTAGCAGTGCTCCAGTAAGAACCCAAGTCTTTGTTCTTCATTCAGGTTTTCTCTAGGACCTTTCCCTGGAAAAGGAGGTATACTGCATTTAAAATGTTATTAAATGCCCCAGGAGTGAAACGTAGATCCCTTGGAGATTTCTGGCATTATTTTTCCTGCTCTTGAAGGGTTCTGTTACTATCTTTCATCTAAACAGTGAGTCCTTGGTTCTCTTGCCACAATAGTTATAGCAGGTCTTCTGTCAATATTGAGGACCGCTGTTCTGTGATGGGAGCGAAGACTGCCTTGGTAATGGCATCAGACTAGAGTCCTGTGGTTTTTTTCCTCATGTCAAAATATTTCTCATGCAATATAGAGAATACTAGTTAAATTAATTGGTGAGTAGTTAAAAATGAAAGGGCAGTGGAAAGAGCGCCAGGCCTGGAGTCAGGAGGACCTGAATTCAACTCTGGCCCCAGACACTTACTTACTAGCTGTGTGACCTTAGGCAAGTCTCTTAACCCTTTTGCCTCAATTTACTCATCTGGAAAAGGAAATGGCAAACCACTCCAGTATTTTTGCCAAGAAAACCCCAAATGGGGTCATGGAAACTTGGAAATGACTTGAAATGGCTCCACAAGAAGAAGTTAAAATGAATGAGATTTCCAATTTAAAAATTTTTTATAAAATTTTTAAAAACTTATGCCAGAATCAAAAACTTTTAGAAAGTCATAAATTCTGTTGGATGAAGTACAAAGTTAAGACTAAGTGACTTAAGGTTTTAATGATGATTTTCCAAACACTCTGTAGATTTGAATAGTTCAGTCTTTCCCATCAACTGTGTTACAGCAAATCAGTGGAGTGACAACTTTATTACACACTCTGTCTCTGGGATACACATGTTCAATGTGTCTTGCACAATTTTTCCCTTCTCCCTCTCCATTATTCTAGGTCCTTCTCTTGAATTAGAACACCTTCAATTAGAACACATTCAAGATTTTGCCTTTGTGAATGTGATCTGTGTATCTAACCTGAAGCCACTCTGCCAATTAGGTATCCATTACCTGTTTTCTTCCCATTTTGAAATAAGGCTGATGTTTTCAAAGGCCTATCATTATCTCCAACATGCCTTCCACACCCATTTGTATTAGCAGACATGCAGAATAACCTTAACTAGGTCAAATCTTTTTTAGAAATTTCTAGTCATATCACTAAATGAATGGAATTGGGGAACAGTAATTTGTCTCATTTGTAATGCCTTCCTTTTAACTTTGTTGATTAGTTTAATGGCTGATAAGTACTCTTTAAAACATAAAAACACTAAATACGTTAAATTCTTATGACTGAGTTTGTCGTGTAATTTTTTGCTTTATCTAGTGGATGTTTCTTCAGTTAGTGCCTTCTTGGAATGGATCACTAAAACAACTCTTACCTGAAGCAGATACCTGGTTTTCTAAGCATAGGAAAGGTATGCTTCTCTAACTGTTTTGTGTGAATTTACTTTTTATCATGCATACCAGACTGAAGATAAAAGAGTACATTCATTTTTAGATCAAGAGAATGTCTTTTTCCTTTTATTGCTTAACCATATTTATTTTTTCCCAAAATAAACTGTACCCAGCTGAGGTGTGATGATAGGAGGAGTATACAAGGATCAGCTTGCTTTGAGTAAAAATAGTATGAAAGTTCCAGTTTACAGAAATATTAATCATTTTTATAGAAGGATCAACTCTAGGATTATTTTATAGAGCACATAGTACTTTTAAGATATAATGCAATTTACACACTGCTTTTTAAGAATCTTATAAAGCAAGGTGTATTGATGACATCCTCTTAATTTCCATATTTGTTTCTCCAAATATGAATGAATCAAGCAAGCATTTATTAAGTGCTTACTATGTGCAAAGCAATGTGCCAAGTGCCAGGAATACACACAGAAAAGTAAGAGTCTCTGCCCTCATTCTACTGGGTGAGAAAGAACATATGGAAGGTATCAGCTGCAAGTCAGTTGAAGAAGTCCCATGGTCCTTAGGGTGCAACAGTAAAGCAAATGTTATTACTTCTTCTTTAGTGTCTTTATTTAATATTACTATTCCCAGTCAGTGACCCCGTGTATTTTGTACAGTTGAGATTTTGGCTTTTTCTAAATTATTAAATGTAGCAGTGAAGTCAACAGTCTCTATCTGATTTAAGGCCAGTTTTATAGATATTGAACTTGGCTGTCACAGTTGCAAACATAAACACTTTTACCTCAAGGCAAAATTAGGGTTTTGGAATCTTAAAATTCTTAAAAAATAATAAATAAAAATAAATAAATTATTGCAAAACTATAAAAACCTATTTTTGGTGATAGGAAAAATGGCAACCATGGTGGAATTACCATTTACCTTATGACAGTGTAGAAAGAAGATTTCTAACCTGGGGTTTATGAACTTGTTTTCAAAAATATTTTAATAACTGTTTCAGTAGGATTACTTTCCTTTGTAACTGTGTGTATATATATATATATATATATGTCATGCAGTTAAAAACATTATTATTAGAAGGGGTCTATAGCCTTCTAGTAAGAGGTCCATGACACACAAAAATGGCTGAGAATTGACCCCTGGTCTAGAACATTGTAATATCAAGATCATTTATATGAGAGTAGCCAACTAAGTGAAATATTGGGAGTTTTGGAATTAAGATGAGAGGATGGAAGGGAGGTGTTTCTCCAGCCCTTTGGACCTTTTCCTATTCAGACCTCGCATTATAGTTAGCATCTCTTTAATGCATTTATGTTTTATAGTTAACTCTTGATTTATTTTGTCTACTACTAGACTGTAAACTTATAAACTCTTAGTACTAATGCTAGTTGAATTGAATATGCTCTATGAGGAGAGCGAACCCTACTTTTTCAAAGCTTTGTATTTCTCCCAATGCCCAGTACAATGATTTGCATGCAGCAGGGGGTAAATATTTGTTGAATTAAATTGTATGTCACTAGAATGTTTTTTCTTATACTGATACATGTTACATGATAAATCTGAAGCTATTGAAAGTTTTCTTTTATTAGCTTTATTTTTCTTTAATAACATTTTATTTCCTCTTATTAAGGTAGAACTGCTGTTACTAGATTTTTCTCAAAACATTTGAATGCACTTGGTGTAAAATTGAAGCATTGACTTGACCCAATCATATGGAAATAGAGCCAGGCCATCAGTGTGTCATTCAGGTCCAGCTATCCTCCTTCAGAAGACCAACCCACAGGCTCTGAAGGACTCTTTAAAATTATTTGGTTCTACATTTATTTTTTTTTTAATTTGAGTTCTGAATTCTGGCCCTCCCTCCAGTCCTTCCCCCACCTATTGAGAATGCAAGCAATAGGATAGCAATTATATGTGTAAAATTGTGCAAAGCATGTTTCTATATCAACTATGTTGCAAAAAAAAAAAGGCAAGAAAAATAAAGTGAGTCTGCACTCAGACCTCATCATTTCTGTGTCTGAAGTTGGATAGTATTTTTCATCTGAGTCTCTTTAGAGGTGTGGTTGGTTTCAGAGTCTCTTTGGGATTCTATTTGATCTTGCTGGTCAAAAACAAGGAATCATCCCTTCCTTTCTGACTCATGCAAATGGACCCAAGCCCAATAAACTTCTAGACCTGAATTGTCTTCTAGGATCTCTTCAGATTTTCTTTTTTTGTGATGTAGGGGTCTTTGAAAGCTCTAGAACAGAGGTGGGGAACCTGAGGCCTTGAGGTCACTTGTGACCTTCTGGCCTTTTAACTGAGTTCAAGTTTTACAGAACAAATCCTTTTATTAGGAGATTTGTTCTATGAAGTTTGGATCCTCTCAAAAGGCCACATTTGAGGACCCAGAGGGTCACAGGTAGCCTCAAGGCTGCAGGTTCCCCACCCCTGCTCTAGAAGTAACATATAATTTGTATGCTTATGCAATATATCATTTGTTTCAAAAAATGTGATTTCTTCAGCTTTGGTAGTACTTACACCTATGCAGAGCACATCTTTCTCCAGTTGCTCTGGCCTTAAAATGAATCACCTGGCAACCTTCTGATGACAAGCAGTCTAAATTTAGCTTCATCCTTAGATACAGAGTTGTTTGCTGCACCTATACTCATCCTTTATGTTTCAGTAGGATTTGCCAGAGCTTGTGTCCGATTGGCATGGCCAGAGCCCAAGGTCATTTCTATGTCATCATGACACATTGGAGTAGAGCCTTCTAGAGGAGCTGTGTATCTATATGTAATCATACATGGGACATATACTGCTTCTTAGAAAACCAAATTAACATTTGAGAGAAAGCAGAACAATATTCATTTTCTATTTGTGCAGATTTTGAAGATATTGCCTTCCTTGAAATTGATCAGGGAAAAGCTTTTATACCAGTATTCAGACACTTGAGGTTGCAGTATATTATCAGTGATTTAGCTTCTGCAAGAATCATTGAACGAGATGCCCTCATACCTTCAGGTAAGAGAATACAAAAGAATTATTTTAACAGCAACATTGAATTCAGTATTGTTTCCCTGTGCTAGCTAATTCATAGAGTATCTTAAATTCTTTAAAGTTGATTGTCCTAAAGAGTGACCGGTAAGTTTCATGAAAGAACTTTTTTCTTTGTTTTTGAGTATTGTAAAACTTCATGTGAAAATACATATGCATATGTTGTCTTTGGAGATTAGAGTTTTAAATATTTTGAAATTATTTTTTAATTTCTAAGTCATTTCCTTTGATCCAAGATTCCATTCAATATTAAGTCATATACATATGAAATAGGTAATAGTATTTCTCTTTTCAGGTTTCTTTTGTAAATTTATAGTCTATAAAGTGCTCAAATTTATATAAAAAATGGCAAAGTATTTTAAATTATAGGTCTGAAAATGTCTGATTTTGGCACTCCAAATTTTTTTTTTGAAGACCCATTTATCTATGTCTAAGACATAAATAATCACCTGGAATGATATTTATAGAAGTGTAGCATGAAAAAAAAATTTAATTTTATTACCCTCTAATGTATTTGAAAAGAATCCTGTTTAAAAAAATTTCTTTCAGTATTCTTTTGGAAATTTTTTAATTTGTAGATTTTTTTAAATCTTAAAAGTTTCTATTTAAACCATTTGGACCCATTTGGAGGCATCTTCACAGAATATTGTGGTGTCTGTATTATGTAAGATTTTGCTTTTGTTTATGAGTGAGTCCTCAAAAGAACTGAGAAGAAAGTACTCCCTTTGGTTCATTGGTTGTGCAGTTGTTGGGGGTAACATGTGCTCTATCTAGACATTTGGCCATGCCTCTGTTGGAAGATGATAAACTGATGCTAATTATGTGTGCTTCCTGATTACTTTGTTTTGAAGAACTTTCGAGAAATACCTTATGATGCATAGTTTGAAAGTCACAATCATAATATATTCTTAAGTGTAAATTATGCTGTCTTATGCATGCATGATATGTTTTAGAAAATGATAAATGTTTATATCATCTTGAATCAAAGTTTGATTTTCTTTTCCTATAATAAAGGAGGCATTGTTGATTGGTGGGCCTCAGAGCCAGAAACACCTGGGTTCAAGTCCTATCTCTGACATATACTGGATCTGTGACATTGGGCAAGTCACTTAAAGCTCTCACTGCCACAGACAACTCTCTGAGACTCTATGTTACAGAATAGATGCCAATCCACATTAGTCTCTGGAGTTTTCACATTCAGAAAGATAAAGAGGTGTAGATAAAAGTATAAAGGTGGTCCAGAAGTTGAAAAGTAACTGGCCAGATTTCAGCCTTATTTTCTCAACTTGAAAGTAAAGTTGAACACCTTAGCATGTGAGTTTAGGGCACCCTATACAATGAGGTCTCCTCACAAATCAAGACAGATGGATCCAAATTATTTCCTGCTCTCTGTGTCATCCTCCCTACCCCCACAAAATCAACAAAAACCTACTTTCCATTCTTAACACACAGTAGAGGATTTCACTAGCATGAGCCAGGAAAAAAAGGTCTTTGGTTACTCACCTAACATTTGTCATAATAATTACTTACTACTTAGATGTTATTAGCCCCTTAGAGGGTGTATGTACAAACCAACTTGGGGCTTTAAGCCTTTCCTTTTTGCCATTCCTAACTGCCGCTTCTTACCTTGTCTCCCCTCACCTCTATACATACCATTCAGCCTATATCTGAGGTTTTATTTTTAAATTTTGTGCAATATACGTTGCTGTACTGGAATTCTCTACTGTGTGTAAAATGTTCTAGACTTCATTATAACATAATTCATTGTTTTAGATATACCATAGATATACATGGTTTTAGATATACCACAAATTCCTTTTCTCAAAGCATATTAATTTTATATGAAAAACCTGAAACTGCAGTTTAGTTAAATATTAATTAGTCCTTTCCTGAGCACTAACATTATAAGGAAATTCTTCTGTATTGTTATCTGTGTTTATGTACCTAATTGTAGATGTAGCAGTGACTTTTAATTGCTGCTCGGTGTTAAGGCATGTACTGCCATTTTTTTTTTGTACCTAACATGTAATAGTCACATTGTGGCACATTGTACTTTATTTTTTTATGTACCCCAAATGATGAATAAATATTATACCATTTACCATATCTGGAGTTATCATTTATTTTCTAGTCCTTGGCATTGTTGATGGAATAATGTAGAATTAGTGTGAGTTTAAGTGAGATTATACATGTTAGTTAAAGGAATTTTTTTTGAAGGAAAGAAGCTATAACAAGTTGAACATAATATGAATCATTTACTCACAGTAAAAATTTCTATTTGTCAGGTTAAATACATTATTTAGACTTATATGTAAAGTATTAAAGCATACTTGAAATAACTATCCAAAGTATGTATGAATAATCTGTTTTAACCTGTTAATAGATATAAATAATTTATTAAAACTTATTCCACTAAAAACAGTTTATAAAGTTAAGGGAGATCTCTTTGTGGGCTTAATATCAGATGAA
The DNA here is from genome assembly GCA_028646595.1 of Phalanger gymnotis. Lineage (NCBI taxonomy): Eukaryota > Metazoa > Chordata > Mammalia > Diprotodontia > Phalangeridae > Phalanger > Phalanger gymnotis. The sequence continues at coordinate 254,689,350 of CM053625.1, forward strand.
ATTATTTCCTAAGACCTTTTGGTTCACTTTGGATTTATTAGTCTAGATTTTTAAAACTCATATTAAGATCCTGATGATAGGGGCCAAGCACAATAGAAAATTATATGCTTAACTCAACAACATTTGATCTAAAGGATTAAAGTTTAATGGTAAGACCCTTTGAAGAGAAACCAGATTATTTTTTCTATATGAGAAATACTGACCCTCTTGTTTTGACCTAGAGATAAACATTGCCTACTGGTTAAAGAATAAAATTTTGAATTTTTTTACAAGTTAGTAATCTATCTAAGGACATTATTTTTTCAAATAATATTTATGGAGACTTCACTTATACTTAATGGGGAGATAGATACTTCTATATAATTTTAACTATGTACTTTGAAAAATTCAATCTCAATGCATCTTGCTCTGAAAAATCTTTATTTTCTGCCACATTATATATACTTAGCAGATGATCTTTAACAGTTGCTGTGGTTAAGAAATTCAACATCCTGCAGGCAATCTGGTGATGAGCCTCCCTGAATTAGCTAAACCAGGCCTTGTACAACAGATAGAGTCCAGTCAGCAATGGGCCCATATTTAAAATGTTTTCAGCTTGTTACAACCTAGAAAAACTTATTACAGTCCACTATCCTAGCCTTTTGAGAAAACAGGGTTATTTTCATGCCACAGTGAGGCATCAGAGGAGCACTTAAGTAGAGAGTCTGATCATCAATTCAGAGAAAGGGTAGTCAACCACCTTAATTGATATATCCCTGAAATTATATGAAATTTAACAAAAATATTTTTTCTCAAGTTGTAGAAAAATATTTTATTTGGATTGATATATTTAAAGAAATCATTTGATCATCAAAGAGCAGAAAATTGTTTTCAGGTGATGAGTAAAAAAAAATTGATCAGGAAAACAAAGACCAAACTAGCTGTATTTTGTTTTAAACTAAAAATTCAAGCATGCAAAGAGTTTTTGCTTATTCAGATAGTTTTGTGCTCCTATTGTTAAAGGAAAGCATTCAAAACATAAGTTTGATTTAGTTAAAATAGCTTGGGTTTTTTTTTTATGCTTTTGCTTTACCTAATACAGTGTGATAAAATTATCACCCAAATATTCATGAATAATCTTCCTGAATTGGACCTGGTTCATCCTAGCAAGTGGCTACTTGGTTGTCCTCATCTAGATGTGGTAAATAAAGTAACCAAATCATTATTCGTGATGTTACCCTGAGATACGTAAGATAAAAAATATGTGAATTACATATATATGTGTGCATGTAATCTTTCTTGCTTTTAGAATTTGCTTATCTTCAAAACGAAGTCTAGCCTGCCTTGAGGTATGAGGAATTAAGGCTGAAAAGAACAGTAGAGTATACATTTTGTTGAAAAAATGATTAAGTCAGCTCTTCCTGAGTAATAATTTAAAAAAAAATAAGCATTGAAACAAAATCATAGCTCTTTTAGTTGGACTCTACTGTTTATTTCATTGATGTGAATAGCTTACTATGGAGGGACTTCTCTCCTATGGCAGATGAGAAGCTTCTCTGAAGCCTAGAGTCTTGGAGAATCACACATAGAACTTTTACTATTTTGAATGTAATGAATTTGTGAAATGCAAACCCACTGGATGATTGATTGTTATGCTTTAGTGTTCTCATATTTTTAAAAAGGTATAAATTCTCTAAACTTTTCCTTTTCTGTTTTTATCTTCGAATTTTAGAATGGTTGGCCTCCGTTTACAAACAGCAATGGTTTGCCATGCTCAGGGCAGAACAAGATAGTGATATGGGGTAGGTATAAGCCATTAGACTTCCTTTTTGTCTTAATCCACTCTTTCTTTACTATTTAAATTGTAATTTACACTGATTATTCTAAAGAGCCTAGACTGTGAGACTGAAACACATAATAAAGCTAAAGCCACAATAGTAAGTTTCTGAATGTGACAATAATTTGAATTACTGTTTTGTTTTCCTAATGCATAATTTTCAAATTTGTTGGGAAATTAAACTAAACCTTCTCTTCCTTGAGTAGATCTAGATTAATAAAATCAAAGCTTGTGAGGGTTTTACTGATCAAATGAGATTATGTGTAAAGTGCTTAGTACACTGCTTAGCACATAGCAGATGCTATATAAATGCCAATTGTTATAGTAATGATTATTATTATACTTTAAATTATGTATATTTTAAAAGGACTGATGTCATTCATTTGAGAGTAAAATTGCATTTTTGTTTTCTTTTGAATCTCATCAACGCAAGATAGTGTTGTTAGTATTATCTCTATGTTTGGAGTTTTTATGTTCTCTGACTTATAAAAGTCCTAGTAGGTGCAGAATAGATATGGAGGCAATGAGAAATGCAATGTAAAATTCGAACCTGTTTATTGACAAAGATGTCTAATCAGATAAATCATAGTATCCCTGTCACCCTTATGTACCACCAGTGGGGAAATTCATACTTTAAATCTAGTAGCATATGTTTCTCTGTTCTTTTACTTCAGAATTCACAGTAAGCTATTATCTGTCATCATCAAAATCATTTGTTATATATATTTCTAGACCTCAGGAAATTAATAAAGAGGAACTTGAAGGAAATAGCATGAGGTGTGGTAGAAAACTTGCCAAGGATGGTGAAGTAAGTACTGATTGTGGTTCGTTTACATTCTTATTCCAATTATTTAGCAGTAAAGTAGGAAGTATGGTATTTCTTCTATCTCAGAAAAAATTTGCTGACATGTAGGCCTTGCTGTGCTTGGAGGTGGAGCAGTTATTGTCCTCTATTTTGATGATACTTATACTGTTTTTAAATTAATAATTGTGAGCATGCGTACTATAATTTAAGCTTCCCACTTTTATATTTGAGGTCTCAAATGATTAGAATGTACTTTAAGAATCTGTCATTTCATTAGTTTGTGGATATTTTCCTCCTCTTACTTAGTGAATGGTCTTTGACAGTTTCTATGTCTGAACCTGTGGTAGTGATCCTTTCCAGATTTAGCAAAGGGTGGACTTTGGATAGTAGACACAGACCCTCAATGAGTCTATACTAGAAGCATTTCAGTCTTGATAGGACCTTGTCATCCATGTCGAGAAGAGGCATCAGAGTTTAATGATGGTAACCATGTTCCAATTTATTTGACCCACTAAGCCTTCCTTAACCACCTCTGTCCTTGATGATTAACCAGTCTTCTGGTTTTTGAGGTTCAAAGAGCTTAGAAACCAATCAGCTAATATTTGATGGTCAGTGGTAGTTATTTCCTCCATTTTAAAGCAGCCTAGCAAAGATGAATCTCACCAGTACCTGTCGATAGTTAATAGTTATGTTGAGGCAGCAGATTGGAGAGATTTGGAGGTGGGGTATAGGAAGGCAGTGGTAGACAGTGGCACAAAGAAAAGTATAAGGGACATAGAAAGGAATAACAGCAACTCCAGTCTTACTGCATTTTGGATTATTGTTGACTTGCCAATATCATAAACTGGAATAACAGCTTTTTTATTTTTTGTATCTTTTTCCAGTACTGCTGGCGGTGGACAGGGTTTAACTTTGGCTTTGACTTACTTGTCACTTACACCAATCGCTATATTATTTTCAAACGAAACACACTGAATCAGCCATGCAGTGGATCTGTCAGTTTACAGCCTCGAAGAAATATAGCATTCAGGTAGGATAAGAGGAAGGAGGGGGGTGATTATTAGAAGTGACAAATCACCAGTGGGGTATAATACCAGTGCCCCGTTTCTAGCACTGCCCCAGTAAGCATCATGTGCAGCCAAATGGCCACAGGGTCCCCAGCTGTACTGACAAGTCACTAGGGGCTTCACTGAAGGTAGTACACGCAGGAAGCTGTAGCTCTGCTCAGCTCTATTCCTATGCAACTGACTGCCTCTTGTAATATTATTTTGCTTAAATTATTTTTTGTGGAACTGGTGAATGCCGTTTGGTGTTTCCGTTATATGCTAGAGACCTCCGAATTGGTGGGGAGATAATCCTAGAATCTAAGGGAGGAATAGAAAGTAGTGTTGTGGGATATGGTAGTTCACCATCAGTCGTGCTGATGTTGGGCTGTCTTCTACACTTATAATACCTAGGTGTCAAAAGTCATAAATACGACAATGTGAGAGCAAGCATGTATACTAGCCATGTCCACAACTTTGTACAGTGCTGATAACTCCAATTTTTATTGCTAATCTTTTCTTACGAGTATGTATTTGATGAGGAAGTACGTAGGCAGACAAATTGAGACATAGTCTGCCAAGCAAGTTCTAAAATATAAGTTGTGTGGACATCACAGATTATTTTGCTTACATCTCAAGAATTGTCTGATAGCAGCGGTTCATAAGGATAAAAAATCGGATTGTACTTTGAAGTCAGATTAAGTTGTATCAGGAAGGCTTATAACATCACTACTTGAAAAATATAAAGGTAAAAGCAGTAAAATTGAGGTTTCAAAAAGAAATTTGCAATTAGAAATCATTAATGGACTCAGTTTTCAATTTATTTGATAAGGATATTTTCTTTATAATCCTAGACTACGTTTGGCCTCTCTTGATAGTAGTGGGAAACTGATTTGTAGTAGAACAACTGGATACCAAATACTAACTCTTGAGAAGGATCAGGTAGGTTGACTTTGTGGCCTTTTGAAAATAACTTCTATTTAATGCTTTATAGTAATAGAAAGTTGTTTCCTGTAGTTGTACAGAAAGTGTGTCACTCAAGTAATGTTTTTGTAATGATCAATGTGCAGATTTTAAAAGGTAGGTAAAAATTAAAATATCTCCTGTGGGAACTGAATTTTAAAAACTAGGCCTGTGGAGAGGAAAGGTAGCTCAAAACAAACTGTTTCTAGGTATTTTTCCCTATCTCAAACTTGAATCTTTGTCTTTGTAACTTCTACCAATTTCTTTAAGTTCTGTTCTTTAAAATGAAGGAGAAAAGGCTAATACTCCTCCTTCTGACAACCCTTCAAACACTTGAACACAGCCATCACGTCTCTCCTTGAGTTTTTTTCTCCTTCAGGCCAAACGTTCCAAGTTTCTTCATATGTCATGGTCTTGAAGATTCATCATCCTGGTTTGCCCTCCTTTGTCTACTCCAGCTTAATAATATCTATCCTAAAAGACTGAATGAAAAAGCGTTCCTGTTGGCAACGCTCTAAGTGATGAGTATTGAAGTGTTAAAGTGACGATAATCCCAGTGCTCTCGAGTTCTCATTCTACTCTGAAGACACCACATCTATTGGAGGCTCAGCTTTAGGACAGATAGAAAGTCCCACAAGTCCCAAAGGGCTAATGGTGAGGCCTGGAAGACCTCAGGAGGCAGTAGCAGGGCCAAGGGGAAAGTCCTGGGGCTGCTTCTATTTTAATAGAAATATAAAGTTGTTGACTCCCTGCTCATCTAAGTGGACCAGAACTCTGCTCATCTCTCTCTATACTTTCCCCTTAGTGAGCTAATTCACTCTCATGAATTCAGTTATTGTCTGTATATTGTGTCCCAGATATATATGTCCAGCCATAAACTCTTTCCTGAACTCTTTCTTGTATCACCAATTGCCTGCTAAATATTTTCACTTGGTTGTCCTGTCAGCTTTTCAAACTCAATAAATCCAAAACAGAACCCATCTTCCTCCCTAAATTTGTCCCTATTTCTTTTGAGAGTACCACTATCTTTCCTGCCTCTGAAGTTCATAGCCCTTGAGACTTTATTGACTCTTGTTCACCCTCCGTATTCATTACTAATCATTTGCCATCACTCCAGCTCAGGCCCTCATAAACCCTTTTGCGTAGGCTATTGCAGCTTCCTAATTGATCTCCCTGCTTTTAAGGTTTCCCCTCTCAAACCATCCTCAGTGTAGTTAGATGTAATATTTCTAAGGCACAGGTCTGACCTTATCACCTCACTACTCAGAAACCTTCAGGGACTCCCTCCTGCCTTTGAGATAAAGTACAAATTTCACAGCCTGTCACTTAATGCTTTATATACTCTGTTCTTCCCATCTTATTTTGTATTTGCTCTTCATGAATACATTCTTCCTTCCAGGTGAACTGACCTGACATCTAAACTCAGCAGTCCATCTCTCATCACTATGATGGCTGCTTTCCCCGTGCCTGAAACGCATGTTCTCTTGGAATCTTCTTTGTTTAGGGCTCAACTCTGGTGCCATTCCTGTGAAACTTTTCCCAATTTCCATTTGCGTGCATACAAGCCCCAGTATCTCCAACTATACCCTGTTGTTGACCTTCAAAATTTTAAATTGTTAAAACTCTGTTTCCTGTCCAGCTTATTTTGTAACATGTCTCCAAATTTATTTTGTATAGGAACAAGTGGTGATGAATTTGGATAGCAGACTTCTCATCTTTCCTTTGTTTATCTGCTGTAACTTCCTGTACGTATCACCAGAAAAAAAACCTGAAAGTGGCAGTCAACTGGAGAATATGGAAAACTGAGCATTCTGGTCAAATGGAACACAGTTGCACTTTGAAAATGTTTTATTTCTACTTTAACATTATGGCCCTACTGATATACACAAATAAGGTGACTAATAATGAGAAAGGCCTTATGAACTGTAGCAGGTGATACACATAACTTACTTTTTATCCTCAATATAATTCTATGCATATATGAAGAAAGTGAATTTTGAAGCCAAGAAAATTCCTGCCAAACCCAGTTATGCTATGAAAATGTCAACTTGTGCTTTCTGTTTAGTGTTAGCAGACAAGAACTGAAGATTAATGGGACAGTAGACATTTTTCTATCAAACAAAATACATATATGCTTTTTTAGATGGAAATTTGACCCTAACCTAATATTGGTGAACTTTGGTTATATATCTGCAAATTTTCTATTGTTTGGATGAAAAATAACTAGGGAATTACTTCAACATCTGGCTACAGATTTGATGATGTATCTTTAAAGTTGCCCTTCAGTTTTATCACTCAATCTCTAATGATTCTGCTTTTCTCTTCTTATCTGTATACCTTCAGTTTGTACTTGATTTGAATGGTTTCACATCCTCTATATGCTTTGGGGAGTTGAAAGACTAAGCTGAGGACTGTATTTATATTTTTTGACTTAAGATAATTTTTTCATGTTGTTTTGCTTTTATTTTAATTTTTCTGGGATTTAAAATCATCAGTTTCACTTTCTAAGAAGCTTATTTTGGGGAGGAAAAGGAATTTTTATGTATCTTATTTTGCTTGTATAAGACACTTCCTTTTCCTTCCATAGTCTCTCTAAGCATCCTGTATAGTCTTAAATTATTATTCATGTTATTTGTGCACAAAGTATTACTTATTAAGCTTTTTTTTATTCTGTGCTCATCTATCTATGTATTTTTTAAAAAACAATTTTTTAAGGGATCCTATTTCCTACTTAAGCTCAGGAACTTGTGACCACTGAGTTGAGTGCCTTTGAGTTACATATTTGAATACAAATTTCTTAGTAAACCCTGATGGATTCACAGGACCCAAAATAGGAGTTGATAACTAAGGGTCATTATAAAAATAGAAGAGTATTTTTAGTCAAAAATAAGATATATACTGTCAATAGTTTGTATATGTTGGTTTTCTGTGTTTATTGGTATCTTGAAAAATATTCTGATTTTTTTTTCAGGCAGAGCAAGTACTTTGATCAACTTATACTTTTAATATGTTGATAAATTAGCAAACTTATTTGTATCTTGTTTGATGTACAAATAAGAAACACCTATTTAGTAAGAGATTAAACAAATTGACACAGTGGATAAATCCTCTCAAAGGAATAAATTGTTTCACTTAAAGAAACCATAGTTTTTTCCCTTCCAACCAGAAGTAATTTTATTAGCCATCTGGGCATTCTTCAGGAAAAGACTTTTAACATTTGTAATCCAATTCTTTGGTAGGTTCAGAAATTTGTTTTTTCCACTTAAAATACTCTCTTGGTGTAAATTTCTTAAAAGTCATTTTGAAAGTTCTTTATTTTTTCACTACTTAATATTTCTCATTTAATAAAATAAAACTAACAAGTCTCCTAGTTTGATCACAGGACATCTGAAAAGAGATTCTGCATATTTTTCCTATAACTTTAGCTTCCAAGATTCCTTTGACTTTGTGCATTAAATCCAATGAGTTTCCCAGCTACTTCCTAATTTAATTCATTGAATAATAAGCAAGAAGTACTGAACTTAGGATGAAAAAAGGTTGAAGGAGGGAATGAGTTAAGAATAAGCTTCTTTAACATTCTGTTTTTGTTATATGAATTGTATATAGTATTTGTTTAATGGAATAGGTTCCCAGTAAATTTGTTCTTTGCAGATATAAAACTAGACTAATTTCTAATAAGAATAGATTCTCTTGAGTGGTTGAGAACTTATTCTTCACATTGATTGTAAAGATATGCTTTTGTTTTTATCACTCCATACAACTTTATTTTTTATAATAAAGATTTTTCAATAAGGTGCTACCAGAGTCAGCATAAGTGCCAGCCTATGAATTGTCATGAATGTATTGATGTTTACTACTTTCAGCCATGTATTCAATGACAGTCTTTTGTGTGAATGGAGCCTAGAAGAGTTTTTCCCCCACTATCATGTTTCAGCTTTGTGACCCATCACTATTGAAGTCATAGTAGGTTCTACATTCTTTCACCCATATATATGACCAAATGGTTTGGTGTTCATGAGCCAATCTTTAGTCTTCCCAGCTTGATGAGCTTGTCTGAAATTAAAAAAATAAAGAGTTGAACAGAGGTAATAACAGGCAAGAAGCTAGTACCCGATGGCCTTTTTAGGTTTTGCATCTGGGTCTTTGTCCTGTCATCTGAGCCATGTACAACATTAAATTCATACTATATGCCCCTTGTGAGAAAGTTATTTAGGGTTGAAATAAGACTGCTTCCACCTTCAAGCAAATTGGGGCTTATGACATACACAGCTGGTTCAAAATAGTGTGTGTGTTGGGTGCAAAGGAATGCTCTGACAACTCCATGAAGTTGGTAGTGCAGACATCACCCATATTTTGTAGATGAGTAAAGGATCAGGAAGTTGAAATGACTTGCTACAAAGTTAAACAGCTATTAGATGTTACGTTCGGGATGTGATTCCAAGTGTTCCAACTTAAAAGATCAGTGTTCTTTCCATTACAACACAGCTGCCATTTCTGTGAAAGCTCCATATCATATATACAAACATACTTGGTGGAGAGTTCTGGTTCTTTTATGGGTCATGCATATATTCCATGTGTACATTTTGAACAATTTAGTGTGAAAAATTTACTTTTATTGTGTTCCAGCTAAGCTGACCTACTGCTACCCGGACTTGACAATTACTTTTTTCACCTCCATCCCACATCCTTTCTCATTTTTGCCTCTCAAAATCCCTTATTTGTTTTAAAGCTCTTTTCAGATGACAGTATCTCTGTGAAGTCTTCTCTACCCTGTATTTGTTCACTCCTTCCAATTACCTCGTTTTTGTTTTTTTGTTTTACTTATTTATGTACATGTCTGTCTCCCAGTATATGTATGATCCCTAAGAACAGGGATGATTTCATTTTTGTCTTTTTTCCCACCTTGTACCTAGCATAATATTTTCCACATTAACAAGTAGTTGATAAAATATCACAATTTGTTGGACAGGATCTCAGCAGCCATCTAGTCGATTTCATATCCAGAAAAGGAATCTCCCCCTAACATACACAACAAATGGTCACTCAGCTTCTGCTTCCCCTCCATTGAGAAGGGATTGTACTGTTTCCCCAGGGTAGGGGTGGAGTGGGTTGCCTTACTGTAGCTGCCACCAATTGTTCCTGGCTTTACTGAGACCCAAGCAAACAAGACATTCCTTCTAACACGAAGCAGCTCTTCAAATGCTTGAACACAATTGTCATGTCCCTTGTTGCGTCTTCTTACAGATAAAGATCTGTAGTAGGAAGGCCGAATTTATGATCTCAAATATAATCGTGTATATGTTCGAATGGTCTGAAATCGCAAGGTATGAGAGATTCTCTAAGGAGAAAACAACAAGAAATTTATTTAGGCCCCACCGCAGCAAAAACTTGAACCAGCCTCCCCATTCCAACATCTTGACAAAAAGACTCCAGGCCCAGAAAGCCCATTTCACAAGGGGAACTAGGAGGCCAAAGAAAAGCAAGAGAGTATTTAGCCAAATCATGTTCACTGGCCTCACGTTCCTGCTCGCACTCGGGTTAGCCCCGCTTCCGCAGCTTCTGGCTTCCACACCTTCTGCCGCCGCCGCCGCTGAAGCCCGCAGCTTCCTGCCTCCGCAGCTTCTGGCCTCTGCAGCTTCTGGCCTCCACACCTTCTGCCACCGCCACTGAAGTTGTCTCCCAGCTCACCCCTCCTCTCAGCCGAGCTTCCAGCGTTCTCAAGCCCCGCCTCAATGACCAGAGACCATTGGTTCCTGAGCTGGCCCCTCCTAAGTCACCAATCCACACCCACACAGGTTTCACACCTGACAGGGCCCTGGGCCTGGGGCTTAGCACTTAACAGCTGAAAGTACTTCCACTCAAAAGAAACAAAAGCCATGCTAATGAGACAATTTTGCTTAAC
>CM053625.1:254700378-254719049 GCA_028646595.1 Phalanger gymnotis
CAGCTGGCCCCTCCTAAGTCACCAATCCACACCCACACAGGTTTCACACCTGACAGGGCCTTGGGCCTGGGGCTTAGCACTTAACAGCTGAAAGTACTTCCACTCAAAAGAAACAAAAGCCATGCTAATGAGACAATTTTGCTTAACAACACACCTTCTCAGAGCCAGGTGACTCAGGGCCTAATCAGAAATTAGCAAAAGGTACAAGCAAGCCTCCCCTAAACAAGCTTCCCTCCAGCAATGGGCTCTGTGATTCAGGGTGTTCAAAGCAGGTCACATAGGCCTGTTAATGGATGGGGAATCTTCCTATTCCATTAACTTTACACTTGCCCAGAAAAAAAAAAAAGTGCCTCAATTTGCTTCAGTTTTATTTTACTAGTCACAAAATTTACCCAAACAAGTTGTGCTGGATATTAGCTACATCATTCTGTCCCCAAGGGATCTCTCCATTGTGGTAGGATCAGAGCCATATAAGGGTCATCTCCATGGTGTACCTATGTTCTCCCCAGCCTGGGACTCATATTTGTGACAGAGGAGTGGATTTGGAGTCAGGAAGACCAGGATTAAAATCCTGTCTTAAACACTCTCTATGTGTTCCTTGACAAGTCATTTTCATCTCACTGTTTCCTCATCTGTAAAATGGGGATAATAATAAGCCATGGTACGTAACAGCACAGGACTGTGAGGATGCTATACATTAAATAATTCGTACAACCAAAACCAGGTCATATTCATGCCAGTTATTGTGATGATAGGAATGGTGTGAGAAAGCCTGGGAAATGCTAATGCTCTCCTAACACTGACCTCAGAATTGAGAAAGCACACGTGTGAATATTGGAAAAGGTTTTGTTTTTCTTTTCCCCATAGTCTCTTCAAGTCAAGTGGTATTCAAGAAAGTTTTCTCATCTGTCAAATGGTGAAATAAGACCAGTCCATGCAACCTCTTAGGGTTAAAGTGAGCATGGAAGCAATTGTTGGATATGAAAAACATTGAAAAGTATGAGATTCTGTGCAGGTGTCAATGATGATTATTAATAATGCTTTCTCCCTCTACCCCCACCCTCTCTCTCTATTCCTCTCCCTTCTCTCAGATCAAGCAGGAAGAGATACATATGCCATAATCCTCTCCCTCTTTCTCTCTCCCTCTGCCCCTTTTTCTCTCCCCCTCCTCCCCCACTTCTATCCCCTCTTTTCCCATTTCCCCCCTTCTTTCCTCCACTTTCCCTCTCCCCCTTATCCCCTCCTCTTGTTCTCAGACCAAGAATATATACATATACATATATATATATACACATATATATACATATGTATATATATCCACATACGTATATATAGTGCCATATGCTCTCTCCCCCTCTCCTTCCCTGCTTTCTCTCTCCCCCTTCTCCACCACCACCACCACCGCCCCCTCTTGCATCAAACAGAGAGAGGAATACAATGCCATATCCTAGCTCAGCCAGCCAGGCCAAGGCTACCACAAACCAGCTTTCTGGAAAGGGAATAAATGCTTTATCCATAAAGATTTTGAGGGTCAATAGGTTCAGGAGTCAGTTGAGTAATTGTTAGGTGACTAATAAGATAACCTGTACTGCCTCACAAAGGGCCCCTACATGTCTGCCTTTTCTCTAGTCCCATTCCTGGAAATCCTGGCTTAGAATATCACCATCTACTTTCTTTCCATGCCCTTTTTGCCCTATAGCTCTGTGATAGGACCATTATGTACCAAGGTCTCTCCCATCCCCCCCCCCCACCAAATTAATCCCCTCTCAACAGCTCAACAGGAGTAAGTGTCCTTAAAGCAACAAATTCATTTGGACTTCATTGACCTAAGAGGACTTAATCGACCTAAGTCTCAAGCTTTGCCTTCTTTGCTGCAGCTTCTTGGTGGCTTCTGACTGCATTGAAGTGACTTTCTGGTCACCTGGGACAACTAGGTCACCTGGCCTAGAGTCAGGAAGACCTGAGTTCAGATCTAGCCTCAGACGTTTACTAGCTGTGTGACCCTGGGCAAGTCACTTAACCCTGTTTGCCTCAGTTTCCTCATCTGTAAAATGAGCTGGAGAAGGAAATGGCAAACCACTGCAGTATCTTTGTCAAGAAAACCCCAAATGAGGTCATGAAGAACAGGACACGACTGAAATGACTGATCAACGAAAAAGAATAAAAGGTCCCTCCCAGTAGAGTCAATGCCCTTTACATTTGGTAGCATACCAGAAAACTGCCCCAGTCACCCCACTGTATACTAACGTGCTTTCATGTGGAGCCAAGAGGGGGCTTCATTTAAAGAAGCTAAGCTGTATCCTTATTGCATACCCTTGCTATGTTAGGGCTAAATAAACCTTTTGTTAAGTGTTCAATGAGCTCTGAATACCCCACTTCATTCCAACCTTTAACCTGAACTAACAAGGTTCTGGTGTCAGGTCTGCCCATAATAAGCCCTTACTATGTGGTGTCTGATAGGAATGGGGGTGGGGGGACATGGAGAGGCTTGTGGCAAGTGACGTTCCCTAGGAAATGAGAATCCTACCCCCTTCTTCTAAAGATCTTTTGGCCATACAGAAATACTTAGAAGATCTTCAGTTTGGGCCACTTAATGTAGATTAAGCCTACTTAACTTATATAGATTACACCCTGTCTAGACAGAGTTTCAGATACTGTGACACACTCCCATGATCCTCTCTGGCATAGCTTCAAATGAATTTGAACCAGAACAAAAGGCAGGGAAGGGAAGTCAGGGCAGTGTGAAGAAACAGGTTAAAATCCCCTGCTAAAGGTCACATAGCTATTAAAGCTTCACCTACCTAGCTAGCCCAAATCCTGTTTCTATTATGCATATCTGTCAGTAGAAAAGCCTGAGTGTATTGGTGCTATATTTCTGCTGATGAAAACCTCAGTTTCCATTTATGTAAGTTGAAAGATAGTTGCTGATCTGCATTGGTAGAAGGATCTTCCTCATTGAAAGTTCCCTCTACCAAGGAAATCATCAGGTTGAATCTTATCTGCCACTGTCAAATCAGTCTTGAACAAGTAAGATGGCTTTTATATTCCATCCCTGATCAAAAAGCCCTTAAGTTGGACATACTGATGTTACTATTTTACAAATGAAGAAACTGAGTCTCAGAGAGGTCAAGGGATTTGCCTTTGATGACATGGCTAATAAATGTCCCAAGCAAGATTCAAATCCGGGTCTTCTTCACTCCAAGGATAACACTCTTTCCACTATTCTGACCCTATAAAGACAACTGTGTCATACATGAATTTTTATATGGTAGCCTGCTTTTGTTAGTACCAACCCATAGAGAAGAAACATGGCATAACACAAAGGGCATGAACTGAATCAGCAGCTGAATTTGCATCCCAGCGATGCTGTGTTTCCTCACTTCTGTGGGCCTTAGTTTCTTTGTCTGTAAAATGGATTTGGATTCATTGATCTTTAAAATCCCTCCCAGTCTTCCATGACTCTGATATTTATAATTAATAATACCATAGCACTTTATGTGCATTTTTTTCATTTGAGCCCTACAGAAACCCAGTAAGGATAGTACCAGAGAAGGCGTTCTTGTCCTGATGTCCACAGACCCCACCAAGGGGTCCATGAATGGATTTCAGGGAGTCCTTGAACTTAGAGAGAAAAAACAAACTACATCTTTATTTTCACTAACCTCTAGCTGAAATTTAGCATTAAAAATACAGAGAAAGCCTCTATACGTTTCCCAGACCACCAAAACAGAGACAAAAAAAAAACGTTAAGAACCTAACGCTTCTTTTTTCCTCTCCCCTTTGTTCCACTCCGCTTCTCTCCTCTCCTCCCCCAAACACAAGCAGTAGACCCATTATTGTCACCATCTTGTAGATGAGTACACTCAGGTAAACGGCATCACTAAGTGACTTTCCATAGGCACACAACCAGTGGAAGGTTGAGACACAAATTCAGATCTCCTGGGATTTCCTGTTTGATACTGGGCAGGTCAATTTTCCTCTAGGGAACTTAGTCTTCTTCCCTATAAAGCGAGGGGTGAAAGTGGATGACGTTTGATATCTAAGATCCTTTCTAGTCTAATGATGCTATAAAAAGGTTGGCCCTCAGGTTAAAAGAAAAATATATTTGCCGATCCAGAAATGAGTGTAAATTTCAGGAGGCTGGGTGGCAAGCAGCAGCTTTCTGTTCCAAGGACTCTCTTGGTATGGAAGGATCCCCCTTGCCTGCCATACCTCTGCTCCTTGCCTCAGCCTGGCTTCACAATGTTTACTGTTCTATTGGGTAGAACAGGCAAGAAGAGAGTGTTCTGTGATTGTAAGTTATGACAGCAAAGGAGAGATGCTTAGGGCTCAATCATCCTTTGACAAAGGCACTTAATAAATGTTGCTGACTTGACTTGACTTACCTAAAGCAACATAGCTGAGTTAGAAGCCATCAGAGCTAGGATGAAACTACAAGATAAGGGGGGTGGATTTAGGCCCGTAGATTTATAACTGGACTATAACTGTACACTTAGTACAACTCCTTCATTTTACAGACGAGAAAACAGACCCAGAGAGATGAAGTGGCTCATCCAAAGTCACACAAGCAGTAATCATCAGAGGCTGGATTTGAGCCAAGTTCCTCTGACTCCAGAGCTGGTGCTATTTGCCTTGGGCCATGACAACTTAAATGATGTCTGAGATCTGGAGAGATGTAACAGCTTGCCTAGAGTCACAAAACTACCGAGAGATTAGGCTAGCGTTCTCCTGTGCCTTTCCATTTGGGGTTTTGTGGTCTTTTAAAGTGGAAGCTCACTCCACTGTTAGGCTAGTATCCATGTGGCATTCATGGCATGACCTTGTTGCTGACAATGACTGGATAATAAAAGGTAAATGTCCTGGGCCAATAATGTTAGTCATTACAAAGTCCTAAGAGAGAAGAGAGGATTCTTCTTAGAGCACAGAACTTCCTTTTCAGAGGGAGATGTTACAAGGCAGTAGACCCAGGGTCAGAGATCTTATACCCAGATCTGGGAGGAGCAGGGCTGGAGAAATCCATGGAATCAACTCTGGTCTTATCACTGGTCCCTTCCCCAATCTACCTTTGCAAGGGCCTGATTGTAGCATCTTCTAGGTTTCCCAGTTCACTCTCTTCTCTGTTTCCCTAATTTGCCTCCCTTTTGTCTCTCCTCTTCGGGCCCTGGGATTAATGTTCACTGAACTGTCAGTACAAGTAGCTCCTTATGGAGGTAAGGGGAAAGGATGGATTTAGTTGACTGTTGGGGGACCCTGGCCCAAGAACAGGAACCTGCCAGAGACTGGGAGCTTCCAGACATTTTAAGAGGGTTCTTCTGGCCTTAGGACCATTAAGGAGTGTGGGTCACCAGCCTGTGGATTGAGGCACCAATGCGAACCAGGATTCCCCTCTTCCCGGTGCTCCTGGCCACAGAACTATAGAGATACCCTCGAATGTAGAAGAGCCTCCAAGTGGCAAGTCAAGAGTTTGGGTAAGGATTTTAACCTGAAGATGAGAGGTCCTGGGGTATCTAAGTGAGAGACCTGCTCTGAACCTGGGATCTCTTTTACAAGGGGTACTAACTGTATTCTTGAATTCTCAATTCAATTCAATGAGCATTTATGAAATGCCTAATATGTGAGTCCCTTTTTTTTTCTTTAAAACTCAGTTCAGGTTCCACCTACTACATGAAACCTTTCCAGATCCCCTCCGCTTTAAGAGTCTTGGCCCCCAAATGGCTGAACACATTGTAGTATGTGATTATGATGGAATACTAATGTGCTATGGGAAATGATAAGGAGAATGCTTGCAGAAAAAACATGGAAAGACTTGCATGAGCTGGTGAGAAATGAAATGTACTAGGTACAAAGTAACAGCAGTATTGTAAGATGATCAGCCATGAATGGCTTAGCCATCCTTAGCAAAACAATGATCCAAGACAAACCTGAAAGACTTCTGATGAAGAATGCTATCCAGCCCCAGAGAAAGAACCGATGGTGTCTGAACACAGAATGAAGCATACTTTTTTTTACTTTCTTTATTTTTCTTGAGGGTGGTTTTTTTTTGGTCTATGTTTTCTTTTACAACATGACTTATTGTGGAAATGTTTTGCATGACTACACATGTATAACATATATCAAATTGCTTGCCTTCTCAGTGGTGGGGGGGAGGTAGAGAATTTGGAGGTCAAAGTTTTAAAAATGAATATTGGGAATTGTTTTTACCTGTAACTGGGGAAAAATGAAATACTAAATTTTTTTAAAGAGTCTTGGGGGGCAGTTAGGTGGTACAGTGAGTTAAGCACCGGTCCTAGAGTCAGGAGGACCTGAGCTCAAATTCGACCTCAGATACTTGACACTTACTAGCTGTATGACCTTGGGCAAGTCACTTAACCCCAATTGCCCTGCCTTCCCCCCTCCAAAAAACAAAACAAAAAAAAAGTCTTGGCCCCCAAATTATCTTTTCCTGTATATGTGTGTGTACAATATACATATTGTCTCTCTTGATAGAAAGTAAGGTCCTTGAAAATAAGCCCTGGTACATAGTAGGGGACTGTTTATTGATTGTTGATTTGTCCTAGGCCCTGTGTCAGAAACTGGAGATAGAAAAACAAAAGTGAAATAGTTCTACAAGAAATGTACTCGCGAGGGGCAGCTAGGTGGCACAGTGGATAGAGTACCAGCCTTGGAGTCAGGAGTACCTGAATTCAAATATGGCCTCAGACACTTGACACTTAACTAGCTATGTAACCCTGGGCAAGTCACTTAACCCCAATTGCCTCTCATTAAAAAAAAAATATACTCACATCAGCAATTTCTCTTATAAACTAGATGTTATTGGATTAAGATTTCTGTTAAAAGAAAAAAATGGGTTAGAAAACTGTCATCATTTTCTGAGCACTACTGACCATGTGCTGTAACATTCTAAAGTATTGTAACTTAAGAACTTCAACTTCCAGTTTTGCCTATATTTAGAGGAAGTTTCACCTAAAATTATTTGTCTCTCACTTATGAAAATTATGAGATGGTTAACTAAATTTTCAGGAGTTTTGTTTTAATCAAGTGCTTACGTAGATATTTTAAAAAAGAAAATTGGTAACGGTACAAAGAAAATTGTAAAATCTTTTGTAAACCTATGAAGATTCTTATAAGGAGCCATCTAGTCATGAATTCTTGTCAGCTCTGTGTAGGAGTTTTCTGTGTTGTGGTATTCCTACTGAGTAAATGAGAATCCTTGCACCAAATGGGATTATAATTTTTGAGCCTGCTTCATCTAAGAATATATTTATATGTCTATATGAATCTGATGGTTTACAGCAATTGGCCAGCATTGTTTGTCTAGGGATTTAAATGAACTATCACATATTCACTATCCATGTGGGATTCCAGATGTTAATCATTTTCTTGATTTCTAGTGATGTATTTAAAGACAAAGGGAAGAAAAAGATATCGAATAAATTTTTAAAGGTCTGGTAAACTTTGTTATTGTGATAAGACTAATTGGAGATATATATATATAAAATATGTATATACGTATATATACATATACATACATACACACACATATACTTAGAAAAACTGAATCTCCTCCCCATTGCAAATAATTTTTCATTAGAAGAGGGTGGTACTTATGAGTTACTTTGGGGATTTGTGATACTTTAAGAAAATTTACACCAACTTAGTTTTAATAAATTTCACTTTTACAGATTTATTTTTGCTCTAAAGTCAAATGAGAGAGAGATATTTCAACTAATTTATTTCATGAAAGTTTAGGTTAATCACTGATTTTCTTATGTTTGTTATTTAATCTGGGATTAAAACAAGTGCAGAAATGCATGTAAACTATTTAAGAGTCACCCTAAAGATGTTCTCATTGTTTAAAGGAATTCCAAGCGTAGTAATCTATGTTTATGTCCATTTGAACATGGTTAGTAAATGAACATCGTTTATTCTAGACAATGTTTTATATGTTCTCTCTACAATTTGGGGTTATTATATTTATACATCCTAAGTCTATTGTTGGTTATTAAGCATCTTAAAGCAAAATCATTTGTGTAATAGTGAACTTAGGGATGAAAAAAAAGAATATATTCATGCACCCATACTGACTCTGTTTCCCCTTTCACTCTTTCAGGGCTCAAACAGAGATTCTTCCGTCCTGCTCTAAGATAAGTATGTGCCCTGGATAAGGGTGGGGAGTAGGGAGCAAAATCAAGGAATATGGTATCTAGCTGTGGGCCATTGAATTCCATCCCCACATTCCTAATACTTTCTTAGGACTTCTAATGGGTGAGTATCCACAGGTGAATGTTGAACAAAATGTCTACGGTCACTCCCCAGGATGATGTTTGGATCCTGTGCTCACGACCCCTGCTTTTTTTCTGAATCTCTACAGGCGAGGTGAAGCTGTTTTACTAGTATTCCTGACATATGTCCCAAGATTCTTAAGGACTGGAACGAATCAGCCTTAGCAATAGCTCATCAGTGCTCAGTCATGCTCTCTTACCCACATAGCCTTCTAGTATAGGTCAGAAGGTTAAAATATATGTTAAGAGACAAATAAGTGCTATGAGGTTTTAGAGAGACATTGGTATAAGGAAAAAAGAGACAAAGAATGGAAGAGAGCAATGGAAAATTACTGTATCTTATTGACAGATTGAAACAGAGAGCTATCCTGGTTAGAGGCTACTCAGAGGGGATCAGGCTTCAATCTTTAGTGGATTTGGGGGGCAGTACTGCCAATCTGTTTCTGGGGGCAGGGGGACTGGTGCTAGTAATCGGTGGAAAGAACATGATGTGCCATTAGGTACAAGGATGAACATTGACCAAATGGGAGGGGGAGGTGTTAATAGATTGGTGTCTGAGGATAAGATGGGGAGTTTCTAAGTGTATTTATGGATGCAAGGGAGAAAGATGCAGCTCATGCTCAGAAAATTTACCTAAATTTTTTAAAGGCTTTAGACTAAGAGAACCTAGGGTTTGACTCCTAGCTCTGCCAATTATTATTTCTGGATTATTAGCAAGTCACTCAACCTCTAGGCTTCAGTGTCATCATCAAATAAGAGGGTTTGCCTAGAATTGAACTTCCAGCTCTAAATCTATGGTACCATAATCTTAATTATAAATTTTTCATATCAAAACAAAAGATACAACAAAGATAGGTGTGCACATCAGCAAATGTAACTAAAATTCAACATAGGTTCTTAATATCTTTCTTTATCTTATTGTCAGGTTTATCTAGGTATGAAAAGGAATGTTGCAGTGCATGACAGTTAACTAACTGTCTCTAGTTTTCCCTGTGGCTCATTTACCTTCTCTTTTAAGAATTTAAATGCAATGTCATTTGGTGCGTGTATTTGAGTATCAATATTCTCACTGTATACATGGTACCTTTAAAAATAATGCATTTTCTTTGATTATCTCTTTTAACCTTGTCTGTTTTTAGTGTTGTTTTGTCTAAGAACATTATTTCTCCTCTTGATTTTTTTTATTCAAACAAGGCATAAAAACTTCTACTCCGATTCCTCATTTTAACTCCACATGAAGCATTGCTTTAAGTATGTTTCTTATAAACAATATTATTGTTGGATTTGGGTTTCTGATCTAGTCTACCACTTTCCTGGGGTTTTTGGTTAAGCTGGTAGAAGAAGAAGGAGAGGAGGTTAAGAGGAAAAATTTCCACCCCAGATAGCCCAAAAAGTAGAGATAGGGTAGTCTTTGAGATTTTTTTTAAATCCTCCCCTTTTCTTATTATGGTTGGGAGGGGCATTAGACAGTCTCCTTCTTTCCTCTTCCTTTCTCCTTTTTCTATTCTCTTCCTCCTCTTCTTCATCTTCCTTTACCATCACCACCAAATCAGGTGTTAGGTCTCAACTTGTATATTCTGAGAAATATAAAAAGTTCTTAGAGTGGGTCTGCCACTCCAGCACACTCAAGTAGCATTTTATCCTTACTCATCAAAGCAATTGGGGACACAATGTTTTTGTAAAACTTAGATATTATATCAGTAGTATAATAATGCCTATTTCTCAAGAGCTACACTAGAAATGAATTTTTACTATTTTAATTACATATACCAATTTAGTGGGTGTGAGGTCTCTCTGTGAGGTCTCATTTTAATTTGCATTTCTCTACTAGAAATTTATTTTAGTATTTAAGCACAAAATACTCGGCAGGAAAGTCATGGATTTGTATAAAAGGCTAAAGTGATCTTTGACTGTATGCGTATATAGGGACTGCTAAGATTTGGTTGCTGGATAATAAAAGTCACCAGCTTCACTTAGACTGCAGTAAAATCTGGAGAGTTCAAAAGACAGTCAAATGCCTTATAACTTCTCTAGCTAGCTGAAGACTAGAATCACAAGAATTTTAGGATGTTGTTGTTGTTTGTCCTGCATTCTCAAAGAGGACCATGACATCAGGAAGGTGATGCCATGACTTGCAAAGTGAAGTGGATTTAAGTGAGGAAGGGCTGTGCAAAATCACCAGCTTTACTCTCTCCACCGGAGTCATTTGGGTCCAGTGGCAAGATACAGATCAAAACGACTGCAGATGCACAACCCTCCTAGGCATACCTAGACACGAGTACACTAACCAAATTAAAACTGGAGGAGTTGGGAGATTACACATGTGTGTGAAAGATACTATAACAGTATATTTCTATGACTTGAATTCATCGACCAACAAGCTAAAAATCAGGAGATACAGGTTTGTTTTTTTGTTTTGTTTAGTCATCTTTCAGTTGTGTCTAACTCTCCATGACCCCCTTTGTGGTTTTCTTGGCAAAGATACTGGAGTGGTTTGCCATTTTCTTCTCCATCTCACCCTACAGATTAGGAAACTGAGGCAAGCAGAGTTAAGTGACTTGCCAGGGTCACACAGCTAGCAAGTGTCTGAAGCCAGATTTGAACTCAGGAAGATGAGTCTTCTTGACCCCAAGCCCAGTATTCTATCCACTGTGCTACCTAGCTGCCCACATGTGTTTCTATCTAGACTTTATTTTACTAGAGTTTTGGAGCTCAGAGCTGAGATCCCAATAACAGCTACCGCAGTTAACTGTTGTTACCAGAAGGTGGCAGAAGAATACAATTCATCAGAGATACTTGTTGAGGCCTATGGAATAGCTCTGCAAAGAGAAAAGACTTCAATGGGGACAGCAGTTTGCAGGTCACTGACATCCCCAGTGCACATCAGCATTGAATGAATGGATGACGCATGCATTAAACATTTACTATGTGCAAGGAACTGTGCTAAGCTTTGGGTCTATAAATAGAAGAGTAAGCAGCCCCTGCTCTCAAGGTCCTCATATTTTACTGTGGGATTTCAGCTGCAAGTTAAATGGAAAGGTCCCAGCAACCCTAGCATTGTAGCAGCAAAGCAGATGGGCAATGCCTCTTCTTTAATGTCATTTCCACTGAAGAAATCATATCAAACCTTTTGACAGTGCCAAGGACTATGTGGGAAAGAACTTTCCCTTCCCAGTCAGAGCAGCTTCCAGATTTACTAACACAGTGGACTGGTCAACTAACTGCAAGTCATATTCTGAACAAGTGATATTTTTTCATCCAATTGGTTTTTCTTATATAATTCATTAGATGTCATTTAGAAGGCTCTGTCATGCTCTGGAGCCTAATGCAATCAGCACAAGGTCTTCTAAAAATAGGAGCATCTATTAAAGTGGAAGACTTCACTATCAATAGGGAATCTTTTCATTTGGAAATGAAAGAACCTCTTCACCTTAGTGAACACACATCTTTTTTTTCACATCATGATGCTAATAATCAGTTATCAAACAGAATTTTCTCTCTGGTTGCATTTATCAAGACATTTTACATGAATTTAATATGTACATCAGAGACTTCTATGTGGAGAATAGGTTAAAAGGGGTTTTTTTTTTGTTCTAAAAATTCAAATGCTCTACGGTAATAAATAACCCAACAGGATCATACATTCCTTGCATCTTTCAGTCAGTTGTATGGTATAAAGATATCAATTGTCACAGAAAGCTGCTTGTAAAAGCCAGCACATTCCTTTGTCGTATTTTCATCAAGAATACTTAATTATATGTAGAAATACTTTTTATAAAAATTTTATAAAATTGAATATATGAGTCAATAATTTAATATCTTGTCGATTGCTTTTGGGGGGGCAACATTGCTGAGCAGAGCTTTTTCCCATTCTCTTTTGATTTTCCTCTTGCTGAGATGTCTTATAAAGTAATCTCTCAATGTTTTCAAGATTTTGTCACCACTAACACAGAATCCATCCATGTGTATTTGGTCTGGACCCAATCCCTCTTCTAGACTTTGTCTCCTTAAATGCAGTTCTGCTTCCTCATAAAGCATATCAAGGAGTGAGTCCTCAGAACCCAAATGTACTGACGTCACTGTGCTTGATGATAAAGATAAATTGTTGTAGAACACCTACATGTCTTACACAGGGCCGTGATAAAGTCCTGCAGCCAGGTGGCATTGGGACTTCTCCCTAAGTAGATCTAAGAGGAGCTCTCCAATGTCCACTCTCTACCCTCTCAAATCAGAAGGAAGGAAGGGCCCATGGGGCAGGAGCTACTGAGGAGGTGTGGCTTGCTGAGGTTATTTGATCATCCAAGAAGATGAGTTTCTGGAAACAATGACAAAGTCCAAAAAAGGAACTAAGTGAGAAACACTTCCCTCACAACCCTTCAAGTTAGTAATAATTAGTATGGTTATCCTCCTGTTGGTGAGTTAGAGGGATGTCTACCCAAAGCATGTGAAGTCTTTCCCAGAACAATGGGAAGGTGAGAGCAATTTCCAAAGGCCGTGAAGGGGCTGCAGCAGGCACTGTGGAGCACTTAGGGCTTTGTCAGGTATCTAAGTCACCGAGGTCATCCACTGCATCCTGGGTCATTACCAGTTATCTTGACTTTTGCTCTGCCATTGGACTTCAATGACTGAAGAGATAATGAAGTTGACAACTTTGTGCAACTCTGCCTCACTTAAATACAATTCATGAACAAGTCCAGACATTGCCTTTGATGTCATTGGTTCTTGAAAATGAAGGATGAAGAACAACAAACAAACAACAACAGAGGAAGAAATTAAAGCTCAGTGAGTTTGTGATATTTTTTAGGGTCATATAGCTAAGCAAAGCCAAGGGACCTAGATCTGAATTCTGGCTCTCTTCCTTGCGCGGCTTTGAGCATGCCTCTGCTCTTCTCTGGACCTTGCTTTCCTTGTCTATAAACTGAGGACATTGGGTAGCTCCTACGGAGCATCCACTTCTCTACTATATGAGAAGTGGAGCTAATAAAGTCATTAGACTAAGATTGAGGTGATAGGATAAAACTCCCTTTCAGATCTAAATCTTATGACCTTGTCATACAGTCTGTCAGACTGACACATCTCAAAGAATTATAGACTCTTAGAGATGGAAGAGATCCCTAGAGTTCCTCTTGTACAATCTCCAACCCACATCTAGGAATCCCTTTATAAGTCTCTACTGGCACACCTTTGAAAAGGCAGTGGGACAGTAGTAAGAGCTCAGACTTGAGTCAGAATTCCTGGGTTCAAATCCTACTCAGGTTGAATACTGTCTGGGCAATGATGGACAATGTCATTTAATCTCCCTAAGCCATAATTTCCTCAGGGTGTTGGAGCCCTTCTGACTCTAAATTTATCAACCTCCAACAAGAGGAAATTCCCTACTTCCTGAGGCAACCCATTTCATTGTCAAAAACCTCACATTAAGGGAAAGTTCTTCTTTACATATTCCAAGTGGAAATCAGCCCCTCTATGGCTTCAACCCACTGATCTTAGTTCTGTCTCCTGGAACTACACAGAATAATTCTAATCCCTCTTTATCATGAAAGCGCTTCAGATATTTTGGTCATTCATGTACTAGACTGGGGTAGGGAACCTGTGTTCTCAAGGTCACATGTGGCCTTCTAGGTCTTTGGGTGCAGCTTTTTGACTGAGTCCAAGTTTTACAGAACAAACTTTTTTATTAAGGGGATTTGTTCTGTGAAGTTTGGATTCAGTCAAAGGGCTGCACTTGAGGACCTAGAGGGTCATATGTGGCCTTGAGGCCATAGGTTCCCCACCCCTGTATTAGACTCTAAGGTGTTATCTGAACTTTATATCTCACTAAATGCACAACAGAGTGTTCTCCCCATGGAAGGCTCTTAATAATGTTATTTTGTTTTGTTTTTAAGTTGAATGAATGAAATCTATCTTCTCTAGGCTGCTCATTCACAATTCCCATACGGCATGGTCTCCGGTCCTCTCAGGTCCTATCACTTACTATAGATACATTCCAATTTGTCAATGTCCTTCATAAAATGAGGTGCCCAGAACTAAAAATAATGCCCCAGAGGGGATTGGAACAGAACAAGGGTTCTATCCAATATAATCCTCAGTGTAATCAAAGAGAGAGAAAGACAGAGACTTTCTCCTAAGTGCCTTCAAGTTGTCTCCATTCTAAATCTAACATGAGTCTGTCTGTTCGTGTACATGACCAAGTGCAAGTCAACCATCTAAACAGGTGGAATTGATGAACTCTCTTAAAGGAAGGTAGGGTGATAGGGTGGATTAAATCCTGGCTTGGACATTAGAAGACCTGCCTTCAAATGGCCACTTTGCTATTGACTTTCTGTATAACCCTGAGTGAGTCACTTAACTTTTCTGAACCTCAGTTCCTTCATCTGTGAAGTGAAGGGATCGGCCTAGCTGATCTCCAAAGCTCCTCTCAGCTCTTAATCCTGTTAGTCAGCTTTGTTGTTTTGTTGTTCAGTCCTTTCAGTCCTGTCTGACTCTTCATGACCCCATTTGGGGTTTCCTTGGCAAAGATACTGACGTGGTTTGACATTTCCTTCTCCAACATTCAGAATCATTGGGATGGGGTGACTATGAAGGGGCAGAAGTAGGTTAATCATTGAGTCCAAATAGGTTATCCTTGGTAGAGTTAACCCAGAACTGGAAAGTTAGGATGGGGTGGTATCACCTGCATGGAGAGTGCCTGGGCAGGAAAAAGGCAGTCCCAAAACTCAATGGAAGCATTCAAGCAAGGCGATCCAAAGGGAGTTTTGATTGACCATAGATGGAACCTGCCTGGTGCTCCACAGGAATTTTGTACTAACTAGGGTCCCCAAAAGGGCCATGGGCCACACAAAAAATATATGAGTATGGTACCTGCACTGATCCTGAAATGAATGGCAATTCTAAGATGGACATTATTGGTAAAGCCCCATTTTAGCTATTCACCCCAGCCCCACCCCACCCACTACCACTCACATTCTAAGAAAGGGTTACCCAGTTGATAACCACCCTAGGTTCAAAGTACTGGGTGGTTTGATGCTCTTAAAACTACAGTTTCCATGCCTCCACAGATTTATTCACCTTTAATAATTAGCCAGCTGAAACAATTAGCTCAAAGCAAAGAGATTTATTGAAATGGAATAGCATTAAGAGTGATAATGAAAAATTCCTCCCATAAACCTGGAGTGCACTCTCCCACAGATACGTGCAACAACAATGGAAAGATCAGATGTAATCAGAGAGTACAATCATCCCTTCCACATAGCCGGGGTTTGGGACGGGAGCCCCCCCCCCCATCCGGAAAATTGTGTTGGTAAGCAAAACGGGCCCTTAGCACGTACCACTTTTGTTTCCTTTGAATAATTCCTTGTATTTCATAGGCCCAAACCGCTATTAGGTGTAAAACCTATGTGGGTATGTATGGATAACTAAGGTGGGGCCCAAGGTGGAGCTAACTAAGGGGAGGTGCTAACTCCAGAGCCATGCCTGTCTTGAGTCTTAGTGCTTAGTAAAGTGCTAAGCCCCAGGCTCTACCCCCTATTAGGTGTTAACCTAACCTATGTGGATGTGAACCTCCCAGGGTCCTAAGGGGAGGGGCTAACTCAAGAGCTAATCATAGCAGCCTAAGTTCTGGTCATTCAGATGACGTTGATGACATCTGAAACCCTATAAGAAGAGAAGACAGAGCCATTTGCGCAGGGCTCTCGCTCATGGTCGTGCCGAGGCGGAGACTCCAGCAGCTGTAGCTAGGAGCCCTGCAGCTTGTAACTGGGATGTTGAGACTTTGTTAAACTCTGGTAACTATGTATTGGGATTTGAATCAGACAAGGTCTGTCTGTCCATGTCTGTGCTGTTTGTATTTTGTTCTGAAGTCCAGGGTGCTGACTTTTTCCCCTGAACTAAGTGACTGATATTTGTATGCTGGATTAAAGTAAGCTTGTCAACCCCTTCACATAGCTTTCCTTAGTTAAGCAGATCAAACATGTGCTTTTGCAGCATGCTGGTAGCGTTCTTGTTGTTGGGCTTTCATTCCCACGACAGCTGCTAGCAGAATTGTTGAAACAAAAATCCACATAAAAATTTTTGGCCCACCCATTTTAATGGGATGGATAATTGTGAAGACTTCACAAGGTATGTCTAATGGAGAGGTTTTGGGATTTGGCCTTGTAATTTTGGAAGGCATGCCCTTCCCCGTCTCTCTCAGATGTTAGAAGATAATGAATTTCTGTGAGTTATTTGTTCTTTGCTCTAGGAAGGTCTCTCCTTCCC
Organism: Phalanger gymnotis; assembly: GCA_028646595.1. Classification (NCBI taxonomy): domain Eukaryota; kingdom Metazoa; phylum Chordata; class Mammalia; order Diprotodontia; family Phalangeridae; genus Phalanger; species Phalanger gymnotis. The sequence continues at coordinate 254,716,917 of CM053625.1, forward strand.
CTAGACTCTCAGATGCCACCCAGGCAGTTGAGTTCTGATAGGGAAAAACCTGAATGGACCAGATCAACCTTGGTCCTCTGTCTAGTTTTCACGCCTAGACTGTAAGCCCACCTTCCAGCCAATGGTGAGAAGGGATAGAGGTGGGTGGGAATCTTTTTCATGAAGAGTATAAATTAGGACAGGTTCCTTTTTACCTTGCCTCCTCTATTATGGAGGTGTGCCCAAATCTTGCAAGGTTTGTGAAATAAATTTACTTTGTTCCTCCTAAGGATGTCTCCTATTATTTAAAAATTCTGTCCCATACAATTTGTACCAGAGAAGTCTGAATTTTTTCTTTTTCTTCTATGGAGTGTTTACAGCCCCTTTTTGTAAATTTGGGTTAAGCATTTGGTCAAAGGAGCTGTGTTATCTGCTGGCCTTCACATGTCATCTGCAGTTTCCACAAAACTCCCCAAAATTCCCATTTACTGTCTTATGCTGACCCATGATATATTAAAACGGTGATGAGGAAAGTTGTGATGTAGAAGGGATAACTATACTCTAGAAGAGAGGTACATACATAGGACATAATCTTTCCTATCACCACAACCACCGTCACCATACTCCTCCTTATATCGCCTCTCCTCACTACCTTTCTTTTTCTCTGGAAGAGGCTGGAGAAGAAAAGTGAAGAAAGATTCCCTTTTAGGACCTGAATTTTTCCTCCAAAGCAGGCTTTTTTCTGAGTTACCAGGAATGGCTGTTCTCAGAGAGAAGAGCTTGAAACTATTACTTAAGGACACCAAGAGAAGTATGACTACTCCTCTAACCATCCAATGGCTAACCAATCTATAATTCCATCAAGTTGTCTACAACTTCATGTCTTCTAAAGGAGGAAGATATCTATTGTTGTTGAGTTGTATCTGACTCTTTTTGATCCCATTTGGGATTTTCTTGGCAAAGACACTGGAGTGGTTTGCAATTCTCTCTCCAGCACATTCTATAGATAAGGAAACTGAGGCAAATGGGGTTAAGTGACTTGTCTGGGGTTACACAGTTATAGTAAGTATATGAGGCCAGATTTGAACTCAGAAAGATGAGCCTTCCTGACTCTAGGCCTGGCACTCTATCCACTGTGCCGCCCAGCTGCCCAAGCTGTAAAATATCTTAAACTAAAAACACTCCTTTATAACACCTTTACAATGGCCTATCAAAGTCTGATGAGCCATTTCAGGTTCTGAAAGGAGTGAAACTTCACATTGCATTGTGTCTATGAACTGCCCTTAACACCCTGAAATTTCTTCACGTGGTCTTGGGGGACTCAGAGGTATCCCTTGACCACCCCCCTGCTACATTGGTTATTCATCATTAAACATTAGTGGTTGTCCCAGTATTGTCATGTCATGTCATGTCAAACTGGTAATGATGCTAGAGGGTACAATATGGACCCTATCTTTGCCTTCCCCTCAAGTCAAGCCACTACAATCCCAGAGAGCAGCCCAAACACAGGTTCCTTCTACCATGATATAACAGTGGAAAGAGCATTGGACTGGGAAATAGAGGACCAGGGTTTCAATCCTATCTCTGTCATTTACTTCCTTTGTGATCTGGGGAAAGTTGCTTCATGTTTCTAGACCTTAGTTTCCTTACTTTTTAAAAAAATTAATTTATTTTTAGCTTTCAACATTTACTTCCATAAGTTTTAAATTTTCTCCCACTCCCACCCCAAGATGGCCTGCAATCTATTATGGGCTCTACACACACATTCCTATTAAATACATTTTCACATTAGTCATGTTGCATAGAAGAATTATAACAAATGGGAGAAACCATGAGAAAGAAAACAAAACAAAAGAGAAAAGAGTCTGCTTTGCTCTGCATTCTGACTCCAGAGTTCTTTCTCTGGATGTGGATGGCATTTTCCATCATGAGTCCTTCAGAACTGTTTTAGGTCCTTGCATTGCTGAGAAGAGCTAAATCAATCAAAGTTAGTCATCACACAGTGTGTCTGTTACTGTGTACAATGTTCTCCTGGTTCTGCTCAATTCACTCAGCATCAGTTCATAGAAGTCTTTCCAAGTTTTTCTGAAGTCCACCTGTGTTTCAACAATCTGGCTAGCAGCTTCTGTGGGGGGTCCAGATCCACCCACAGCC
>CM053625.1:254719549-254739551 GCA_028646595.1 Phalanger gymnotis
GAAAGGTCTAAAGACCCAGATACCATAAGATTTTCTAGACCAAAGCAAATGCAATGCTCCATGAACCAAGTATTGTTATTACCCCCCACGATAACTAAACTCTTCAAGGGAGGATATGTGATTTCATTGGTGTGGGTATTCCCTCTCTAGATGGGGATCACAGCCCCCAAACATTAGGAGGTAACCTTTGTCGCTGCCCCCGCCCCTGACTATAAACTCCGTAAGAGCAGGGAATCCATTCCTTTTCCTTCGTATTGTTTGTTGAACTGAATGTTGGCATCATGTATGATCTTAAACAAGTCCCTCTGCAGCTCAGTTTTCTCCAGTATAAAACTAGATGATGTCTAAGGCATCCTGCTATAAACCCTGTGAGCTTATGACAGTCAAGGTGACCTTGCCTAGTCTCTGGTTTGGCCTTAAAAACTCTTTATAACAACCCCACACACACACACCCCGCCCCCACCACCACCACCACAGTCTTCTTACACCTGATTTGATTTCCCCACCCATCCGCCACCCCACCCCCCACACATACTCTGCAATCCAGTGACATTGGCTTCCTGACTGTTCCAAGAACAAGACATTCCATCTTTCACTCCAAGTATTTTCACTGGCTGCCCTGAATGCCGAGAATGCTCTCCCTTCTCATCTATGCCTCCTGGCTTCTCTGGCTTCCTTCAAGTCCCAGCAAAATCCCACCTTCTCTCTTTTTTTTTTTTTCTGTTGAAAGGCATCTATTTCCCAACACATATACACGATTGAATATAAAACAATTATATCAACATTTTAAAAGCTACTCACACCCAATGGCATTTCAAGAAAGCATCTAAAAACCTCAACAATTTGGTGATGGTTGTTTTCTAATTTAGGTTGGATTTTCTCCCATCACGTGCAATCCATTCCTTTTTAGATGACAATGAGAATTCTCATTTAAATTTTGTTCATTATATTTAGATCGTAGAAACGCGTTGTCAATTTAGAGCTGGGAGTAACCTCAGAAGTCAGCTAGCTATTGCAGTTCCCTCACTTTGCGTATGAGGAACCTGAGACCAGAGGGTAAAAATTACTCACAGAAGGTCATGCTGGGATTAGGCAGAAAAATAAGCGTTAATTCCCAGGTTCTGTGAAAATCCCACCTTCTTCAGGAAACTTTCTGATCTCCCTTACTGTTAATGCCTTCCTCGATAAAGCACATGTGTACATAGTGGTGGGTATGTTTTCTCATGCATTAGACTCAGAGTTACTTGAAGGTGGGGGCTATTTTTTACTTTTCTTTGTACTCCTAGCACTTAGCACAGTACCTGGCACATAGTAGATGTTTAATAAATGTTTACTGGCTGACTGACTGCCTGGTGAAATAGAAACTAGAGCTCCCCAGTCCCTGACTTGATAGTCTACTGAATAAGGCAAGAAAATAGCGTTCAGCTAAACTGACTGACAGCCCAGCTGGGGGTTTGGGTACATGTGGTGATGTGAAGCTTCAGATCTGCACACAGGACTGAGGCCATGGTCCCAAGGAAACAGATGAGTCAATCAGTGGGTGGTGGCTGATGGGTAGTGTGAGCCAGCCAGATTAATCTGCCTCTCCTTCACTATTGCCTTGGAGACAACCTCTTCCTGGATGTTGCCATAGAAACAATCTCTCTCTCACCTGTACCATGGAGACTGCCAATCCATGGAGAGGCTCTATGAGTTAGTGGAGCTACATACAAATGATGCATGCTAATGTGTGCTCAGAGTCTTGTCTCCTCTGCTGCCAGACAGTATGTAATGGACAACGGAAACAGGAAATTCCCACTAAATTTAAAAACATAAAGTCATTCTTGGAGATATTCAAAACCCTGACAAAGCAATGGTGTCCCCAGGGAACATTCAGCTTAAAAGGATAACTTTCCAAATTTATTTTCTCAGGACACTCTGCTAGCTGATAATAGTCAAAACTGAAGGAAATTCCCAAATCTTCATGTCTTACAGATGCTGAAAGTCAGCAGGGACACTTCTCAGCAGGGTGTAATGGAAAGAGCTCTGGCCTGGGACTCAAAAGAGCAGGATATTTAGACCTAAATTTTGTCATTGAACAGATGTGTGAGCTTAAGGTCAGCTGCTTGACCCCTGGATGTGGGAGCTGCCAGCTGCCACCCTTCAACTGAGTTGGGAGGGGAGTGGGTAGCAAGGGCACACTACCTCCATAAAGGACAGTTGCTTTGCCTGAACTGAATATCAGAAACCTATCTCCAAGGAGTTTCTTGACATTGCTTTGTGAAGACTATCCCACAGAAGGTGGGGATATGAATGGAAAAATTAAACAGTCTCTGCTCTCAAGGAGGACTTCTACCTGTGATGCGTGTGGACAGCACATAGACTGATAAATACAAGTATATGCAGAGTTATACCAACTAGGTAGAAGAGGGAAAGAACCCTAAGAACTCAGGGTATCAGGACAGGCCTCATGTTGAAAGGAGGTGGGAGCCGAGCTGTGCTCTGAAGGACCCTGGGCATTCTAAGAGGTAGAGCCGAGGAAGGAGGACATTTCAGACATATGAGACCATCTACACAAAGGTAAAGAGGCTAGAGGCAGAATATTGTGCTAGCTGGCCAGTTTGACTAGCACTGAGAATTCATGAAAGTAATATGAAATAAGATTGAAAAGGTAAGTGGAAGACATATTGCAGAGGGAAGGTTTTAAATGCCAACCTGAGGTTTCTGTATTTTGTCAGAATCAACAAAACGATAAATCAAGCCCCAAATTATAGCTCGCCTTACAAATGCTTATGCTGAAATTTTTACAAGAAGCTCATTCCAGCTAGGTGGCACAATGGATAGAAGAATACTGGCCTTGAAGTCAGGAAGACCTGAGTTTAAATCTAGCCTCAGAAACTTACTGCTGTATGATCCTGGGCAAGTCACTTAACCTTGTTTGCCTCGGTTTCCTCATCTGTCAAAAGAGCCAAAGAAGGAAATGGAAAATCATTCCAATATCTTTGCCAAGAAAATCCCAAATGAGGTCATGAAGAGTTGGACAGGACTGAACAGCAACAGTAATTTCCTTCATCTATTTTTTGGGCAGTTTAGGTGGCACAGTGGATGGAATGCTAGGCCTAGAGTTGAGTTCAAATCTGCCTCAGACACTTACTAGTTCTGTGACCCTGATTAAGTCATTTAACCTTGTTTGCCTCAGTTTTCTTACCTGGAAAATGAGCTGGAGAAGGAAATGGCAAACCACTCCAGTATCCAGTATCTAGCATACTACTGGTTGCTGGAGTTAGACTTGACAAGACTTAGCGTCTAGTAGTCAGGGGAAGGGAGGAGGGGTAAAGGGCAGTGAAAAAGGAGGAGTCAAGGGTGACAGGTTACATGTGACTATGTGACTAGTTAGGTCAGACCTAGATATTCTGACTCCAAAACCGGGGCTCTTGAAATGTACCATGCCACTTTCCCAGATGAAAGAATATTTTTGCCAGTGATGAAAATACGATATTTTCTGCACTCAGTGAACCTGAGAAAGTTATTACAACATGAAAATAAGAGTAAACCCAAAAATAAGACAGAATAGGGGCAAAGGAGGCTCCTGGTTCCTACATCTGACCCTCACTCCTTTTTTTGTTCCTGGATGGAGTTGATCTAATAGGGCTGAAAGGATATGAGCCATAAGCATCCTCTGGTCAAATCACTTTCCCTTTTCAGAAAGTTGCAAATAAGCAAATTTAGGCTTCATTGTCAGGAAAAATCTCCTAACAATTAGAGGTACCCAAAAGTGGGATGGGTTGCCTTGTGGGAGAGGGGCAAGGCTTTATTGGAAGTCTTCAGACAGAGGCTGGAGTGGTACTTGTCCAGCATATTGTAATGAGAATTCCTTCTGGATATTATTTAGCTTGGGTGCGTGCTGTTATTGTTGTCCAGTCGTGTCCAACTTAATGACCACAGCTGGGATTTTCTTGACAAAGATGCTGAAGTGGTTTGCCATTTCCTTCTCCAGCTCATTTTACAAGTGAAGAAACTGAGGCAAACAGGGTTAAGTGCCTTGCCCAGAATCACACAGGTATTAAGTGTCCAAGGCTGGATTTGAACTTAGGTCTTCTTGACTCCATGCGCTTTCCATTGAGCAACCTAGCTGCAACCACTGTGCCACCCAGCCGCTAATGTCTTTCATAACTCCAAAATCTAGTGATTCTACAGACCTTCGTTTCCTCATTTGGAAATGGGGACATTGCACTAGATAACCTCTAGATCCCTTTTAGTGCCAAATCCTCTGTTTGGAGATGGAAAAGTCTCTCACCCATTTATTCAACCCCGCCCCCTCATTTTCCCCCAACTTGGACCCAGGCTGATAAAGGCTGCCTTATCGTAGTCCTACCTCAGTGACTCAGTCTTTGTCCTTGGGTGACAATGCTGCTATGCCTCCACGGAGAGGGTTTGCAGCTGTCAAAAGGAACAGTCGGTTTCTGGGTTGAGTCTATCTGCAGTAAACATGCCTTTCCAGCTGGGCCCCCGGGCTCTGACAAATCCTCGGAGTGACCACAATAGGACAGTGAACAATGCTTCGGTCCCTCTGAGCAGAGACCATACTTTGTCCCTCCCAGGCTCTCCAGGCTATGTTCCAATCAAGCTGACTCTGTACTCTAAACACAGAGTACATTCTCAGTGTGTGTGTGTTGTGGTGACAGTGCTCAGGATATCGTTATCCTCCTGAGAAAAGGACAGGCTTTGTCAGGAAGCGTGAAGGATGATATGGCACAGAGCCAGGTGACATCAATGAAGACTGATACGTGTTTGGCCGTGCAGCAAGAACCGTCGTTCTGATATGCTGGTGGAAGGCTATATTTGAACAGTGCTTCAGATTGGGGGGTAGGGATGGGCCAGGGAAAGAGAAATTTTCTTTGAAGGCCATCCTTGACTTCTAAGCAGGTACAGACTCAACTCAAAAGCCTCTTTTGATAACTCAGTGCTTTGTACATTCCCTTCCATCTCTATCATTCTAGCTGACATTAGACTGTCAGCCCCTTGAGGACACAGGCCATGTTCCAGAATAACTATTTATTTCCCTAGTGCCTGACATCAGGCTCATCACAGAGTGGGCACTGACTCAATGCTTGAGGTATTATACTGTATGGTGTTTTCTTATTGAATTCTCTCCTGTTCTATTATATTCCACTTCATTTCATTCTAATGATGCTTCAAATGCATCTAATGAAGCCTTTGCTTTGAACTAAACATGCTCTTTGATTAGAGGAAAAGTAAATACTTTTGTTGGAGTTTATGACCCATGATTTTGAGTGGCTGCAGGGCCCATAGAGTACCTTTAATCTGGAGCGCCTATTCTGGTGGCTTCAAATGTGAGAATTTCAGGACAAATATAACCATTCTACCTGTTATTCATGTACACCTACATATATACATGTCAAGAGACATAACATATATACATATACACACACTCACACATACATTGCTGTTCAGTCATTTTTCAGTCATGTCTAAATCTTTGCGATGCCACTTGGGGTTTTCTTGGAAAACATATTGAAGTGGTTTGCCATTTCCTTTTCTAGCTCATTCGATAAATGAGGAAACTGAGGCAAACGGTTAAGTGACCTGCCCATAGTCACACAGCTAGTAAGTGTCTAAGGTCAGATTTGAATTCAGGAAGATGAGTTGTTCTGATTCCAAGCCCAATGTTCTTGTTTACTTTGTCACCAAGCTGCCCTATATACATACACAGAGATAAATAAATATAACCACCTACATACATTCACATGTGTGTATGTTTGTGACTGTACATCAAAGGTCAGTTATCTGTTGGCATTGATATAGGTGTCATCTCTCCCATTAGAATGTGAGCTCCTTGAGAGGATTGTCTTACTTTTCTATTTGTATCCTCAATGCTTAGCACAGTGCTCTGCATGTAGTAAGCGCTTAATAATTGCTCTTCCATGCATTTGTTCATTGGCAGATGAATTCCCCAAGGACTGTCTACTTTAGCCGTTGGGGGCTATGACTAAGTCTGAAAGGGAAACCCCTTTCTCCTCCTTCCAAAGGATGGGGAGAGCTGAAACCTTTCAAGAGGAATAACCAAGCACGCTGAGGGGAAAATGAAGAGCAGCAGGAGCCTTGTGCTGGGGAGCTTCGGCATCGCTACTGTGTATAGAAAGAAAGTGCATAGCCGTAATGGTCTGGAGGGGCTGGGGCTGCCATCCACCCTGCCACACATCTCCGCCCCAGTGGAACAGAGATGATGCTGGGGTGAGACATGACGAAAGGATACGGAGACTCAGACGTTGGGTCTGTCGGGTCCGTGTGAGCTGGGCTGAGTGAAAGCCAGACGCGGTGATTCCTGTAATCATGGCGCTATGGAGACAGCATCCAGAAAGTTCTACACTCCCATCCTGTGCTTCTTCCTCTTTTCCTCTGTATGCTCTCTACCCTCCTGTTCTCTACAGAGAAATGAGTCTGATACATTAATACCAATTCATGCCATCTCTTTACTTTCTTTTTGCCACTCGTTTTTAAAGAAGCCGGTTTCTCTAAGAGCGTATAGCTATCATTGCTATAATAATTTGTCTATGTCCTTGGGGAACAGATCAGTGGTGAGGTACCTAGGGAGAGACAGAGATTTTCATATACCCTGGGAACATTCCTAAACGGGGGCTTGGACATCTATTGAAAAGAGATTTTATTTATTCATATTTAATGGCTTCCCAAATGCAGAGAAAGATTAAATGAATCATATCAAAAGAAGCACAGGCTCTACTGAACCTTCTAGAAGTCCCTGGGGAAGGGCTGGAGTTAGCTCTTATGAGGCCAGTTGCTTCAGGCATCTATGGTTCCTTTGTTCTCCCATCATAAGTTAAACACAAAAAAGGAAAAAACAACGGAGATAGCCCCCTCACCTGAAGGGGCGGGGGGAGAGTTAGGACACAAGGCACAGCCCACATAGGAGTGGGGCCAGCCAAGAGGAAGTAGCTAGTTGGCCTGCTCACCAAACTTTCACCTTCTATCCCACAGACTGCTACTTCTATTAGAAAAGGTTCTATTAGACATATTAGAAAAGGTTCAATATAGATATAAACATGTGTACAGTTGGAAGGGAATTTAGAGATCTTCTTGTTTCACATCCTCACCTTACAGATGGCCTGGAGAGGGGAGGAGACTTGATCAAGGTCTAGACGTGGCCAGGTGACACAGTGGATAGAGCATAGTCCTGGAATCAGGAAGAACTGAGTTCAAATGTGGCCTCAGACACTTAGCTGCATGACCCTGGGCAAATCAATTTGGTCTCTGTCTGCCTCAGTTTTCTCGACTGTAAAATGGACCTACCTCATAGGACTGTGTGGCTCAAATAAGATAATAGATGCCTGTTCTCATTCCCTTCAAGGTCATATATGTCCTCTGATTCCAAATCCAATGCTCTTTCCACAACATTTACTATAGAAATCAGGAAGGGAGAAAGACCAGTATGGGTCAGAGTGTTCAGAGGAGGCTTCATGGAGGAGCTAAGGTGAGTTATACCATGAAGGTTAGGGTAAGATTTAATTGGGAGGGGAAATGAGGGGAGAGATGGGAAGGTAGTGATGGGGGCTACCTATGCACATTCAGAAATCTTTTAGCCCTCACAATACTAAGTATTCAGGCCTGGATGGCTACAGGCATAGCTAGCACTTCCATGGAGCAGATACTAGAAGGGCTAGTGGTATAAACTATGCACGTAGCCACGGACACAGTATTACTCCTTGGTAGCTGAATTTCCAGCCCTTTCTCCTCTGTCATTCTCTTACTCCGGGATCATGGCATGAGTCCAATCTTCTGGCACTGTGGACGCATATAAAATGGACTTGCCCACAGTGGACTGTTAAATAGCAAAGCTCTGTTGTATATACTCATGTTCAAGGTCTTTCTTATCTTTAAATGCTGCCTTTGCTTTGTCCAAATGTTGAAGTGAAGGGAAAAAAAAGTTGCCATGAAGCAAATATTCAGCATTGTTGGCCCAGATTACATGAAATAACTCTCAAAAACAAAGTTGCTAGGAAATCTCACTAGCGTCTCTTTGGAGAAGCCAACCCTATGATTTTACAATCTAGAACAAAATATGGAGTCTTAGAGGTCTCTGGTCTAATGCCTTCATTTCATAGATGAGGGATTTAAATCTCAGAGACATTAATTTGCTCAAGGTCACCCAGGTAGAAAGTTATCAAAGCTGGCATTCAAATCCAGGTCCTTTGACTCCAAATTCAATGTGCTTTTATCACACCGTGCTGTCGTTCCAGACAAAGCTTATATGTTTGTGTTTTTCCATATCTGTCTCTGACTATACATATTCCTAGGATAGCTAGGTGGCACGGTGAATAGAATGTTGAGCTTGGAGTCAGGAAAACTCATCTTCCTAAGTTCAAATCCGGCCTCGGACACTTCCTAGCTGTGGAATCCTGGGCAAATCACTTAACCCTGTTTGCCTCAGTTTCCTCATCTGTAAAATGAGTGGGAGAAGGAAATGACAAACCATTCCAGTATCTTTGCCAAGAAAATCGCCAAAGGGGTCATGAAAAGTCAGACATGACTGAAAAACCACTGAACAACAACAAAAAGGTCTGAAAAGAAAGCTGCGAGGAGGCAAAATACAGATTTCAAACCTCATGAATCCAGTGAGATATGAGGGAAAAAGGAGTTGAGTGAGACGTAGAACACAAATTCAGTTTGTCATCTTCAGAGGCCTCATGGGGCCATGCAAGTTTTAATCCTTGCCTTGAGCTGGCTGAGTCTTCTTGAGACTGTCTCAAACCCCAATGAGACAGAGAGCTCCTCAGGTGGCCACATCTCAATAATGCTTTAAGGCTCACAAAACTCTATCCTCACAGTGACCCTGAGCAATAAGTAAAGTAGTATAAGTATCATGATCTTCATTTTAAAGATGAAGAAACAGATTCAAAGAGAAAGTTTAAGAGTTTAATCCATCACTATGGATGGTGTACTTAGTATGGGCTGGAGCTGGGATCCAGACGCAGATCTTCAGACTCCCAAGTTAGTGCCTGTGTTAACCTCCGTGGAATCTACAGGATGATGGACGCTAAAATGTGTCAGGTTGCACCATGTGAGATGCTTTTGTAGTCCTAGCCTGATTGGCATGCAGGATTAGTCAGTGCAGTGGAAAACAAGGTAATAGGACCTCTTGGGAATTTGAAAGACTAGAAATAGCTCTTCCTTTGCGCTTAGGCCCTACCCTCATTCCTCTGAATAGCACAGGTACTAAAAAAAAAAAAAAGTCCATAGAAAATTTAGTTCTCTATGTGGCTGAGAGTCTTGAAATGTTGTTAAAAGCCAAACTTTTACTGGCCATCTATAAAAAAAAAAACAGGGGATTATAGATTTATGGAGTTGAGGGTCCAATTTCCTTATTTTAAAGAGAAGGAAAGTGAAAGCCAAAGAAGTTAACAAGCTCATATAATTGTCAGTGTCAGAGAAGGGATGCAAGATTCAAACTCACATCCTCTGATTACAAACCTTTCTTCTACCATGCTTCATTCTTGCCTTAGGGATGGTCCTGTTCTCTCTCTTCTGATTTCTGAGTCTCTGGCCTGGACCACCATTTCGTCAGATGGGCAGGCTAGAATTACTTCACACTCTCTCACCTGCTCTACAGCTAACTTTCACATGGATTTTTCCCCCTCCCATTAAATATGAGCTCCTTAAGGACAGGGACTATTTTTTTGGGCAACTCCAGTACTTAGCACAGTGCCTGGGACTTTGTAAATATCTAGCTTTTTGTCTAATCTATGTTTGTCTCTTCATCTGTTTTTCTTCCTATGTCTGTCTCTCTATCTCTGTCTTTGTGCCTATCTTTCTAATCTATATTTCTCTCTCTCTCTCTCTCTGCCTATCTATCTATCTATCTATCTATCTATCTATCTATCTATCTATCTATCTATCTATCATGTCTGTCTCTGTCATTCTGCTATCTACCTATCATGTCTGTTTGTCTGTCTCTGTCCTGTCTATTTATTTCTCTATCTTCATACTTACTTATCTATTAGAACTTGGTTAAGGGATGCAAAAGGCAAAGGGTTAAGCTGGGCAACAATCACCACATAGACTAGTAGAGAAAAGTCTATTTCTGGGTGTGAGGAGACTGGGATGTTGAAGGTCTAGGAGGGTAAGACATGCAAGTGCTGTCATTCACTACATAGGAAAGCTCCATTCTCCACTCCTGTAGGAATAACTATTATTCAACGGACAGTACATAGGGGCAGCAGGAAGTAGTCAGATTGCTGGTGTATGCCAAGGTGGGTGGATGAGACTAGCCTTGGTCTAGACACTACATATTTGAAATTGGTAGTAGAGTTAGTGGCTGTGGCATTATGTTGGTGTCAGTACTTGGCACAAAAAAATGGACTAAGTACCATGAAGGAACAAGAGAGGCTAGGAAGCATGGTGGTGGCCATGCCAGAATGTTCATCTTGGGACAGCTTCTCCTATGTGCACATCACAGTACATGTGGGGTGTTCACTGATGTCTGCCTTGCTCAGAGTTCTTGGTTTGTTGTTCTACTACACCCATGTGGTGAACACCAGAGTGAAAATGAGTGGGTGGCTCCATCTCCCAACACCCTGACTTTGTACTGGCTGTCTCCCATCCCTGGAATACTCTCTCTCCCTGTGGTTTCATCCTGGCTTCCTGTATGACTAAACTAAAATCTCATCTTCAGGAAGCCTTTCTTTATCTCCTCCTCCCATATATATCCTTTTAGTGCCTTCCTTCTGAGATGACCTTTTTTTTTTTTTTGCATTGTATACATCTTGTGTAAACATAGTCATTTACATGTTGTCTCCCTCATTAGAATATGACCTTCTTCAAGGCAGGGACTTTTTTGGCCTTTCTTTGTATCCCTAGAGCTTATGTCCCTGGTACATAGTAAGAGTGAAAAAAAATGCTTATTGACATGGTACATGGATGGCATACAAACCTATCATAGCTGATGGGCCTGTAGATATCCAGATAGATCCCCACCAGGATATCTGCCTGCCTTTTCAGATTCCACAGGCCTCACACTGAATTTAGTTTCTTTCCTTCTAAGCCTGTTCCTGCTTCTGACTGCTGTTTTTGTCAGTGACACGATTCTTCATATAGTCTCCCACGTACTATCTTTGAATCTCCTATCTTTCTCAGCACTCATATATAATCCCTTACCAAGTCTTCTCAATTCCGCCCCAGCAATCTCTCTCTCTCTCTCTCTCTCTCTCTCTCTCTCTCTCTCTCTCTCTCTTTCTCTCTCTCTCTCTCTCTGTCTCTGTCTCTTTCTTTGTCTCTCTCTCTCTCTGTGTGTCTCTGTGTCTCTCTGTGTCTTTCTGTCTCTCTCTCTGTGTCTCTCTCTGTGTCTCTGTCTCTCTCTGTATCTCTCTCTCTCTGTATCTCTGTCTTTCTCTCTGTGTCTCTGTCTCTCTGTGTCTGTCTCTCTGTCTGTCTGTTTGTCTGTCTCTCTCTCTGTCTCTCTCTCTCTCTCCCCCTCTCTCCCCTTTGTTGCCACTGCTACCACCCAAGGGCAGGTCCTCAGTATCACCTACCTAAACTACCCCTCATTTCTGCCTCTAGCACTCCATTCTATATACCCCTGATTGGTTAATTTTCCTTATACAAAAACCTGATCATGCTTATCCTCTGTTCAGATTCTTCAGGCTTTCTATTGACTGAGTAAAAATCCAATTTATTTTCCCCACCCCCACTCCACCACCACCTGGTGCCTCCCTGCGTTTCCTGCCTTACCTCATACAATTGCCCTCTGTGGACTCTATACTTTAGCCAAGTCATAGTGATCTGTGATGCCCATACATGTACCTTTGCTCATGCTGCTCCCCATGCCTAGAAAGTCCTCCTTACCCAAAATACCTAACTCTCTTTTAAAGCCCAAATGTCCTCTACGAAGCTTTACTTCATCTCCAATGCCTTAACCAGAATTCCCCTTAAGCTCCATATAGCACTTGATTTTATACCTCTCAACTTATGATATCATGTATCATAGCTTATATGTATTGTTTTATTCTCTGATTGAATGTAGGCTCCATTAAGGAAAGAGCTACATTTTATCCAAACTCTATATCTTTCTCAGTGCCTAGCATGATGCTCTCTATATAGAAAGAGCTTAATAAATGTGTGATAAATTTATTAGTTGAATATCTTCATGATATGAATATCTTAATGAGTGAAAAAAGAGCTAGGCATTCTGTTCTATGTGAAGGGAAGAAGACCATTCTGCCTTGTTCCAAAAAGATCTTTTAGGCATTCTGAGACTGTGGGGAACTTTGGTAAGAGAAAGTTAGAATAAATGATGGGACAAAGAGGTGAATTCATGGTAGTAGGAGCCTAGGTCTAGAGGCAGTGTGGTGTAATAAGAAGAGAGGGCCCTGGACTTGGAGTCAAGAACAACTAGGCTAAATACTTGTCTCAGAGCTATGTGACCCTGGACAAGTCACCTAACTCTTTTGTGATTCAGTTTCCTTAATTATAAAATAAAGGGGTTGGACTCAGCAGCCTCTATAGTCCCTTTCACCTCAGCTTAATAAATTTTTATTGATTGATTTCAGCTCTAAATCTATGATCCTATAGGATCATAAGGTGAGAGAGAGAGAGAGAGAAAGAGAGAGAGATCATCTTGTCCAATCAGAGGAAGAAACAGGCCCAGAGAGGGGAAATAATTTTCCTATGATCATACATGAGCAGAGCCTGAATATGAACCTAGATTATGTGACTTCATATTTAGTTCTCTTCCCAAATGAGAGAGAAAGTTCTTGGAATAGAAGTCCTGATATATGTCAGGAAGAAAACAAGCATTTATTAAGTGCCCCCTATGCACTAAATACTTTACAAATATTATCTCTTTTGATCATCACAACAACCCTGGGAGGTAGGTGCCATTATTATCCCCATTTTACATTAGGGCAGACAGAAATAAAGTGACTCACCCAAGGTCAAACAACTCGTAAGTGTCTGAGGCTAGGTTTGAACTCAGATCTTCCTGACTCCAGGCCCAGAGCTCTATCAACTGCACTATTTAGCAGAACATAGATGGTACAGCTTTCAGTTTGTTTATTTGCTGCAATAAGCCTGCATGGAATGTACTGAGGTGCAGAGTTGGGGGTGGGGGGAAAGCATCTGAATAGTTTTTGTCACTTCTTCCAAACTTCAAGGAACTATGATTTCATCAATTTGGGTATGCCTTTCATCATCCCAGTTGGAAACCAATTCCCACCCCAGCATCCCTACCTTAGTAGATGGGCCTTCATGAGATTCTGTAGCTAAAAATAAAATTTACCACCTAGTGGTCAATCCTCTGGTCCTGATTATAGCCTAAAAATTTTAAAAAGAAGCATACTCATGGCTTGATCATATATCTCAATCTTAATATCCAGATTTAAATGGTTAAAGTCAACATAGAAATAAAAGATAGGCTAACCTCATTTTCCATTTTTGGTGTTGCAAAGCATTAGTAATTGATATCTTTGTAGTGCTTTGAGATTTCTGACGCATTTTTATGTGATTTATCTCATGGGATCTTCATGGGTAGATCCTACAGGTATTATTAGTATTATCTCTTTTTTATAGATAAAAAAAAACTTTGAGCCAGAAAGATTAAGTGACTTGCTATTATGTGCCAGCAGCAGGACGCAAATCTAGATCACCTGATTCCAACTCCAGTGTCCTTTGAATGCAAACAGCCTGTCTCCCCTTTTTATTGTTGTTGACAGATTCTATGATAACCTCAACATAGGGAGTTCCCAGTGAGGCTCATTCTGGTAGATAGTATTTCATTTTTTCTAATTTCATGTAAAGATGGCTTTCAACATTCATTTTTTATAAGGTTGTGAGATTCAATTTTTTTTCTCCCTTCCATCACCCCTCTCCAAGATGGCAAACAATCTGATATATGCTATACATGTGCAATCATGTAAACATATTTCCACATGTGAAAGAAGAAACACAACAAAAGGGGAAAGCCATCAAAAAAGAAAATGAAAATAGCATGTTTCAATCTGCATTCAGAGTCCACAGTTCTTTTTCTGGCTGTGGACAGCATTTTCCATCATGAGTCTTTTGGAATTGTCTTGGGTCATTGTATTGCTGAGAAGAGCTAAGCCATTCATAGTTGATCATCACACAATGTTGCTGTTACTGTGCACAATGTTTTCCTGGTTCTGCTCCCAGTGAGGTTCTTAATCTGCCAAGGAAGATTGCTACTTGCTCTGTAATTTAGAGTTGCCCCTGGACACTGAGTGGATAAATGAATCCAGAGCAGAGTCACACAGCAAGCACTTTATGTGCCAGAAGCAGGTATTGAACCCAGGTCTTCCTGACTCTGATGCCAGGGCTCTATCCACCACAGCGTGCTGCCATGATACCATGACATAAATATAATGATAGAGTTGGTATAGCGCATTAGAAAAAGCAAAGAATTTGAAATCAGGTGACATAGATTCAAATACTGTCTTTGTCTCTTTCCTCTTGTATGACTTTGGACAGACGACAACCTTTTGGGGCTTCCGTTTCCTCAACTTTAAATGAGGGGCCAGATGGACTAGATGACCTTCCAGCTCTACATCTATGATCATATATTTTCTTTAAAAATAAAAACATGCAAAAACAATAAATTCTCAGGAAAGGCCAACAAATTCATGGTGCCTAGGGAACGGAAAGAGTCTTGACCTACCATTGTAACCAGGCCTTAAGAAGACACTGTTTTTTTTCTAACATAACTCATTATCTAGCTAGGGAGTTACACAATCAATCAATAAATATTTATCAAGAGCCTACTATGTGCCAGGCATTGTGCTTAGTGCTAGGAATATTAGACAAAAGACTGTCCCTGCCCTCAAGGAGCTTACAATCTAATCTAAAGGGGGAGACAACATGCAAACAAATATATGCAAAACAAGCTATATACAGGACAAATAGGAAATAATTAACAGAGAGAAGATCCTATATTTAAAAGGGGTTGGGGAAGGCTTCCAGTAAAAGATGAGATTTTAACTGAGATTTCAAGAACATCAAGGAGGTCAGTAGTCAAGGATGGAGAAGAGAGGGACTTCCAGGAATGGGGGACAACCAGAGAAAATGCCCAGAGTGTAGAGATGGAGGGCCTTGCTCTTGGAACAGCCAGGAGTCCAGTGTCACTATTTCAAAGAGTATGTGTTGGGGAGTGAGGTGTAAGGAGACTGGAAAGGCAGGAGGGGGTTAGTTTATAAAAGCCTTTGAATGTGAGATAATCTGAGTTTCTCTTTTATTTTGCTCATGTTCAGGTTCACCCTAGAAGGGTATATGGTAGGGTGAAGAAATGGAAATGATAGCTAAATAAAGAGTATTTATAGGAGACCCCGGAAATGTGGCTCCTTCCCCAACCAGAAAGTTATTAAATTTAATGTCTGCACCTAATCCTAGAGCTGTGGAGAGAGGGAATGAGCTGGACTTGTACTGACACCTGGTGGCTAGGTATAGGATTACCACCCCTCAGGTTGCCATGATACCATGATATAATGATAGAGCTAGTATAGTGCATTAGAAAAAGCAAAGAATTTGAAATGAGGTGACATAAATTCAAATACTGTCTTTGTCTCTTTCCTCTTGTATGACTTTGGACAGATGATTTTCCAATCAATCAATAAACATTTATCTCCATTTTTCTCCAGCATAGTGATGTAGAAATTGAAACCTTATGGTCTGAGTTGAGGTCACCCCTGTTCCTAACCGGGAGAAGAGGTACAGCTGTGAGAAAGAAGGTCAAAGATTTTAACAAGGAAGTGCAACTGTCTTCTCTCATCTCTAAGAAAAGCAGCCCAACACTCACCCACCCCCAAGTCTGGCTCTTACCTCTAAAGGGGTTGGAGAGGAACGTGAGCCCATGAATCCGGGTACCACTGTGTAAGACTCCTGGGTGACTCAGAACCAGGCAAAGAATGTGGTCACACTGCGAAGTGCAGACTAGCGGAGCACAGGGCAGCCACTTTTCAGATTACCTAGGGATGTAAGAGCATTCCCTCTTGGGGCAAAACTCAGTTGTCCCACCTTAGTTAGCACTCTTTTGAGTCCCCTCTGGAGGATGTCATCTAGTCCTTCCCTCCTAAACCCTTAGGGGGATAAGCTAGAGCCTTTGATCAATCACTTTTTAAGGTATTCAGACTGAACCCTAGAGTGGGTACTGAACACAAACACAGTATGTTGAGACACCTGTTGAGGGAGACCAAACACCATAACTGCCCCATAAGCACCATAACTCAGCTCCCTTCTTAGCAGGTAAGATCACCTAGAAACACCCCTGTGAGAGAAGACTCCTTAGGATACTCAGTCTAGCTACAACTGCCCCTTTTCCCCCCACTGAATGCTCACTTGGGTCATCTGCTCTCTCCACTGCTGCACCAACTCTGCCCAAAGGCAGCAGGGTTGGGGCCAGTTTAACATCCTCCAGCAAGAGTCCCAAGCTAAATATCACCTCTGTATGCAAGAAAGGCATGGCAATTATTCACTCTATCGAAT
Organism: Phalanger gymnotis; assembly: GCA_028646595.1. Classification (NCBI taxonomy): domain Eukaryota; kingdom Metazoa; phylum Chordata; class Mammalia; order Diprotodontia; family Phalangeridae; genus Phalanger; species Phalanger gymnotis. The sequence goes on from CM053625.1 coordinate 254,736,050, forward strand.
CCCCAGTGTTTCACTGGTCTCTCTCTTAATTACAATGGTCATAGAACAGAGGTGTTAAAGGCAAAGCCCGGGCACCATGACGCTTATAATACTGAGTAGAGTCAGAAACAGATTAAATGTAATTGGGAAATATTTAACAAAATAAATAAAAATACAATAAAGCATAGATAATATTACACTTTAAAACTGAGTCAATATACTGCTTGAAGGAGTCTTTATGCATGGATTAGTGACCCCTGTTCCTACGTGAGTTTGACACCACTATTCACAGGAGACTCTCATTAAAACCACTTTAGTGACATTTCAGCTTCTCCTAATTGGTGCAGTCTAAAATCAATGGTGGGGGGAATAGTACTGGATGGAGAAAGCATTCAATCACTAACAAACATTGATCAAGCAGAGTTCCCCTGTCTCTTTTTAAAGAAGAAATGTGAGGGGCCAAGAAAGTTGAGTGCTAATAATAAATAATCTCGCATCTAGGCTGACCACAAGAAGCTCCCACAGGGCTTGGGTGTCAGCACAGGGTACGGGTGAACGACTGGAGATCTCAAACCACACTCTAAGTCAGAGGAGGAGGAGTCTCATACAGATGCTGTGTTGGAGCTCTTGTCTCAGACTCTTGTCATCACAAGCTCACCTAATACCGGAAGACTGATCCCCAGCCAACAGGGAGATACCAAATTTGGCCAAGGCATAGAAGACACCAGTGGGAAGGGAAACAAAAATCCACATGTGGTTTCACTAGATGGCCAAGGGCCAATGTCCTAGAAAAAAGATATACCTTTGTCAGGGAAGTCTCCCAAGTATCCTAACAGCAAACACCTCCTGGAGACTGCACTCTTAGCTTGGTATAAGTTTGTCTAGGGCAGCTAGTGGTTGCACAATGGGTAGAGGTCTGGGTCTGGAGTCAGGAAGACCTGAATTCAAATCCTGTCTCTGACATTTACTAGCTGTGTGATCCTGGGTAAATCACTTAACCATGTTTGCCTCCATTTATTTATGAAATAAGCTGGAAAAGGAAATGGCAAACCATTCTAATATCTTTGTCAAGAAATCCCCAAATGAGGTCATGAAGAGTCAGGCATGACTGGAAATGATTAAACAACAACAGGTTTGTCTGGGTGGCTTCTGAGGGTTAGTTTAGATTGCTTTTAGGCACCTCCTTCTAAGATCCCTTCTAATTTTAAGAAAGTCAAAATAGTCAAAGGGATTGAGGAACAAACCAGGATAGACTTCAGTCTGGGGAGGAAATGTACATTTATACAATGCTTTCAGGACATAAAGTGATTTACATGCATTTTTCTCAATCCCCATAATAGTCCTGTGAGGTAGGTATTATTACTCTTCTTCTCATTTAAAAAAATGTGGAAACTGAGGCTTAAAGATTAAACAACTTAAAGGTCACAAAGTTAATAAGGGATAGAGCCAGGATGTGAAGCCAGTCTTTCACCAACTTCTTTTTTCTCTACCACTTTGACTCTCTGTGAAGACTAGAAATGATGTGGTGGAAGGAGAACTAGATTTTATGTCAGAGGGTCTAGGTCTGAACATTGACTCTGTTCCTTACCAGCTGAGTGAACTTAGAAAAAAGTCACCTAACCTATAGAATTCTGTTGTGCTAGAACGAATGATAAAGGAGATGGTTTCAGAGTAACCTGAGAAGACTCATATGAACTGATGCACTGAGTACACTAGACACTACGTAAATATGTGTGCATGCATGTGTGTATATGTGTCGTATGCACACAAACGCACCTCAATCTGCTCTGAGTCCATCACCTCTATATCTGGAGGTGAATAGCATGTTTCATTGTGTATATGTCTATGTATATGTGTGTATATTTATATGTGTATGCATACACACACACAGAGGGCAGCTAGGTGGTGCAGAGAATAGAGTGCAAAGCCTGGAGTCTTCTTCTTGATTTCAAATCTGGCTTCAGATACTGCATAGCTGTGTGACTGTAGGCAAGTCACTTAACCCTGTTTGCCTCAATTTCCTCATCTGTAAAATGAGCTGGAGAAGGAAATGGCAAAACCACTCCAGTATCACCACCAAGAAAACCCCAAATGGGGTCGTGAAGACTTGGACACAATTGAATAATGACTGAACAGCAACAAACAACATCTCCATAAACAGTATTTGGTGGTTGTATTCATAGAGATCATAATATAATCCTTTAAGGTTTGCAAAGCACTTTACAAATATCTCATTTTATCCTCACAATGACCCTTAGTAGGTGTTATTATTATCCCCATTTTACAGATGAGAAAACTGAGATGAATAGAGACTGACTTGCCTAGCATCACATAGCTTTTAAGTATTCGAGGCAGAATTTGAACTCAGGTTTTCCTGACTCTATGTTCAGCATTCTATATACTGCATCACCTAGATATCTATTTCTTGTGTATATTGGTAAGTAAACTGCCTAATTTTTAATATATTCCACAATTATTTTTAATGGAATTTCCTTTTCTATCGCTTCCTGATGGGTTTTAATTTTATTTAAGTATTTAGATGCTACTCCATTCAGTGTACATAGAAAATATTGAAATTAATTCATTGTCTATTGTACTTTCAGCAAAATACAGTTTCTCTGTTTATTTTGTCTTCCTTTTTCGGTTGCTTTGTTTAAAATCATGATTGCTACTCCTGCTTTTTTGAGTTCACCTGAGGCATAATACATTTTGGTGCAATGCCTTATTTTAACTCTGTGTAAGTATATCTGTAAGTACTTAAGTACTTACGCTATTTCTTGCAAATCGCATGTTGTTGGATTTTACTTTCTATTCCATTCTCCTCTTCCATTTTATGAGTGTTTATATCTCGTTCATATTTAGAGTTATGATCATTAATAATTATGTATTTCCTTCTAGCCTGTTTTTTAACATTTTTTTCTCTTTGCTTCCCAACCCTTCTTTATCAGAGGTTCTTATCCTTTCTTTCCCCCAGCCCCTCTTCATAATCCCTCCTCCAAGTTTTCCTTAATTTACTCTTTCTCTTGTTCCCGACATTTTCCATCTCCTTATTTCCTCTTGCTTCTTGTTAACGTAAATGTATTTCTACACTAAACTCTTTACGTGTGTATTTATTCTACTTTCCTTCAAGCAGTTCAACTAAAAGTGAGGTTCAAGTGTTACCCCCATCCCTTCCACTTTTGTATAGGCTACTGCTTGTGCACCTTGATTATGTGATAAGTAAAGCTAATACATTTATAATTATAAGATTAATTCTCTCAGCTTTCTCTCCCCCTCTTCTCTAACTTCTCTCCCCTTTTTCCTTTTTCAGCATTATCAAAATATAGTAAACCACTCCCAGGTCTTATTTCCATATTTCATATCTTATTTGACTACCTTTATAATCCTGAAGGAATTTTATGAAGAATACAAGCAGCTCACATGTATAAATTCCTTTCTGATTGCTAAATTATATTTACCTTTTTATGTTTCTCTTGAGTACTATGTTTGTATTTCAAAGTTTCTACTCAGCTCTGGTCTACTC
>CM053625.1:254739651-254755299 GCA_028646595.1 Phalanger gymnotis
TCTTGAAATATCTCTCCTTGACCTTTTTTCCAGATCAGTTGATTTTGATATGAGATACTTAAGATAGTCAATAAATATTTATTAAGTGCCTACTATGTTCCAGGCACTGTGCTAAGTGTTGTAATTACAAAGAAAGACAAAACACATTCTCAGCCCTCAAGGAGCTCACACCTCATTTATAAAATCATTTTAACTGTTTAAAAAAAAACAACTCTTACATATTTTAGGAATTCTAGTTGATCTTATAAGCCATGCTATATTTTTCTTTGAGGCTTTGCTTTTTTCTGTTCTTTCAGAGTTATTTCTTCTTTTGGATTTGCATCTTGGGTATCCCTGGCATCATAACAACTCTTTATCTTTTTGTTTGTTTGTTTATTCATTCCTCCAGACTTACTTTCCAGACTGTGTGTAATTCTAACAGGACTGCAGCTCCTTACATGCTCTTGGCCTGTCTTATCTCTTGACCCACTGCCAGGGAGAGAGTGACGGTATAGTGAATGGCATGTTTTTCTTGCAGGGTCTGGTTCCATTATCATCTTTCCTGGATTAGAGAGACAGAGCTAAGGTCATCTTCTGCTCCAGGGATTTGGCTCTGAGATCATCTTTCTTGGGTAGAGGGCAGCTTAGGAGGTGAATCTTGAATTCTCCTTCCAGGTATCTGAGAAATGCCCACTGAGGTTTTGTTCTTCATCCGGAGGCTGAGTCTCTAAGACCGAGCTGTGGAGCTTGTGCCTGGGGCTGAACGTAGCACAGCAGAGCTATAGGCCCTTTGCCCAGTCTCTGAGTCCAAGATCCCATTCTCCCTGTTAATGCTTCCAGAATTTGGCTCTGTGAACCCAGCTCATCCCTTTTCCACATTTCCTGTCCCAGTCACTTGTCTGTGGTTTTGAATTTGTGATCTTGTGTTGCAAAGATGACCCACTGCGGTTTGTTCTTAGATTTCTGACCACTAATTGGTCTGGCATTCATCGGGTTTCTTTGAGTAGCTGTTGAGGGAGCTTGGTCATACTGCTTCCTACTACTCTGTCATCATAGCCAGTCACCCCTTTGAGTTTTAACTTAACCACATTATACATTCATTTTAATTTCAAAATGTGGACTATTGTATTATACAATAAACACAGAATTTCATAATACAGAAGTTGTAGAAATGGATGTAAGATGATAGAAAAGTAGTGGTTGTAGAAATGAGTGTGAGGCCTTAGGACAGATGCTAAATTGCCTATTTGTAGTTTGTAAGGATATCAGACTTTGGGTGGCCCTATTTACTTGCAAAAAGGGTCAGGAATGCTGACAAAAACAGTTTACTTGCCTTCTGAGAATAGATTGTCTCAATGCAGTTTATCTATCTACTCTTTATGTGGACTGACTAGAAAGATTTAGACTTATTGTTTTAAAAACAGTAAATGAACTTTAGTCAAGACAGTTGAGAAAAGAGCTTGGTGTCCAGAGCTACGCTGTTACTGCTCTGAAACATCAAGCCCCATAGCTAAGACTCATTAGAAACAGAACCAAGGAAGCTTCCTGCTGGTCCTAGGACTATACTGTCTGAAGTTCTTTCTGAAAGAGCATAACTAAAGTCATTAGTTAAGGCAGACACAAGGCAGCAGAGAGTAGGGAAAAACTGCAGCAGTGTCCTGCAGAGGGGCAGACCCAGTAAATTTAGCAATGTAAAGAGCCTAACCCAGATGTCTTGCCTAGGGAGGAACAGGATGTGGTCATCATGAGAAGACATCAGGAGTTCAGAGTTGTGGTTGTGACCTCAGGTTCTAGATTCAGCTGGAAAGAACACTCTTGGACTACAAAAAGTGCTAATCCTAGCTTTACAAAGATCCCTAAAGTTTCTAAGAACATTAGTGACTAAGGATACATGATGAAAAGTCAAATGTGGCTTCCCATACATCTCTCAGTCCCTTACAGAGGCTGATCTTGGATCCCACTTCACCAGGTCAGAAAATCAATGTCCTCAATCACTCATGCCTTCTTATATGTCCCAAATGCTGGATACTATGAAAGCCTAGGCCCTAGGGTCTTTCAAGTATAACTTGAATAACTTTAACTATTAAAAATATTAAAATATTAAAAAATCTCAAATAACTTGAATAACTTTAACTATTAAAAATATCTCAGTGACAGAGCTATGTGTCTCCAGACTCTCCCCTTCCTTTATTTTATAACCTTGTTTTTCTGGACTTTTCCTTCCTCTAGTCTGTTAAAAAGATTAGATAGACAACATACAGAAACAAATTGAACATTGTAGTATAGTGTTCACTCAACCCAATGAACCCAGCTCCTCATTTTTTGACAAAAAGTTCTGTGAAAACTGGAAAGCAATCTTGAAAAGAATTAAGTTTAGACCAAGATTTCATACCATAAGTCATGACTATCCCCAAATGGATGTACAACCTAGATATAAAAGGTCACATTCTAAACAATTTTGATTATATACAATTGAAATGCTTCATACAAACCAAATCGATGCAGTCAAAATTAGAAGACAAACAGTTATATCCAAGGTATATAAGGAATTTTTTTCAAATATACAAGAATCATAGCCCTATAGAATAGATAATAGAAGGTAATTTCAAAGAAACCCAGCTAGCAACAGAAAGTTAAAAAAAGATGCTCCAGATTACTAATAATTAGAGAAATGCAAATTAAAACAACTCTGACATTCTACCTCGTAACTATCAGATCAGCATAGATGAGGAAATCTCAATTGTCAGAGACACTTTAATAAGACAGCATTTTAGTGCATTGTTGATAGAGTTAGAGACTGCTATGATTTAGAACTATACCCAATGTCACTAAATTTTACGTATATACTTTGACTTAGTTTTATCACTAGTAGACCTACATTGCAAAGAGATGAAAGAGGAAAAAGACTAAGAGAGATGGTGGAGTTAAGGTACGGTTAACCAACACAGAATTTGTTTTGCTTGATTATTCATATTTTTTAACAAGGATTTTGTTTTTGTTTTTTCCCCCCAGTTTTTGAAAGTGGGAGGTGAGAAGGAAGGAGGATTCTGATAAGGAATTTGCAAAAGAGAAAAAAAGAGCCATTGAAACATTTTTTTCAAAATCCATAGAAGGCCAGAAAAAATCACAAGCAGGACAGATTTAAATGTTACACGTTAATTTTATTGTGTAAAAGGAAAAGCATACCATGCATAATAGAGATTCACAGTTTCTTACACAATCTTCTTTTTATTTCAACTCTGCCTATGGAAATGCTTGTTTTATTTGGTGTTAAGTTCAGAATTTTTTAAATTAAATTTTTAATTTTAATTTTAAACGGTAGGAAGCAAAGGGAATGCTTATAACAAACAAGTGAAGTTACCAACAGAGACCCAAGCCCCTGGACAAGAAGTGTAGCACAAATTAAAGATTAAGCCTGAGTGTATTTGCTACCCACTAGGACCCTGGTCTGTGTCCAAATGAACTCAGCACCTGAGATAGAGAAGCTTCAGTGAGAAATGAAATACCTTCAAGCCAAGACTATGAAAGGAAACTTACCAGCCATTACATAAATGAAGAAAATCTGAGTGTTTTTTTTTTTCCTTCTAGGGCTGTTATTGGTCCTATAGAGGTCCAAGGCAAAGGGCATTTGTTTTTTCCAGAAAAACAGTTGCAGAAAAACCTCTGGTTTTTGAAGTAAAAGAGCATGGCAGAGCCTATTCTTCTCATAAAAAAGAGCTAGCCAGCTAGCCAGAGTTGAAGCCAGAAAAATGGAGAAGGGTTTCATACCTTGGCTGGCAGAAACTACGCATTTATCAGAGAAAACAACTAGAGAGGAGCAGGCCAGTGATGATGCCATAACTTGAAGCCATCAAAGATCCTTTGGCATTGGAAATGTGAATTGCCTGCCTACATGTGCATCTTGACCACATATGTTCCTCAAACCCTTCTATGTATATACCCCAGTCACATATGCTCCCTCCATGGGTGCCCCTCCATGTGTGTGCCCTGGCCACACCTCTGCCCTGTGTCCACATTCCCACTGATAATGTTTATAATTGTAGAACAGAGTGTCCCAGTTGATGGAGGAAATATTTTATTGTTACTTTATTACTACATCACTTGTTTTGAACTAATTGGGTCCTCTGGATCACTATTAAATATAAACACATAGATGTTTAGATTGTAAGCTAAGGTTTTAGTGGATGAGGACCCACAAAGTACCTCCAAGGTAGCCTTCTCTGGGGAATTTGTCCTGTGAGTTTGTGTTGTATGAATATAATGGGGGGGGATGTTACATCCAAGTACTATATTTATATGAGTTGCTTCTGTTTATAGCTTTAGAATTTAAATTCTTCAGAGTTTACCAGCTCTCCTAGACCCATTTCTCCTGTAGATGTTTAAGTCATGGGATCCTACTTAACCTTTTTCTAAACCCTTTGACATTTGCTCTCCTAAAATCTAGGGTTATAATGTCAGACTATGTCTGGTTTTTCTCTTCTCTAGCAAGAATTTTTAGATGGAGTAGGAATTTCCTCCCCAAGTTCCTAACACTTCTTTTTCCGTAGTCAGTTCCTCCTTCGTGGCTAGAATTAGTTCCAGAATAGTAGTTCCTCTCGTGACTTCTTAAGCAGCTAGACAGCTCAAAGGACAGAACTTTGGGCCCAGAGTTAAGAAGACCTGAATTCAAATTTGACCTCAGACACTTACTAACTGTATGATCCTAGGCAAGTCTCTTAACCTCAGTTTGCCTCCATCCACCAGGGAAGGAAATACCCAACTACTCCAGTATCTTTGCCAAGAAAACTCCATGCACAGTATGTTCATAGGGTTACAAGTATGGTTCACAGGGTCATGAAAAGTTGGACACAACTCAACAACATTGTCACTTCTTTGACTTTTATGAGGAATGAAATTTTCGTTATGTCAAGCCTCAGTTTTTGACAGGCAGAGAGCTCCAACAAACATTCAGATGTAGAAGTCTGTTAATTAGTCAAAAACATTTATTAGGCACCTACTATGTACTAGGCATTGTGTTAAGTGCTAGGGATACAAAGAAAGGCAAAAGACCATCCTTCTCTCCAGGAGCTCACAGTCCAATGGGAGAGTGAAGTCCGCTATGACCACAGAGGTGGGGTGTACCAGCTTCCACACTTGCCCTAGTACTTTCTCTCTTTTCAGGATCCCTCATCCTCTTACTCTCAGACAAACCAACACAACTCCTAGATCTAGGCTGTTCCCTCATTCATATGAAGAGCTTTTGACAAACAAAGCTAAAATTAGTCACACTAGGATCTCTCTCTCCCTCTCTCTTTTTCATGCTGCAAACATCTGAAACAACTTCACAAACTCCAGGGTTATGATTTACAACCAAGGTGAGTAATCCACCAAGATCAGCAGAATGCTTTGATGTTCTTAAACATGCTTGGGGAATTATTGACAGCTGAGAGCAGGGGATCTATAGTTGTTCTCCTCCCCTGACCCTATTTGCTGGTATGCTCAGGTCTGATACTCGACCAAAACCATATCCCTCAGTTTTGTGTCACGTGTAAACTGAAGCATACCATCAAGGCCTTCATGCAAGTCATTAATAGAAATGTTGAAGAGCCTGGTTCTCCAGTTTGCTGCTTCCCAAATCCCTGTTGCCCAAGAGGAAAATTCTCTCTTGGTACTGTATTGAAGATTCAGAATTGTTCCTCTCATGCTCAATTCACCTGAATCTACCCTATTTTTTAACTCTGTTCTGTTTGTTTAGGCATTTTCAGTCATGTCCAACTCTTTGTGACCCCTTTTGGGGGGATTTCTGGGCAAAGATTCTACAGTGGTTTGCCGTTTCCTTCTCCAGCTCATTTTACAGATGAGGAAACTGAGGTAAATAGGGCTTCCCTTGTGACTTGCCCAGTGTCATAGATCTCGAGAGTGTGTGAGGCTGGATTTGAACTCAGATTTTCCTGACTCCAGGCCCAACTCTCCACTGCACAACCTACCTGTCCCCTTTAACTGTGCAACTTGCAACTATAGAGTAGTAGATTTAGAGTCAGAAAAACCTGGGTTTTTCTATTTCTATTTTTTCTGTCTCTACATTTTGCTACTAATGTGATCTCAGGCAAATAATTTAGCCACAAAGGACCTATTTTCTCATCTATAAAATCATGAGGTTACTGAATGACCTCAAAGGTTTCTAACCTAACCCTTGCTCTGTATTACAGACTACCTTACATCTGTAACCTTTACTTCAGTTGCTCTTTCTTACACCCTAGCAGTAACTGAAACTTATATTTCCCAACCCTCATGATTTTATCCAGCAAAGGACTTTAACCTACTGTTTTTTTGCAAAACTTTATTTTTAAATTTATTCAGCATTCATGGATATTAACTGAGGACACTGGGCTGGAAACATTGCTATTTCCCCGACTTTTGGGTTTGGGGTCTGGGGTTGTTGCTATATTGGTTAGCATCTTCTTTAGAATTTATAATCTTAAGAGAGTTGCCTGGAGCTATGAAAGCTTAAGTGATTTGCCCAGGGTCATCTTCTAATTTTTTTATAATATGATCTTTAATATTCAAATTACACATCCATTTAAAATTCATTGTTAAATGTGGTAGACAAAGTTGTTCCTAGCCTAATTTCTTCAAGACTGCTTCCTAGTTTTCCCAGTAGTTCTTTTGATGACTCTGCCAATATCCTGACTTCCAATTCTTTTCTGCTTATGCAAGCCATGAAATTGACCACATCCTAGACCAGAGGTTTTTCACCTGAGATCCATAAACTTGCTGATCCTTGGAAGAAAGAACAGGGCTGGGGATATAGATTTGGGAGTTATCAACATAGAAAGGTTAATTGAAACCCTATGAATAAATGAGATTATCTAGGGAGGGGGTGTAAAGAAAGAAGGCCAAGAAACAGAACCCTAGGGAACATAAACATTAAGGAGACAGGAAATACAGGAAGACCCAATGAAAAGGAGAGGTAGGAAGAAAATTCAAGATCTTAGCTCCCAAGGGAGAAGAATATTTCCTGAAAGAGGAGATGGTGAACAATTGCTAAAGGTTCAAAGAGGTCAGAGAGGATGATGGAGAAAAAGGGCCTTTGTATATGGCAATAAGGTTATTGGTGACATTTGGAAACACACTTTCAGAGTAACACTATGGTGACAAGATGCCAGATTGTGCAAAAGGGTTGAGGAATGAGTGAGCAATGAGAAAGAACAGAATACTTTTTCAAGAAGTTTGGTGGTGAAACAGGAGGAATGGGATGATAGTCTGATTGGATAGCTAGAAGAGTCAAGGAAACATTTATTAAGCACTTATAGCAGGCACTGTGCTAAGTGCTAGGGATACAAATACTAGCAGAAAGAAAAACAGTCCCTGCCTTCAAAGAGCTTACATTCTAACGGGGGAAGACAGTACATAAAAGGAAGCTGAAAAGCTTGGGCAAGAGGGAAAAGGTACCTAGAGGGGGATGTGGTGGAGAAATAATTCTGGAGAGTCAGAAGCAGAGCCTGGAAAGGCATGAAGGAGAGAACTTAGCTGCCCTAGATGCTTCCTTTAAAATGGAAGTTCTGGGAAGAACTGACCAATCAGAAGAAGTGGCCACAGGAATGAAGGGATGATCCAGAGTGAAAAGACTGCTGGGAATGGATGAAGAATAAAGTCAAGAGATTCAGAATTGGAGCCAGGAGAGGAACGAAAAAGTTAAGGGGATAAATGAGTTAAGTAAAGATTTTTTTAGTACTAAGAAACTTAACCATGTTAAGAGGCTAAAAGAAAAAAGTCAATGGGGATAAAGAGATTAAAGTTACAGGGTATAGATCCCAGGGCTGGGATTGAGGACAAAGGTTTTTCTGCCAAATGCAAAGGCTTTTTTTCCTGGCAGAAGAAGAATAATTAAAGGAACTGTGGATGCTTAACCCGGAGCACAGAAGACAGGGATAAAGCCAAAGGGTATGTGCATGGGTGGTGTAACAGGAGAGCCATTAAGTATTTGAAGGGTTGAGGGAAGGAAGAAGAATTTGAACTCTTAACAATTAAAGCTATTTAAAAGTGGAATGAGCTGTTTTGCCAGGTAGTGAGTTCTCCATCTCTGAAAGTCTTCAAAGGGAGGTCAGATCACCACTTGTCAAAGATATTCTAGAGCAGTGTTATAAAACTCAAATAGAAATGGATCTCTGCACAAACGAAGCCAATGCAACCAAGATTAGAAGAGAAGCAGAAAGCTGGGAAACAGTTTTTACAGCCAGTGTCTCTGATAAAGGCCTCACTTCTAAAATATATAGAGAACTGAGTCAAATTTATAAGAATACAAATCATTCCCCAATTTATAAATGGTCAAATGACATGAACAGGCAGTTTTCAGATGAAGAAATTAAAGCTTTCTGTAGTCATATAAAACAATGCTTTAAATCACTATTGATTAGAGAAATGCAAATTAAAACAACTCTAAGTTACCACATCAAACCTGTTAGATTGGCTAATGACAAAACAGGAAAGTGATAAATGTCAGAGAAGATGTGGAAAAAATTGGAACACTAATGCCCTGTTGGTAGGGTGAACTGATCCAACCATTCTGGAGAGCAATTTGGAACTATGCCCAAAGGGCTATAAAATTGCATACCCTTTGATCCAGCAATACTGCTTCTAGTTCTGTACCCCAAAGAGATCATTAAAAAAAAGGAAAAGGACCCACATGTACAAAAACATTTATAGCAGCTCTTTTTATGGTGGCAAAGAATTGGAAATTGAGGGGATGCCCATCAATTGGAGAATGGCTGAACAAGTCGTGATATATGAATGTAATGGAATATTATTGTTCCATAAGAGCAGGCAGATTTCAGAAAAACCTGGAAAGACATATGAACTGATGCTGAGTGAAGTGTGCACAACCAGGAGAACATCATACATAGTAACAGCAACATTGTACAATGACCAACTTTAATAGACTTGACTCTTCTCAGCAATGTAACAATCTAAGACAACTCCAAAAGACTCATACATGATGGAAAATGCTATCCATATTCAGAGAAAGAACTATGGAGTCTGAATGTAGATTGAAGCATATTATTTTTTCTCTTTTTTTTCTTTCTTGTAATTTTTCCCTTTTATTCTGATTCTTCTTTTACAACATGGCTAATGTGGAAATATGTTGTTTCCACAATCTGGCTAGCAGCTTCTGTGGGGGTGCAAGATTCACCAACAATCAGCACCCAGAAAGCCGCCAGCACCCACCAAAGCACAGGTTCTTTTGATCTGCCTTAATAAGGAAAGCAAGGTTAAGGGGTTGGCAAGCTTACTTTAATTCAGTACACGAATATCATTCACTTAGTTCAGGGAAAAAAGCCAGCACCCTGAACTTCAGAGCAAATTACAAACGAAGTACAAACATCAACAGACAGACCCAACACAGATTCATAGTTACCAACATCTAGGTTCAGCCCTGGAGCTCAGAACAAGGGCTGGCCCAGAGTCACGGGCACCACCACTGCTGTGGGAAAGAGCTCCAAGGAAGAGGAGGCCAACCCCTGGTTTTTATATCTTTGTCAGCGTCAGGGGTGAGTCACACATGCAACTCACCCACGTGACCTGAAATCGTCATAAAGAGGAGGACTTAAACCCACGTGGTCTAAGAGCCTCTGCTGTCCTAGACATGTAAACTAGGCCCTCCCTGGAGTTAGCCCCACCTTAGTTGCCAATCCACACCCACATAGGTTTTACACCTAATAGGGGTTTGGGCCTGGGGCTTAGCACTTAGTAAGACTCAATGAAATACACTGAAGTGCTCAAACAAAACAAAGGCCATTTTGCTTACCAACACATATGTTTAATACTATTGTATATGTATAGCCTATATCAGACTATATGCCATCTTCGGGGTGAGGGGAGGGAAGAGAGGGGGAAAAAATCTAGAACTCAAAATCTTGCGAAAGTGAATGTTGAAAACTAAAAATCGATCAATTAATTAATTTTAAAAAAGAAAAGAAATGGATCCCTGTGAGACACATATTGACTTAGAAAAACACAAATTAACATTATCTGTGTTGTATCGTTTATTTTGTTAAACCTTTCCCAATTGCATTTTTATCTCGTTGGGGGTGTACTCAGGAGTTTTGCTGATCATTCACGGTCCGCAGGCCCTGAGTTTGACATCTTAGGGTATTTCTGTTCAGAATAGATTGAACTAGAAGACCCCTGGGGTCCCTGAGATGCTGTGATTTTGGGAAGGATTACCCTTGTAAGAAGCTGGGATACCTTATCCATGGAGACAAGAGAGAGGAATGGAACAGAATATGGGTGACAGAAATGAATTTTTGAGTTGAAGAGGAAGAAAATTGAGCAAGCTCTTGTCTGAAGGCTTGGATTACAAGTGTAGTAGGAAGCTGGGATCTACTTTGCATGTAGGCATTGGAGTACAGATAGATCTTGAAAAGAGTGAAAAAGTTTTGAAATAGTCACTGTGGAAAGTGAGGAAATCAATGAAAGTTTAATTAAAGTTTTGCTGAGTAGCAAGGAGGTCTCTTTCCTGTTGAGGTTATTGGCAGGATATAACCCAAGAAAATTTGCTGCAGCCCAAGACATCTGACAGCAACACTAGGCATCCTCCAGCAGCAATTGTTAACCCTATAATCAGCAACAAGCTTGTCTAGTCTTTGAGTGAAAACATGACTCTCCAATCTAAGGTCACTAATATGCAAGAGGAAAATGCTAGATTTGGGCCAAACTAGGGAGCTCCTCTGGTGGGGATCTGGCGGATTAGTAAATGATCAGTCAGAGTGTACGGGATGTTAAGGGAAAATTGGGACCTCTGGTGCAAGGGCTTCTGAGCCCTTTTCAGGGCTGCTTTCCACCTCTGGAGTCCGCCTGATTCACTCAGCTCTCCCTGATGGCTCCAAGAAGCTGTAGCATGCACAGTGGCCACAGCCCAGTAAAACCCTTTCAGCAAATAGGCTAAACCAGCCTGAAGGTAACCAAGGGGTCTCAAATCCATCAGTGAGTTAGGGGGATGTCTACCTCAAGCATATGAAGACTTCCCCCAGTAGAATGGGCAGACGAGAAGGTGGCTGAAATAGGCAATGTGGAGTGCTTACAGCTTGGTTAGACATCAAAGACACCAACGTCATCCACTGCATCCTGAGCCATCATCAGTCATCTTGACCTTTGTCTTGCCACTGGGACTGTGGTGACTTTGGGGAGAGAGTTAGGCTGATGACTTTGCACAACTCTGACTCACTTAAATCTAATTTATGCTCGAGTCAAAAGACATCACCCATACCATTGCATCATTTTTACCAACTTCAAAAGTCCTATGGTGACAGGCAAATGACAATGGAGCATGTGCAGGTACACTGGGAGCTGCAGTCACAGCCCTGCACATAGGTGGCCCAGGTCATAGAGTCATCTTCTCACTGGACTGAAGCAGCAGTGGGATCTGGCAGCCCCCTGAGTATCTAAGTAACCTTATTTTAAGGACATCACCACTCATTTCCTGTTAAGAAGAAGGGCCTAGAAAAAGTGCCCTAAAATTTGTCTGCTTCATCTAAACTAACCCTGGCCTTCTTCCTGCAGCAGATGGGGATCCTACCTTGCAGTAGAAACACAAAAAAAATGCACAAAAACTTTTCTGAAGGTGATTCCACTCACGATTGGTACATGGAATGTGCATATGTTTATGGACAGCATGAAATCTAGTAGATCTGAAAGATGAACAGCCCTTGTTGAGAGAGAACTCAAGAGATATCACATCCAAATAGCAGCCCTGAGTGAAACAAGGTGGGTAAATGGAGGCCAACTTGCCAAGGCCGGAACTGTTTACACGTTTTTTCTGGAGTGGCTGTCATAATGAGGAGCATTATGAAGCTGGTATAGGTTTCACAATCAAATTTAATCTGGTCAATGAACCTGTATGCCTCCCCAAAGGAGCGAATGACAGGCTTGTGATAATAATTTGATTGCCACTTGCAGTTAAGTGCCTTGCCACTATCATCAATGTATATGTGCCCAACCTTGATGAAACCTGATGAGGTCAAAGAAAAGTTTTATGAAGACCTTCAGACCCTCATCATCATTGTGCCAAAAGAGGACAATGTAATTCTGGGTAACTTTAACACTAGAGTAGGCACAGACTATCAGACATTGCAGGGAGTCCTTGGAAAGAATGGAGTCAGAAAGAGCAACAGTTGCTTACTACTAAAGACTTGTGAAGCTCTCATGACCAGAAGGTCATCACCAACACTGTCTGCTATTTACCTAAATACAATAAAACTTCTTGGATGCACCCTCGCTGCAAACATTGGCATTTAAGAGACTATGTCATTTTAAGGAGAATAGACAGGATATGAGAGTGATGAAGGTGATTTGTGATACAGTGTTAGACTGATCACAGACTTAGCCTCTTCAAGCTAAACATTTGTATTCAACAAAAGTGGTGGCCCCAAGGCAAGAGAACTCCCATAAGACTTGTTGTCAGCCGATTAGAGCACATCTCTGTGTGTGAACAGTTTGAGCCACCACATGGTGGGCGATAGTGGAGCAAAAAAAGAGTGGGCAGCTTTCAGAGATTTGGTGTACAGCATTGCATTTACCTGTCTGGGTCAGAACACTTGCAAACAACAAGACTGGTTTAATTAAAATGATGAGGAAATTTAGAAGCTGCTAAATGAAAAAAACAAGAACTCTACAGGGTCTACCAGCAGGATCGTTCATTCATCTCTAAGAGGGCAGCATTTAATTGTCAAAAGTAAAGTGCAAGTGAAGCTTAAAGAGATGCAGCATTTTTGGCTCAGTAAGAAGGCAGATGAAATTCAGTTTTATGCTGAAAGTAACAATCCAAAGTGCTTTTATAATGCCCTGAAGGTTATTTATGGCCCAAAGACCTATGGAGCATCTTAATAACTCAGTGCTGATGAAATCTTATTGATTAATGACAAGGATATGATCCTGGAGAGAGGGACTGAACACTTCCATAGTGTTCTCAACAGACCATCCTCAACCAATGCTGAAGCCATTGACCATATACCTCTGGTTGAAGTCAATATTTCTCCAACTAAACTTCCAAATGAAGAAAAGGTTTTGAATGCCATTGGTGTCCTCTCATGTGGCTAAGTGCCTGGTGTTAATTCTATTCCAGCAGAGAACCACAAGGCAGGGGTTCCACTGCTCATGCAAAAGCTGACTGAAATTTTCCAGGTTATATGGCAAGAGGAAGTTATCCCTCAGGAGTTCAAAGATGCCCGCATTGTCCATTTCTCCAAAGGAAAAGGAAATAGATTATCCTGTGATAACCAGGGCAAGGGGTGATGGTGGTGTGTGTCTCTCCTTTAGTCATTGCTGGCAAGAATCTTGCCTGGGTCCTCCTTAATAGTCTAATCGTTCACTTGGAAGACGGTCATCTACCTAAGAAACAATGTGACTTTAGAGAGGGGAGAGAAATTGTTTATATGGTATTTGCTTCTCAATAACTCCAGGAGAAATGCCTGGAGCAGAACAGAGGTCTGCACATAACATAAGTTCATCTGACCAAGGCCTTTGATACTGTCAGTCATGTGGGCCTGTGGAAGATCATGGAAAAATTTGGTTGCCTGGAGAAGTTCATCAGTATTGTATGCCAGTTTCATGATGGTATGCTTGCACAGGTTCTGGAAAATGGATGATACTCTCACATTTTCCCAATCGCCAATGGAGTGAAGCCAGCTCCCATGCTTTTTAGCATGATGTTTTCATTGATGTTGTCATACATTTTCAACAAGGACGAAAAGCAGCATCAAGGTCAGCTATCCCATTTATGGTAAATTATTTAACTTGAAAAGGCTACAAGCCAAGACTAAAGTGGAGGGAGAGTTGATGCACAACTTTTTATTCACAGGTGATTGTGTACTCAATGTAGTTTCTGAGGCTAATGTGTAATAGAGTATGGATCAATTCTCTGCCACTTGTGCTAATTTTGACCTGACAATCAACACCAAGAAAAGAGAGATCCTCTACCAGCCAACACCACACCATCCATACATGAAACCATCATTACAGCAAGTGGAGAAATTTCGAATACTGTGGATAAGTTCACTGACCTTGGTAGTACACTTTCCAGGGACGTACATATAGAAAACGAGGTTGATGCACTCATTGCCAGAGGTAGGCCAGTGTTTGGGAGGCTCTGGAGGAAAGTTTGGGAGAGAAGAAGTATTAGGCTGCCTATCAAACTGAAAATCTACAGAACTGTTGTGCTGACCTCATTGCTGTATGTCTGTGAAACCTGAACAGTATGCCACTGCCATGCCAGGAAACTGGATTTTTTCCATTTGAATTGCCTTAGGAAGATTCTGAAGATCACCTGGCAAGATAAAGTACTGAACTGCCAAGTATGCAAACTCTACTGCAGAGAGTACAACTCCAATGAGCTGGCCACATTGTTTGAATGCCAAACATACATTTACCTAAAAGATTATTCTACAAATAACTTATACAAGGCAAGCACACATGTAGAGGTCAAAAGAAGCAATACAGAGTGGAGCCACGATGGTGGCAGGAAAGCAGAGACTTGCTTAAGCTCCCCCTGCTCCCAACCCCAAATCCCTCCAAACACCTGTAAAAAATGGCTGTGAACAAATTGTAGGCTGTGGAACTCATGAAATAGCAGAGGGAAACAGATCTCCAGCCAGGAGAGCCTGGATGGTCTTAGAGAAGGGTCTATGACATGGTGCTGAGAGCAGAGGGCAGCCCAGCATGGGCTGCGCTGTACAGACCACACCCAGAGTCAGCCAGACAGAAGAGGCCTTGGGTCCATGAAACAGTGAGCTGTGGCAGTTACCAGACTTCTCAACCCACAAACACCAAAGAGCAGGTTAGGGGGGAACTGCGGGATGGAGTTCAGAGCAGTCTAGCCACCAGCTCTAGGGGTGGAGGAGGTTGTGCAACAGTGGAGGTAGCACTGGCAGGAAGCTCCTGAGGTTGCCTCCAGAGTGCCAGCATCAGTGACTTCCCTAGTCCCTGGTTCACACAGTAGGAGGAATCTAGTAGCAGATCAGAGCAGGAATGCAAAGAGTGCTTTGTGGGCACAAAGGCAGAGTCTCTTGCTGTGCCTTGCTTGGATCTGAATTGAAGTCCTGGTTGGCAGTTGTTGGGGGAGGAGGAGCACTGCTGGGATAGAGCCTGGGGTGACAGTGGAGTAGAAGGAGCTCTGAAAAGAGTAGTGCTTGGACCCTAAAGCTTGGACAAAGTACTCTCTACTCTACAAGCAGTCATATCCTGACAAAAAGCTCAAGGGTCAAGTAGTTGTCTGGGAACATTAACAGGCAGTGAAAATGAACTCAGACTCAAACTCAGGGTCAACCTCAAACTCTAGATTCCTTTTTTAGTGACAAAGAAGATCAAATCATACAGTCAGAAGAAGTCAACAAAGTCAAAGAGCCTACATCAAAAGCCTCTGAGAAAGATATGAATTGGGTCAGGCCATGGAAGAGCTCAAAAAGCATTTGGAAAAGCAAGTAAGAGAAGTAGAGGAAAAATTGGGAACAGAAATGAAAGTGATGCAAGAAAACCATGAAAAACAAGCCAACAACTTGCTAAAGGAGACCCCCCCCCCAAAATAATGAAGAAAATAACACCTTAAAGAATAGATTAACCCAAATGGCAAAAGAGCTCCAAAAAGCCAATGAGAAAAATGCCTTGAAAGGCAGAATTAGCAAAATGGAAAAGGAAGTC
>CM053625.1:254755799-254780804 GCA_028646595.1 Phalanger gymnotis
TCCTGTCCAGCTCATTTCTTACCTGTGTAACCATGAGCATGTCACCTTCTTTTTCAGGGCCTGAGTTTCTTCATTTGTAAAATAAGAATATTGGACTCATGACCCCAGCAGTGCTTTCTAGCTCTAGCTATGACCCTTTGACCCAACCTCCTTCCACAAATTTTGTGCTTTAGTCAAACAGAACTTTTCTCTGGACTCACCTCTCTAAGATTTTCCTAGTACTCATCTATTCTTGGAAAGGCCTCCTTCTCTCTTTAATTTTTTTGGTTCATTTGTTATTGTTTCCTCCCGCATTTTAACCCCCCTCCCTTTCTATCTGTTGAATTCCTACCTACCCTTTAAAACCTAACTCTAAGCTACCTGCTCAGACTTCATGAGACACTTCAGACTGTTCTTAGCTAATGCACCTGTAAGGCACCTCAAAGTCTGGAGGCTTGTTGTCAGACATATGTGACATAATAAACTCAGGAAGTTGGAGCAAAAGGTCAAAGATTTACAGCTGGGAAGGACCTTAGAGGCCTTTTGGCCAACCATTCATATGATACATGAAAAACCGAGCCTCTCCTAGGTTAAGTGATTTGCTGGAGGTCACACAGCTATAGTGAGTGTGTGGATGCAGACTTGAATCGAAGTCATGGAGCCTCCAAAACGAGTGAGTGCCCAATCCATAATGCTAGGCTGATGGACCAAGTAAACTCTAACCCCTATTTAATAGACTCCTTGTGGTTGCCTATTATCTCCAGGAACAAAAATCAAATTCTCTGCCCTTGAAAGACCTCTATAACCTGGCCCCTTCCTACCTTCCCAGTATTCTTATACCTTGCTTCTGGCATTTAGCACAATGCCTGACACATAATAGGTACTTTATAAATGCTTGTTGACCGGGTAATTGTTGTTAAGAATGGGGATAACTGTAACCCTTCCTGTGTTGGAGAGCTCAAAATACTTTCCAGTCAGCAGAATACTTTCAGAAGAGAAAGTGCCCCATTTGCAGGGGACAGTCCATTTATCAAGAGCTGACAAGGTTACCACACAATGCAGCTATTTTAGAAGGCTTAAAAAAGAAGAGGGGAGGGACTGGGCAGGGAGGGGGAGGACTTAATTTAGACAGCTTATTTTTATAAATAGGAGAATGACAGTCATTCAAATCGCAATTTCAAAATTAACATTTATTAAGCGCCTACTATGTGCAAAGCACTGTGCTGGGTCCTGAGCACTGTGCTAGCCATGAAAATATATTTTATGGCTTAGAAAGTCCTGGAAAGGGATTCTCTGAGCAAGAAAGAGTGAGAAGAGTTCTGAAAAAGGAAATAAATACCCTTGCCTTTATCAACCAGTCCAGCACCTCCTGTTGGGCCCTAATCTTTGAAGGATTTTGCGTGTTTAACCAGAGGAGCAATAAAAAAGAATGGGGGGTAGGGGGGAGAGGAGGGACCACATCTCACCATAGCACAGGTCAGATGCCCTATCACTGTGATGACACCCATCCCAATAAAAACCCTGACAGGGTGGTTTTGCACACTGAGAACAGTTAAATGGGCCATAAAACTTTGCTACTGGCAGGAAATGCCAAGCAGCCAGCAGCAAACCATGCAAGGAAATCAGCTGCCCTACTTCTACCAGGGGTGGAGAACCTGTGGTCACAAGGCCTGAATCCAGTCAAAGCGCTGCACTTGAGCACCGAGAGCCTCCACATGTGGCCTTAAGGCCACAGGTTCCAATGTGGGATCTCAGTAGGATAAAGTTTCACACCTGGGCAAGTTTTTAAAATATAATTTGCATGCAACTTTCTTTAGAACTGTCTTTCCATAGCCCTCTGACCCAGGAGAAGGGTGCCAGGCTGAAGGGCACCTGTCCAATCAGGGGCAAGTCTGTGTGAACTTGGACAAGTAAGTCATAATCTTTTCAAGCCTCAATTGCCTTCTCTGTAAGAAAGGAAGAGCCTGCATTCCCTAATATCTAATGTCTCTTCTAGCTCAAAATCTGTTAATATCCTATGATTTTGCCCTTGCCTAAAATGCTTTGTCTTTTCTCTGCCTCTTAGTCTTCCTGGCATCCTTCAAGACTCAGCTCAAATACCACCTTCTAAAGGAGGCCTATACCAGCCCGTCTTCCTACTACCCCCATTGCTGATACCTTTTCCTCCGAGATTACTTTCCATCTATATTACATATATGTGTGCATACATATATGTATGTATATATATCCTCACATATATAGTTATTTACATATTGTCTCTCCTACTAGTCAGTCAATATGCATTTATTAAGCATCTGGCATGTTCCAGGCACTGTGCTAAGCACTGGAGATACAAACAAAAAAAAAATCAAGAGACAGTCCCTGCCCTCAAGGAGCTCAACAAATATGTATAAACAAACTATATACAGGACAGGAAATAATAGAGGGAAGGCATTAGAAAAAAGGGGGGTTGGCACTATTGATTAGAGAAATGCAAATTAAAATAACTCTGAGGTACCACCTCACATTTATCAGATTGGCAAACATGACAGAAAAGAAAAATGATAAATGTTGGAGGGGGTATGGGAAAATTGAAACATTGTTAGTGAAGTTGTGAATTGATTCAACCATTCTAGAGAGCAATTTGGAATTGTGCCCAGAGGGCTATAAAACCATGCATACGTTTTGACGCAGCAATACCACTACCAAGTCTGTATCTCAAGGAGGCAAAAAACAAAACAGGAAAAGGACCTATATTACACAAATATTTATAGCTCTTTTAGTGCTGGCAAAGAATTGGAATTGAGGGGATGCCCATCAGTTGTAGAATGGCTGAACAAGTTGTGGTATATAATTTTGATAGAATATCATTTGTTGTACTATAAGAAATGATGAGCAATATGCTCTCAGAAAGACCTAGAAAGACTTACATGAATTGATACAAGGTGAAATAAGCAGAACCAGGAGAACATTGTACATAGTAAGAGCAATATTATACAGTGATCAACTGTGAATGACTTGGCTACTCTCCACAGTCCAATGATCCAAGACAATTCTGAAGGACATATAATGAAAATGCTTTGTAACTCCAGAAGAAAAAACTGATGGAGTCTGAATGTGAGATCGAATCATACTTTTTTTTTTTTTGCTTTCTTTATTTTTTTTTCTTTTCTTGGGTTAGGGTTTTTGTGTGTGTGTGTGTGTGTGTGTGTGTGTGTGTGTGTGTGTATGTATGTATGTATTTTCTTCCACTTTATGACTAATATGGAAATGTGTTTTGCATGACTGCACATGTATAACCTGTATCAAATTGCATGCCTTCTCAATGAGAGGGGAGGGGAGGAATTAGGAATTCAAAAATTTTAAAAATGAATGTTAAAAATTGTTTTTATATGTAATTAGTGAAAATATTAAAGAAAAAAAGGAATTAAAGGGGATTGGGAAGGTCATCCTATAGAGGGTGAATTTTTAGCTGGGATTTAAAGGAAACCAGGGAAGTGAGGAGGGAGGCATGGTGGATAGCCAGAGAAAATAGCCAAGCCCAGAGAGATGGAGTAGCTTGTTCCTAGAACAGCAAGGAGGTGGGTGTCACTGGATTGAAGAGTATATGTTGGTAGAGTGAGGATATAATCCCCTTGAAGACAGGAACTACTTTTGACTTTCTTTTTTTTTAAATAGTATTTTATTTTTTCCCCAATTACACATAAAAGACAATTTTAAACATTTTTTAAATGAAATTATGAGTTGCAAATTTTTCTCCCTTCCTCCTCCCTTCCCCCCTCCCTAAGATGGTAATAATTTGATATAGGTTATATATGTGCAATCATGGAAAACATTTCCTTACTTTGACTTTCTTTATATCCCCGGTATTTAGCATAGTGGTTGCCATTTGACAATCACCTGCTTCTAGATTACTTATTTTATTTCTGAACTGACTGCATCATATAAATGCATCACAATAGTAAAATTTGTACTACCAGGCTTCACAGGACTCTTCGAGGAATGAATAAAATAATTTTCATGTGGAAAAAAGGAGACTCCCTGCTACTTACCCAGTCTAGTTGATCAAATCACAGAAGGAGCAGAGAATGAGTTAAACCAAATACAAAGAAGATTCTGAGCCAGGAGCTCTTAACCTTGGATCTGTGAATTTGCTTTTTTAAAAAATGTATTTTGATAATTATGCTTCGAAAGAATTTGTTTCCTTTGTAATCCTTTGTATTTTAATTTATGCACTTAAAAATATTGAGAAAGGTTCCACCAGACTCCCAAAGAAGTCCATGACCAAATATGGTTAAGAACAGATGGTTTAGGCCTTGTGAAGGAATCATAAGGACAGCTTGCCATTGTCTGGGAGAAGATTTGGCTACTACTGTGATAGCCAACAAGCATTTATTAAAGACTTACTATGTGCCAGGTACTGTGCTAAACTCTAGCAATACAAATAGAAGAAAGATAGATTCTGCTCTCAAGGAATTTAAATTATAGTAGGGGAAGACAATAGGGGGCAGCTAGGTGTCACAGTAGATAGAGTGCAAGACTTGGCATCAGAAAGACTCATCTTCCTGAGTTCAAATCCAACCTCGGACACTTACTAGCTATGTGATCCTAGTTACTTATCCCTTTTTTCCTCAGTTTCTTTATCTGTAAAATGATCTGGAGAAGGAAATGACAAACCATTTCAGTATCTTTGCCAAGAAAACCCCAAATGGGGTCATGGAGAATCAGACATGACTGATACAACTGAACAACAACAGGGAAAGACAATACATAAAAGGAAGATGAAAGGGAGGGTTGTGACATGATGGAGAAAGAAATCCAGTGAGTCAGGAGGAGAAAATAGAAAAGAATGAAAAATAAAGCTTCCCCCCTACCTCAAGTAAGCTTGCCAGCTCTGAAAGATACAATCATAGATTTAAAACTAGAAGGGATTTTTAGAGGTCATCAAGTCCTACCCCCTCATTTTGCAGATGAGGAAATGGAGTCATAAAGAGTGCAAATGATTAGCTTAGTCACACCGATAGCAAGGGTCTGTCAAGACAGTAGAAGAGAGGAAGCAACTTCAAAGAACATGACCCCTAGCAGCAGAGAAGGGAGCCAACTGGGGGTTCAAGGGAGAATTAGCCCTCAAGGTTGAGAGTTGAGCTTTCAGAGAGCTTCAGAGACAAGCCTCACTGAGCCACCAACCCAATAGACCAAACTAGGAGACTAGCAACATAAAGAGCAGACAGTTCTGGCTCCCCAGGGGCATGAAGGAATATGCTAAGACAGATCCTCTGGATAGTGGGGAAAGATATGTTGGTAGTGAGGACAGTTTATGCTCGTAGGATATCCCAGGTGGAATACCTCTCTGGCTTTGAAGCTTCTGCTTTAAGAGTTAATGTCTTTCAATGGTCTGCTGATGTTATCCACTGGGTTGCTTTCTTGATTAAACTGCAATCTACTGGTGTCATTGATTGCCCTATTTTCTTCTCTGTTTTCCACTAAGCAGCTACTTCTGTTTCCTATTTCATTGATAAATTGCCATTGCTATGCACTCCAGAGCATGGGAGGATGTGACAGCTTCTTTGGAAGGTGAATAGCCCATGGTATCAGGACTTTATCTGGTGGTGGTGGTGGTGGTGGTGGTTGTTTTGGTTGTGTGTGTGTGTGTGTGTGTGTGTGTGTGTGTGTGTGTGACTTAGACTCCCAGCTTCATCCACTGTCTATAGTGAGAGACTCTTGGGGAAAAAGTTTGTATTTTTAAATTCATTTGCTTCCCATTCAGCAGCAGCTCTCTCAGGATAGCTAATATTTGGGTTGTGGTTAATAAATTTCTTTCAACTCCCATCATACCCTTAAGCAACAAGCACTGAACCCATTTAGATGATTGAAGACCTTCATGACTTCATGGACTATAAAACACAGCAGGCCGTTCTATTGTCCATAATCTCTTTAAGTTTGTCTATGTCGTGTGATAAATATACCATATCATGTGACAGATGCGCCACATCATACAGTGGTCATGCCATGTGTGACATATGCACCATGTCATCGATGGACATTCTATGCTGTGTGGCAGACATGTTACATTGTGTGATGGTCATGCCATGTCATGTGAAGGCACATGGTCATGTGATGGACACACTGCAGCATGCCACATCATTGTATGGGCATGCCACACAACTCATTGCATCCTATGATGGGCATGCCACACCATTGACAGGCATGTTATGTCACATGATGGACAGTCACATCATGTGATAAACACCATGTAACATGCTACATCATGAGATGGGTGTACTATACCATGTGACAGAAACATGCATTTAACTTTTGTTTGCCTCAGTTTTCTCATATGTAAAATGGGAATGATAATAATAATATTATAATAGTTCCTCCCTTCCAGGGCTGTTTTGAGAATCAAATGAAATAATATTTCCAAAGAATTTTGAAAACCTTAAAGCATTCTGTAAAGCTATTATGATTATCTCTGAAATGCTTATACCCTGTCTTTAAATGACTCCCTGTCTTCTCATTATGTAGACAAAGTACTTGAGCTTCAACCTCAGTATTTGACCTTTCAGTGAATAGTCAGAATTAATTTCTTTTTTTTTAAATCTCAATTCTTTCTTTTTTAATCAGAAAAAAATCAGAATTAATTTCTTTAAGTATTGGAAAGTCTGATAATGATAATGGAAATTGATAGCAATATATTTCTTTGACTACTCTACCTGATTTCCTTTGTTTAGGTTGATTTCTTTAGGGTGTATTAACCAAATTAATTTTTCTAAATGCTATAACATTGGTTTCTATGAAATCCATCTTAGTTCCATCTAATTGGATAAATAGTTTTTAAGTTCCAAGTAAAGCACCCACTTTGGCATCACTCTCCCTAATCCTCACTTGGACTGGTAAATTGGATCCCTGGAAGGAAACTGACAGCTCTTCTGCTCAGGATTCTAGGGATAACCTTGAGGGGTTAGGGTTTCTAGTACTAATTCTCATGAGTCCCTCTCAGGGGTGATTCCCTCCCTCCAAAGTTAAATAGCTTTTGCAAAGGGCTATTTACCAAGTGAATATAGCAAGGACAATTGTTACAGAACTGTTTTCCCAAACAAAGAGGCATACTCTCCAATCCTATACTCACTTATAAACATACACACATCCAAAAGGCCCTTGGGGAGAGTGGGCTCAAACCTGAAGTAGCCAAGGGATACTCCTTGGCTCTGAGAGTCTTTGATTGCTTGGAGATCTGAGGAATACTGGGGTTTTTTTTTTTAATCTGTTTACAACTTTCCGCCAAGTTAAAATCTGAGTGCAGCCAATGGACAAGTCCCTCCCTTGCTTTTAGAGAAAGCTTTCAGGGAACTTCCTTAGCAGCAAGATCGATTTCCTGATGGACTGGGTCAAGCAGATTGCTGCTTAGAACTGGTTCCTCACCAGACTCAACTGCTGCTGCTCCTGCCTTGGTGGTCTTTGCCTCCTATCCTGGTTGTTGGCCCTCTGGTTACCTTCTGACCTTTGGAAGCTCACAAGGTCATAACCTGCTTTATTCTGTCTCTGGCTATGCAGTCACTTGGCATTGGGAACGAATAAGCTCAAATAGACAAAAGAAACAAAGGCGACCAGACTCCTTCACTCAGCAGCTTGAAGCAATCCTCCACACTTAGAAGCTGCCAGAAAAAACATCAAAAGATCATCTACTGGAATCTTTTGTCCCCACATTTAGTTCAGGCTCAGCTTGACTAAATCATTAGTTCTTCCAGATCCTCAGCCAACCAGAAAATTCTAAACTTAACAAACTCCCTACACCACCCCCCAAAAGGCATTTGCATATGTATGGTAGAACAGAAAAATGGCATTGTACATGCAACTTCAAACTATAAATATTAGGTATAGTTTGCTTTTCTTTTAAAATATCTAATAGATTCAATAGGGAATTTTCAAAGCTGTCCTTCTTGAAGTCAGAAAACTTTTCATCATCATGTAATTCACTCATGGCCCCTCATATAATTCACATCGTGGCCAAGAACTGAGTCTTCAAAGTTCCACCTGCTGGGTTGATTGCAGACAGAAAATATCGCATATACATTATGTAACCTGCCAAGAAGGGCAAATCTGAGCATGCTTCAAGGATTTGACCCTCATTTGGCCAGTTTCCCATATACTACTATTTTCAAAGTATTCTGTTAGATGTTCAGGCTACAGAGATGAAAAAAGCATAGTTCTTCTCAAGGAGCTTATACTCTCTTTGCCCAAAGATGAGTACATCTGGTTAAGTCAATAAGCATTTTTTGAGCACCAACTACTTGTCCAGAACTCTATTAAGTATTGTGGGGAACACACACACACACACACACACACACACACACACACAAAATCTTAGTTGGAGAAATAAAACTAGAACCACTCAAGATTAAAGGTTAGCTCACATAAGGGAGCATCCCATGAGAGTGGCAGGGCAAGCGTTATTATCCTCATTTTCTGGATGCTGAAACTGGGGTTCAGAGGTTAAATGGCTTGTCCAGATTCACACAGACAGTAAGGATGAAGATTTGAATCCAGGTCTAACAATATAATAGCAAATGCCAGTTTGTATGCTGCAGATTATTGGAGCTATATTAGGTGGGGAAGTGGATAAAGCACTAGTCCTGGAGTCAGGAAGACCACAAGTTCAAATCCAGCATCAGATAATTACTAGCTGTGTGACTCAGAATTGGTCACTTAATCTCTGACTGCTTTAGTTTTCTCATCTGTAAAATGTGGTTAATAAATAGCTCCTGGGATTGTGGTAAGGGCAAAATGAGATATTTGTAAAGTGCTTTGCAAACCTTAAAGCACAAATAAATGATGGGTATTGTTATTATCATTATTACAATAATTCAGAGGTGAGTGAGATCAGTATGGTCTGGAATGATGAGGGAAGGCCTCATGGAAGAGGAAAGATCTGAGCTAGTCCTCAAAGGATTTGTATAGGATTCACAAAGGAGAGGAAAGGAGGGAGGATACTGCCAACTCAGAGAGTTAGGAAGTAATTAGATTGTGAGCTCCTAGAGGACAGACACTATCTTTCACTTTGCTTTGTATGCCTAGCACTTAACACCATACCTGTCACATAGTAAATACTTAATAAATGTTTACTAACTGACTTACAATGAATTTGAGAGATAAAGATTGTAGTTGTCCTGTCCAACTCTTTGAGACCCCATTTGAGGTTCTCTTGGCAAAGATATTGGAGCAATTTGCCATTTCCTTCTTCAGATTATTTTACAAATGATGAAACTGAGGCAAACAGGGTTAAGTGACTTGCCCAAAGTCACATACCTAGTTAAGTGTCTGAGGCTAGATTTGAACTGAGGAAGATGAGTCTTCCTAATTCCAGGCCCAGCATGCTATTTCACCATCTAGCTGCCCTAGATAAAGATTTATCTGCTGGGGAATTAGAGCAATGTTCATCGTGGACAAATAGAAGCTTGGTGGTCATTTGTCTTTCACAGAAGAGATTTCTGTTCTGATGCAAGATGGTCTTCTGAGGTCCTTTCAACCCTGAGATTCTGTGAGCCTATGATCTGTTACTATGGAGGAAAAAAACACAACACAACAAAAATCTAAAAAAAAATCTACAGACATAAAAGATCAGAAAGGGACACAAAAGTAAACAGAACATTTTTGTTATTTTTTTAAAAGTTAATATACACATTTTAGCATAATAATTATAAATAATTTGGAGTTCATGGTTTTATGTATAATGATTTTTTTTTATGGTTTAGTTTTTGCCAATTGTCTTACATTTTAGAAAAAAAATATACAAAAACACCTATTTATATTGCAATTCACTGGAGCTGAGCCCTTAATAATAATACTAATTTGCAATTATGGCTCACAACAACCCTGTGAGGTAGGTAGTAAGCAACTTCATCTGCATCTTAAAGATGAAAAAGCCAAGGCTTACAGAAGGGAGGTAACTTACCTGACCCTCAAACCCAGCCCTTCTCCAATTTTCCTTTCACTGCACCACACCCCATCTCTCCTCTTCCCTTTAAGAAACTGGTTGCCCCAGCTTTCTGCAGGGATCAGCTGGCCCCACCGAAGGTCCCTGCTATAGAAACGAGGCCATTGAGAGGCCAGAACTCCAAGGCAGCAGTCATTCCTCGGTTTTGTTTACCCAGGCTCCAGTAGGCCCTTGAGTTTTTGCTCTGGTCCTCACAGCCTAATTAGGAAATTCTTAGGAAGTGTAGGAGGAGTCCTAGTCATAAGTCTTAAGTATTTTTGTTACTAAAGTGGAACTAGCAGTCAAAATACACAGATGGGAATAGTCAATGTTGGAGGGCTTGTGGAAAGATGGGCACGCTCAGGCAGTGTTGGTGGAGTTCTAAATTGTTCGAAACGTTCTGGAAAACAATTTGGAATTTATGCTAGGGAAATCACTAAAATGTACTGTCCTCTGACCTAGAATTCTCACTACTAGGCAGGGAGGTCAATGATAAAAGGAACAGGGCCTTGTACACCAAAACGTTTGTAACAGTAATTTTGTAATAATGAAGAACTGGAAACAAAGTATGTGTTCATGAATCAGGAAACGATAAACAGATTGTAGCAGATGAGTGTAATGGAATATTAGGGTGCTACAAGAAACAATGAACAGGATGAATACAGAGAAGCATTGGGAACATTTATATGAATTGATACAAATTAATACAAAGTAGAAACAGGAAAATAATATAACAATGACTACAACAATGTAAAGACCACCATCAACAACAATAACAAAAAACCTGATTGAAATGGATTGCTGTGAAAGTATAATGACAAACCTTGACCTCACAGGAAAGACATGAGAAGGCACTTCCTCCTTTTCTTTGCAGTGGTGGAGGATCATGGATATGGAATATCATTCGTGACCCCATTTGGGGTTTTCTTGGCAAAGGTATTGGAGTGGTTTGTCATTTTCTGCTCTAGCTTATTTAATAGATGAGGAAACTGAGTCAAACAAGGTTAACTGACTTGCCCACAGTTACATAACTAGTGTATTGCAAAAAAAAAAAAAAAAAAAAAACAACCCCAAAAAACTGAGGCCAGATTTGAATTCAAGAAGATGAGTTTTCTTGACTCTAGGCCTTGTGTTCTATCCGCTGAACCACCTAGCTTCCCCTTAATTAAGTGCTTACTATGTGCATGTTATGTGTTAAGCTCTGGGAATACAAATAAAACAGTCTCTTTTCTCGAGGAACTCACATGCTAGTGGAGGATATGCTGGTTTTGCTAGACTGTATTTTTTCCTCTTTTTCTAATCCTTTGCTATAAGTGATTACTTTTTTGGAGGGGGAGGTATATGATGGGAAATGTAGGTGACATAAAATAAGAGATATCAATAAAATTTTATTTTTAAAAAGTCAAAGAACACATTAGAACCTTGATATTTCTATAATATGTGTAGCCTGAGTCTCAGAAGCAGACCCCATGGACTGGGTTCAGTATTTAAGGCTTCTCTCTCAAGCCTGTGAGTCCAAACCCCCAGCGTGAGACTTTTCAGCACCCAGATCCTTTTTCCTGGACAGGATCTTCTAAGCATCTATCAATGCCACAGATGCCTTTATGTATACTATAAAGGACTTTGTGTATGCTCTTGAGGTGTGAAAGGAGAGATACCAGCAGTAAATCACACCTGGCACACAGTAGGTACTTAATACATATATGTTCACTGATTCGTATAGTAGGAGACAAATCTTAGAGCTTACTTTCTCCTCCTCCTTCTTTTTCAAAGGTGAGGAAACCGACTTATCTGTAGTCAGTCAGTCAATAAGCATTTATGAAGCATCTACTATGTGCCAGACACTGTGCTAACCTAAGCACTTAGATAAGAGCTCAGCTCTGGGGGCATAAAGAAAGGCAGTCAGTCCTTGCCCTCAGGGAGGTCCCAGTCTAGGAGAGGAGACAATGTGCAAACAACTATGTACAAACAAGATTTATACAGGAAAACTGGACACAATCAACAGGGGGAAACACTAGAATTAAAAAAGAGTTGTCGAAGTCTGCCTATAGAAGGTGGGATTTTAGTTGGGATTTGAAGGAAGTGGGTGAAGCCAGGAGGTGGAGATGAGGAGGAAGAGCATTCCAGGGATTGGGGATACTCAGGGGAAATGCCCAGAACATGGAGATGAAGAATCTTGACCAAGGAACAGATAGGAGGACAGTGTCAGGGGATATAGGGGAGGGATGTATGGTGTGAGAAGACTGGAAAGGTGAGAGACGGGGCAGGTTAAGGGGGCTGTAAATGCCAAACAGAGGACTTTATATTTGCTCTTGGAGGTGATAAAGAAACACTAGAGTTTAGTTAAATGGCACAGCCAAGATTCTAACCCATTACCTTGAACCCTAATTCCAAGGCTACTCTGCTACTCTGCCACCTCTGTAAATCTCAAACCAGAGGAGAGGGTGGGGCCAGAAGAGGTTAGGATAGTTGAGATGTTTGCTGGAAATGATTGCTTTTACTCTTGACCAGCTTTGTAAATGAGAAGGCTTTATGGTGCTTGGAAACCTTGACTCTCCAGAAATTGATGAGAGAGTAGAGAAGAGCATGCCAGCTTTAAGGGATAAATACATCAGGAGTATTGCTGAAGACACGGGCAGGGAGAGAGAGATACACGGTTTCTCCAGGAGTGTAGCAGCTAGTCAAGGGGTAGGGATAGGGGTAGAGGAGAGAGAGATGTAAAGAGGCTCTGTATAGCTAGGTAAGCACTATTTTATGGTTTGATTCTTGGACCTTGTAATGCCACAATTCTGTTTTTTCACATTTGCTCTATTTTCCTTTAATTCTTTTGATAGAGAGAACAGTCTCTTTCTTTTTAAAAAACAACAAACCAAAACAACCCAACCTTTGCCCCCTGTGA
Source organism: Phalanger gymnotis (assembly GCA_028646595.1). Taxonomy (NCBI): domain Eukaryota; kingdom Metazoa; phylum Chordata; class Mammalia; order Diprotodontia; family Phalangeridae; genus Phalanger; species Phalanger gymnotis. The sequence goes on from CM053625.1 coordinate 254,768,630, forward strand.
GTCTAAAAGTCAAGAGAGTTTGAGGAGAATCTAGTCCTAGAAGCAAGGATTGGTGATAACCAAAGAAAACTCAAGGTGGGATATGAAATTAGGTCTGGGTCCAGGACACAGCCAAGAGATTGGAGCCCATTCCCAACTGGAGTAATTTCTTAACATGCCGTTTCCTTCTCTCACACCCTCTCCTTGCCCTTTCATCAAAAAAGAGAACAGAAGGACATTCCAGAGCTGTCACAAAGTAGCCAAAGAAGAGTCATGACCTTCCTGCAAAGAAAACACTTCAAGGCATAGAAATTCATAAAAGGACCTTACAGACCAGCTCTTTTTTGAAAAAAAATGTTTTATTGAAGTTCGTGCTTGATGCCCCTGTCATTTTCCAACACTTCCCCCCACCCTTAGAATTCTCCTCTATAATGAAGGTATTTAGTTAAACAAAGCAATTAGTTAATAGACAGTCAACAAGCATTTATTAAGCACCTACTATGTTCTAAGCCAGGATTCTTAGAAAGGTCTCTGCCCTCAGGGAACTCACAGTCCAATAGGGGAGACAATATGTAAACATCTATGCAGAAACAAGCTCCATACAGGATCAATTGGCGATAATCCACAGAGGGAAGGCACTATTGGCTCTGCCTCATTTTGAACCTGTAGCCTATTGCCTCTCTAGCCAGAGGAGAGCATGATGCATCAACATTCCTCTGGAGTCAAGAGTGTTCATTAGGGGCAGCTAGGTGTCTCAGTGAGTAGAGGCCCTGGAGTCAGGAGGACCTGAGTTCAAATCCAGCCTCAGACACTTGACACAGTTACTAGCTGTGTGACCTTGGGCAAGTCACTTAACCCCAATTGCCCTGCCTTCCCCCCTCCAAAAAAATAAAAAGAATGTTCATTACTGGGATATTATTTTGGATATCTTTCAGGGTTGTTTCCCCTTCCATTAATGTAGTCAAGGTATATATTGTTGTCTTGGTTCTGCTTCTTTCCTACTGTTTCACTTCATGCAAGTTTTTCCAAGTTTCTCTGATGTCTTCAGATTCACCCCAAACCTCATCTTATAGAAGAAGAAACTAAATACGAGACCGGGGAAGTCCTTTGGTCAAGGTCACATATTTTATTAGAGGAAGATGGGACTAGAACCAAGGTTTCCTGGGCTCCTAATCCCAATCTTTTGCCATTCATCACCCTATCCCACACTCCCATTTTCAGTTAAAGAGACTGAAACTTAGAAAAGTTTTTCCTGTATTTAGAGGAGAAAGGAACCTTGGCATCATGTCATTCAATCCCAAGGATGTGCTAGAGCTAGTTTTAACACACTCTTGAGGGCTGATTGTTAAACTTTCAGTGTGAGCATTTGTACCTTGCAAGCTGGCAAATGATACAAATTAAAACTTTTCTTTTGTTGGTTGCCTAAATTTAAAGTGATGCAATAAAAATGTTAGTAATAAAGATGAAATTTAAAAATGTATCCTGTAGTACTTTTTTTTCAGAGCTGGTTGTTAAACATTTACTGAAACACCTCTGTAACTTTCTTATTTTCTAGAAGGGGAAAATGAGGTCCAGAGGGGAAATGACTTGGTCAAAGTCACATAGTAAGTTGATGAGCCAGGATTCAAACCCCCAGATCTTCAGAATCCAAATCCAGCATTTTTTTTTTGCACTATATCATCACCTCTCTCTCTCCTCTCAGTCCAGTACTCTCGCCAAGACACTAAGCTACATATCATTCCACAGTAATAATACAAAAACTGACTGTGTCAATGTGTGTATCTATTTTGGCAAATTCCAAAGAGATTAGGTGGAGGCCCTCCTAGGGAACTGTCCCTTTTAGAAAGAGTTGGCATTAGGCTGGGAACATTGTTGAGACATGAACTGACCCATTTCTAGCTAAACTAAGTCTTCAATATAAACACATCTCACACAAAGTACATTTCCTAATTTTAAGCTTGTTTACATATTAAGAAACTGTAAGACTTCTATGTGTAGCAGCCTATAATTATTATTCTACAAGGAGGATAGGTGTCTTTTATGTTTTAAAAATGTTTTTTATTTTCAAAATTGGTTGTCTTGATATACATTTTTTAAATAGCCAAAATGTATATTTATATTCTTTCTTATATAAAATCATTTTTTAAAAAATAGCCACAATTTACAGCACAGTATAGCGAAAAAGGAATGTATCTGGAATCAGGAAGCCTGCATTTGATCCTGGTTCTGATGGTTAAGTCATTAATCTCTCAATACCTCAGTTTTCTAATCTGTAAAATGGGGATAATATTTGCCCTGACTTCCTCACAGGATTGTGGTGAGCAAGGTTTAAAAGGCTCTGGAAATGTGAATTATTATTGTGCTCTATGGCTATTAGTGTTTCTGCCCTCTCCAATGGTTTCACCATTGCCAAGGAGTCAGCTCTCATCTCAACACAGAGAAGCAAGTGGGAAAAGCCAGCAGTGAAAGGGAGGAGTCTTTATAACAATATAAATGGAAAGAACACCCCGAAATTGAAACTGAAAGCTGAGTAATTATAAGGGCCAAGCTTGGCACCAGAGAAGAGATACAATAATGTCCCTCCCTCCCTTCTTTACAATGCTGGGAGATTGTGGGTGTGGAACATTGCATAGAGTGTTGCATTTGTTTGATATATCAGTAAGTTTTGTTGATCTGCTTCCCCCACACCCCCATCCCTTTCTATAAAAGGGATTTTTCTTTGTTTCTTTGTTACAAAGGATAGCTTTCTGAGTAGGACAGAGAAGGGGCTCGTAGGATCAGACTAGAGATGGAAGAGGCCAACCAGTCTGTGGGTTGAAATAGAGAATGAAGATGACAGGAGAACCAAAATGATAATTTCTTTTTTAAAAAAAAAGAAAGGGAGAAATTCTGGCACATCAGGGTTTTTTTTTTCTTCCAGATATTGAGGGAGAGGGGAAATTATGTCATAGGAACTGACCAACTTCTTAAAATTAAATGTATTTAAATTAGGGTCATGATTTTAGAATTGAAAGGGATGGTACAGGTCACCTCGTCCAATGCTTTCAACTAAAAGTTTTGTCTCTAGAATAAAATAACTGTAAAAGAGATGTTGTGATATAGTAAAAAGAACCATGGATCTGGAATAAGTAGGCCTGGCTTTGAATCCTGACACTTCTAGCTATGTGGCCATGGAGAAGTCACCTAACTCCTTTCAAAGACTCAGTTTCCTCATCTGTTAAAATGATGATAATAACACATTCATTCACAGGGGCTTTGTAAACACTCCAAATCACTCCAGACATTTAAGTTATTATACAATGTCAAAACTCTTTTGAGAAGTCCCACAAATTTGTGTTTGGTAAAGAAAGAGCAAAGTTTAACATACAATTAAACAAACAAAATTTTTAATTTTTAAAAATTAAAGTAACAGAAATTGCTGTCTATAAGACCATAAGCTCCAAATTATAAATATTTTAGTTTGAACTATATGTTCATTTTAGATAAAATAATAATAATGTTTTCTTGTTTGCTTTCATGTCCTTTTGTGATGCAGAAAAAGAGAAAATTCTATAAAAGGCTTTGGGTTTTTTTCTTCCATATTTGGACAACACAGACAAAAAATAAACAAACCCACACACACAGGCCCTAGAGCTCACCTAGGTGCACTCTTGATGTATTGTTCAGCTCTTTACCCACTTAATAATCTTGGAGTCATTTCCAGCAAATTAATGGAATTTTCAGTTCAGGTTATATAGGCTCGAAAAGACTGTTCAAAATAACACAGTTTTACTTCTTTTCAGTTGAAAAGGACAATGTTGCCAATTTTTGCTTTATTGTTCTTTGGAACTACTGAGGCAACCACACCTTTTGTATGCGTAAGTCCCCTATTTTTGGAGGGAGGGCTGTGGGAGGGCTGAGTCATAGACTCAATCAAAGTTGAGTGTTCGAATGGAGTCTGGTTCCCTAAGGAAAGTCTATACAGCCAGCTCAGCATTCCCATTCTCTTGGCATTGTCATGGAAGAGGCCTCTTTAGTGACCCTATTACAACTTGGAGAAAAGATGGTATATTTTCTCTAGAATAGTCCCTTCCTCTGAAGGCCACCATGAGGAAGGAGTCTCTGGTGTTTGTTCTTGGTTCCATACTGTTGATCACAGGATAACAAATTATGGAAGAAACCTCAGCAGCCACCTGGATCAGCCTGTACTGAAATATGCCCTCTACAGTATCCTCAATATTATAGGATCATTGAATGAGAGCTGGAAGGGACCTCAGAGGTCATTTAGTCCAATCTTCTTGTTTTATATGTGAGGAAACTGAGGCTCATAGATTCAATGACTTGCCCAAGGTCAAACAGACATTAAATAGCAGATTCAGAATGAGAACCCAGGCTCCAATTCCAGCACTCTTTCCATAACATCATACTGCCCAACAGGTGCTCATCCATTCTGTGCTCTCTGAAGTCAGAGGGGAAGAGACATTGGACAACCACAGACTTGGTGCTATTTGCCCATGCCTCATTTACCTGAAGCAGATCCTCTCTGGCAGAGGTTCTTAACTTTTTTGTGTCATCCCTCCGACAATGTGGTGAAGTCAATGGACCTATTCTCAGACTAATGTCTTGAGATACACAAAACAAAACACATGGAATCACAAAAGAAACCAACTGCATTGAATTATGGTTGTCAATTTTTTTTTTCAGTTCACAGACTCTAGATTAAGATCCTTTTCTCTAGGGTTAATGAAGGGAATAGCAGTCCATGTAATGCTGGTTTAATGTCATACTCTAAGCACTGACCAACTATGTCTTAATGTTGGAATAGTCTTAGACAGAGATTGAGATACGCTATGTCCATCAATCCTAAATGTAGGAATCATCACATACTACTCCTGAATAGTACCCTCTTCATAGCTTGGTGACCATTGAAAGGTCATATAACTTCTTTCAGAGCCTCTGTTTCCCCATCTGGAAAAACTACATCACAAGAGAAAAGACCCTTAGAAGGAAAACACACCTATACATACCATCCTATTCTGACTGCCATAAAGGTAGATGTACCGGCAGAACAGGTATGTGTCTCAAGGGTATCAAAGACAGAAAAAGATCCCATATATGCTAAAATATTCATAGCATCACCTTTGTAGTATCAAAGAACTATAAACAAAGTAGGTGTCCTTTGATTGGAAAATGACTAAACAAACTGGCTCTTATGAAATAGCAACTATGAATAATTTAGGGGAGCATGGGAAGACATATTAATTCATGTAAGTAAAGAAAGTAGAATGAGGATGGGATGGAGCCAATAGGTAAGTAGGAGTAATAGGAAGCAGCAGAGTATATTCCACTCCACAGACTCCCATTATTGTGACAGGGACTCTTAAGACACAAATCCAGAAGAAGAAAATGGTACCCATATCTATAAGCAATGCCTCAGAGAAAAACACAGCTTGGGCCCAATCTCAACTAGAATTCCTTGAAGAGATGAAGCAAGAATTTTTTAAGACCTATAAAAATATTTTTATTAATGCAATGAGAGCATTCGAGGGGGGAAATGGAAAAGAAATGTGTGCTATGGAGGAAAGAATTGGAAAGGGAATTATCAGCTTAGCCCAAGAGGCATAAAACCTTACCCAAGCAACAAACTCTGAAAATTAGAACAGACCAAATAGAAACCAATGACTGCATGGAGCAACAAGAAATATTAAAACAAAGCCAAAAGGCTGAAAAAAATAGATAAAAATGTAAGGTATCTCACAGCAAGGAAAAAAAAATAGCCTTAAGAATCACCAGACTTCCTGAATGCCATGGCAAAAAAAAAAAACCAAAAACAGCAAACATAGACATCCTTTTTCAAGAAATCTTTAAAGAAAACTGCCCAGATTCCTTTGAACCAGAGGACAGAGTGAAACAGAAAAAGTCCCCTGGCTACCTCCTGAAAGAAATGAAAACTCCTAGGAATATCATAACCCAAATCCAGAGCTTCAAAGTAAAATAAAAAAAAATGAAAACTCCTAGGAATATCATAGCCCAAATCCGGAGCTTCAAAGTCAAATAAAAAACATACTTCAAGCAGCCAGAAAAAAAAATTTACATACCAAAGAGACACAGTTAGGATTATACATGATTTAGCAGCCACCACTATAAAGAAGAGGAGAAGTTGGAATATGATATTCCAAAGTCAAAGGACGTAGGCTTTCAGATAGGAATAATTTACCCAGAAAAACTGAGTAACAATACTGTTGGGGAAAAGTTAATGAAATGAAATATAATGAAATTGAAGATTTCCGAGCATTCCTGTTGAAAAGGCCAGAACTGCAGAGAAATTTTAAAGTTCTAACATAGGAGTAATGAGAAATATTAAGAGGTAAACATGAGTGAACAACGACAAAGGATTAAATGAGGATAAATAGCTTACATTCAAATATAGTAGGGAGATGATAAACGTGTCCCCTTTGAATTCAATCACTATCAGAGTTCATAGATGAAGTACAATTAGACAAAGCTGGCCCGGGAGTGGTTCTGTTATGTTTTGATGCTCTTCTCCTGATCTGTATATTGCCCCTGGGACCCAAAGGAGAGAGTGAGGCTGATGACATTGCACGGCCCTCTGTCACTTAAATCCAATTCACTTGCCAAGTCATGACGTCAATTTCCTGATGTCATGGTCCTCTTCAAGAACAGGACAAACAACAACAACGACAAAAACAAGAACAAGATTGGAAAGGGAGGGGAAAAAGGAACGCAGTGGTAGGGAGGTGGGGGGGGAGGGTGGAGATTAGAGAAAATGATCTTACATAATCAGGCTATATAAGTAGGCATCTATACAAATAAGGAGGAGAGGGTTGGGGTAGTAGCAGACATTTAAATCTTATTGTCATCTGAACACACACACAAACACACACACAGAGGCACACAGAGAATTGGGTACAAAAATACATTTCACTCCGTAGGGAAATAGGAGGGAAAGGAGAGGGGAATTTAAAAGGAGGGTATATTAAGGGAAGGATTAGTCCTAAGCAAAGCAAACTCTAAGGATGTACAAAAATATTTATAACTCTTTTTGAGGTGGCAGATAATTAGAATCTGAGGAGATGCCCATAAAATGGGGAATAAACAAGTTATGGTATATGAATGTGATGGAATAGCTATTGTGCTGAACCCTTATCAGCAAAATGACCAACCAGGGTTCCAGAGGACTAATATTGAAACATCTACCCACTTCCTGATAGAGAAGTGAAGGACTCTATGTAGAATGAGACACATATTTTTTTTAATAGCCAATATGAACATTTGTTTTGACTTGTAATGGGTTTTGCTTCTTTTGTGTTCAAAATGTGTGTGGGGGTGGGGGTGGTGGAGGCTCATTAAAACAAACAAAATATTTTTAAAATAAAATAAAGAAAGTAGAACCAGGGAAGCAACATATACAATGACTATAACATTAAAATGGAAAGCATACACACAAAAAAAGAAGAATGAAAGTGAACACTGGGTTATTATAATGACCAAATTTGATCCTAAAGAAAATGGAAAATGTACTTCCCTTCATTGGAGATAGGGAGGACTAAGGGTGTGAAACACTGCAGATAGTGTCATATTTAGTTGATTTGTTGTTTCATTTTGTGGGACTTTTTTTTTCTTCCTCTGTGTTTGTAGTGAAGTAATCAATCAGCGAAGAATCAAAGGATTGCTGTGCAACAGTGAGGGCCCAGTTAAAATCATTTAACAAATTTGTAGTGGATCCATTAGGACAGTTGTGTGACTTTCTCCAGCAGCATTCAGTGGCTTGAGAGTAGGCATGGAGGATGGAGGATGGAAGAAAATACCCAAGACTGAGATGTGACAAATCTGGAGTGATGATAGGTCTAGGAGATAATGAGTTCAAGGACAGAAGACAATGACAGCCATTTACCCTAAGAATGCTGTTAAGGAAACCTCACTCTCTGGGCAGAATATTCTGGTCTCAGACACTCTGGAGCTCTGGATTAGCTATGTAGCAACCCTGGGGCTGGAAACACCCATTCTCAGGATCTAGTCTCCCACCAGGTCAGAAAAAGATACAAAAAGATAGAAGAATGGAGCTAGGACTAAGTCTAGGGACTCCAGACTCAGGCTCACCTGGGCCACCATAGACTGAAATTGCCACATCCTTCTATTATACTTCACTAGTATGCCTTCTGGTTGGTGTTGGGGAAGGAGGAAAAGAGATCTCCTTCCCCACTGCTGTACTCTGGTCTGCAGGTCCCAAGGAAAAATGGACTTTAAAAAAATGGTGTGCAGTTGTTTCATAGTTCACTCTTAGACACCGCAGAGGTCAGTTTTTCCCATAAATATTCCTTCTCTTCCACTCAGTTACAGTCACCAAACATCTTCAAGGTAGCCCCATTCCTGGGGACCAATCATTTGAGTTCATTGTGTCCTCTCAGCAAAGGGCCCGGGTATGTGTCTCTTAACAAAGAACCAGGGCTCACATCTACTCTACGTCACGAGAAGTAGACCCTTCTAACAAAGGTCCATACCTTTATTCTCATTAAGTTGATTAGAGGACTCAGTCATTTCATCAAGGGTTCTGCTGATCACCCCAGTTAGGACGAAGGACTCTACATGGAAGATGATACATTGTCTCTAAACAGTTACCAATCGATGGCCTAGTTTAATACATTATTGAGCAGCTTGGTGCCTAATTGAGTCGATATGCCACGACCTTCTCAATTCAAAGTTAATTTTCCATTGTAATGAAGGCAGAAGCTCTGTCTTCTTCTTAGAGGTCATTTCTACCTCTTCCTACGTACATAGGATTTAGAGCTGGAAGGGACCTTAGACATTATGTAATTCAACCCCCTTATTTTACAGGTGTCTTGATAAATCTGCAATTAAGGGAAACTGAGGCATGAAAGTTCAAGCACAATCTATTTATTGGTAAGGCTAGCAATTACCCATAATAGAAGTTAATGGCCCCTCAGTGACCAGAGGCACACCTTACAATCAGAGCCTTCTTTTATACAGCTGTGTTATGTAAGTCCATTATATAATGTCAAGAAGTGCCAACTAAACTAGGACTGTGATTGGTCCATAATTATGCTAACTTGCGAAAGGGGTCTTCCAGATCCCATGGTAACAGGGACACAGAATTAGTCAACATTCTTGGAAAGTCCCCCACCCCCCACTCCCCTGTACTCCAGATATCCAGTGTGAGCAGGATTATTCAATCCTTCATTCATCTTCTTTATCTCCTTCAAGTATCAGGTTCACATAGCGTGACGGGAATAGTCTTCTATCAAGAATCATACTACCAAGGCCTATGCAAAATAGTCCTAAATCTAAGCCTTTAAAAATTGGTTACAATGGTCATTGCTGCGATTAATAAAACTTTTAACTACTAATCAATCAATAATCAATTTCACACAGGTGAGTGGAATTAAGTCAGAAAAGAGAAATGACTTGACCAGCACCACAAATGTATCCAGTAACAGAGGCCAGATTGATAAGAACACTGCATTTAGACTCAGGGCCATTGATTCCAAATGCAATGTTCTTACTAAACCATCCTGCCTCTCCTACATTTTTCTGGTGAGGGAGAGGAAGTGATTTTCCCAAGGTCAAACAGCAAAGAATCCTTAGCAGTAAGAATCTCGTAGATTTAGAAAATTTTAAAATATCCAGAGCGCTGCACTGGCCCTTCTTCCTCGTTCTAGCTTAGCTAGCCTCAGCTGCAGGTCTAGTTTCTTCTGGGAATCTGACCACACCCCTCTGCTTCCAGTGCTTCTCCAAAGTAGTGGTCTCCACTTTGTTAGTGAACAGCGGGGCTGAGTCTTCCCTGTTGTCAATCGGGCACGTTAAAAAGAAAAGAGAAAAAAATAATTAAAAAATAAAATAAAAAATTTTTAAAAAGAAAAAGAAACAGGCACATTCATGGAAATAAAGTTCTCAATTAAAGGATGTCCAAAGGATAGAAACTACCATGGGAGAGTTAGCCAATGACTTGCCTAACAAAGTCAATATCTGTCCCAGTCTATTTATAATCATTCTGGGACTTCAAGTAGGGTTCATAAAAGGAACAGACCAGCCGGTGAATGCTTTAAAAAACAAGGTTTTCATTACAGTGTGTTTTACTTCTTACAAGGGAAGGCTTAGGGAGACATTGTGGGGAGGGGTAATAAAAGAAATCAACAAGCAGGGCAACCATTAGACTGGATAGCTTCATCTGAGCCTCTGCTAATATTGTTACATTAGGGTAGCAATCAGAGCAATTCTGATGCCTGGAGAGAGTGGAGTAAAGAGGAGGGGGGAGGAGACCCTAACGAGAAACTTCAGGACACAAGGTTCCTCAGTGGGAGAAATCCCAGGACATTGACCCATAGTGAGGAGATAGACACTTTAGGAGTTACTGCTGGGGGAAATGCTGCTACACAAGGAAATATCAAGGTAGGGCCCAGCCAGGGAGTCCACCTGTATTTGCATACCAGCCTTCATCCTTATTGCTCCAAGGGTGGCTTTTGTGTAACCATTCATTGATTGCACAATAATAGGTCCCTGCTCTGCCTGAGCACCACTTAATCGTTATTTCTTGTGCCCTTCTGGCTCAGAGTAAATGTCAATAGGAACTATTTCTCTTTTGGCCAGCAACCCTGATTGCTTCTCCTCCAAGTGCGATGATATTATTATTATTATTATTATTTTTACTAAAGGGACCATCCCTAGACTCACTTTTTAAAGAGGCCTATTCACTGAGTGGGTGTTGCCTCTCTCAAAGTGAGAACTAGAAAAGAGCTCAAAATGGCCAAGGTCTCCCATTGCATCCTGGGCCATTTCCAGTCATCCTGATTGATATCTGGACGCTGGATCCAGATGGCTCTGGAGGAGAAAGTGAAGCTGGTGACTTTGCACAACCCTCCCTCACTCAAATCAAATTCACTTGCAAGTCATGTCATCATCAACCTGATGTCATGGTCCTCTTTGAGAATGAAGCACAAACCACACAATTCATTATTGGATCATCAGCTTCCCCGGAGACTCCAGCCTGTACCTCCCCAACATAACCAATGATTCTTTTACCCCAGGAAAAGGAGATGCTGTTAGTGGGGTGCATGGTAGTAGGAGAAGGCAGAGGTTGTTTTCCTCAATTTTGGGAATCATCAATTACCATTCATTAGACTCTGGGACTATAATAAGGTAAAGTGGTTGTTTAGGGCCATGCAAGGGTGCAATTGTGATTTCAATTCATGAAGCCATGGTATTGAGACTCATGGAGGATCCATGAAAAGCATGGAAGGACCCTTGGAGGAGAAAGCCTACTCCTAGAGTATAATACTCTGGGGCAGTCTCTCTTACCCCACCCTAGTTACATCTCTGGCACTAACCAATACCAAAGCAAGGAAAGGAAGGAATGCTATAGGATATACTAAAGGAAGCCCTATGATTTGGGGGAAGACCATGGATTTTATAGGGAAGGATGGGGTCTTGCTCATGAGCATCTGATTGGCTTCCCATCTCTGATGTCGCATGTAAAAGGGATGTTGGGGATTAGCTCACGAACACCATCCCTCTCACACCTGTATTAAGAAGGCAGAATTTATGATTTCAAAGAGAATCATATATATGTCTGAACGGTTCAGAACCGCAGGTCATAAGGAGACAGAAGACAGAAGAATTAAAGCATTTATTCAGGCTCCAAAGTAACAGACCCACAAACCAGCCTCCCCATTTTGATATTTTGAACAAAAGCTTCCAGGCCCAATAAGTCCGCCTCACAAGAGTAACCAGGAGGCCACAGAAAAACATAATGGTATTAAACCAAATCATATTCATGCTTTCCCTCTGCGGTAAGAAGATTACCCACTGGCCTCAAGTCCTTGCTCAGCACTCCTCAGTCCACATGGGTCGGCCCTGTTTCCGGGTTGGCTCTGCTTCCGCAGCTCCTGCTTCAGCTTTGGCTTTATCTTCAGCTTGGGGTGTAGCTGTCTCTTGGCTCGCCTCTCATCGCAGCCTCCAACCCCGACCCAGCGATTGAGCACCGGGAGCTCACCTTCGGGGTGCCTCCTCGCCTCCTCCTTTCATCCCAGGTCTACGAAAGGCTGCTAGAGGCCGGGCACTAGTGGGGGGAAGTTTGCGCCCTCACTTTGTTCCAAGACCACGCTCCGCTTCATGGCTGCCATGGTGGTGAGGGTGCTGAGACACCCTCCTCCCAGCCGAGCCCCTGGCGTCATCAAGCACC
>CM053625.1:254781304-254798691 GCA_028646595.1 Phalanger gymnotis
GAAGTCCTGGGATCTAATCTCAGTTCTGTCACTTATTACCTCCATGACCTTGGGCAAATCACACAGATCCTCTGGGTCTCAGGCTTCTCATTTTTAAAATGAAGGGATTGGGTTAGATGATCTCTAGATTCCTTCAGGCTCCACATCTACGATCCTATGAAAATATTTCCCTAGGGACCCTTCAGTCAGCCTGATTATACCCTGAAGCACCATCTTATCTCAGCTTGAAGGGAAGCCAAAGTTAATGGTGTAACAGTTAACCCTGCTTGATTCAATCTGGCTGAAAGGTTTATCTTGATAACCTTCTGCAGCTGAGAATTCCAAAGGCTGGGTAAGGATGTATTTGCTATGTTTGTTTTGCATTTAACTTTCTTATTTTACATCTTCAAATTTGGGGACAAAAGACAAAGAGAAGTTGGGCTGAGGGGTGATTTTCTCTTAAGCCCTCCCTGCTTAGTAAAAAGTTCAGTTGCACCCCCAAGTTAAAAACCCTTCATTCCAAGCAAAAGAAACCCTGTATTTGTTAGCTTCTCTCTCACCATATTGTTGACCATTTTTGGTCCCTTTTTGGAGACATTTCAATCTCTGTTCTTTCTGAAGATGAAAAAGAATATGATATTCTGCATGGAGCTGTTAGCACTTTTTTTTTTTTTAATAAGCCAAGAATAACTTTCATGATGTTTCTTGTCCTTGTGCATTGCTGTTCCATGATGGTAATTTGGTCGTTTTAAACCAGAGCAATGTTTTCAGCAACTTCCCACATTCCTAATAACTTTGGCTCCAGCTGTCATCTGTGCAGTGCAGGAAGCAGGGTAGATGTTCAATAAATTAGTCACTCTTGTTGTAATAAAACAATTGAAATTATCAGGTGTCTATTTAACTTAACCATGGCTGTTGCTCCATTGGCAAAGTTAAATGTATTTTGTCTGTTGTTGCTACTCAGTTGTTTCTGACTCTTGGTGACTGCATTTGGGGTTTTCTTGGCAAAGATGCTGGAACGGTTTGCCATTTCTTTCTCCAGCTCATTTTATAGATGAGGAAACTGAGGCAAACAGGGTTAAGTGACTTGCCCAGGGTCTCACAGTTAGTCTTCCTGACTCCAGCTAGATGAGTCTTCTGACTCCAGGCCCACCACTCTATCCACTGCCCCACCTAGCTGCCCCCTGTGGCCTTAGGCAAGTGGATTAAAATCCCTTCTGCCTCACTTTCTTCATCTCTTGTATGGGGATGAAAATACTTGCACCAACTATGCCATAGGGTTGTTATGGGGTAAATCGTAATGTCAGGAGGGATCAAGCTGTGATATTCTTTTATTCTGCACAATGGTGTTTTATAACAGGGAGGCCATTGGATTTTGGTCCAAAAGCATGACTCTCTGGCCATGTCCTTCTAGGAGCAGTGTGGTATGGTGGAAAGATGAATGAATATCTCTGGTATCAGAGGACCTTAGTTCAAATCTCACCTCCAATTCTTGCTACCTGTGTGGCTTTGGGCAAATCACTTATCCTCCCTGGAAATTAGTTTCATTATCTGCAAGATGAAGAGACCGGCCTAGGTAGCCTCTGAGGTCCATGCTAGCTCTAGCTCTCTAATCTTTTCCTCAATAACTTTCCATGGCTCCCCATGGCCTACCCAACAAAATGGTATTCTTTAGCCTGCTCACCAAAATCTGCCTCCACCTTACTTCTTCAGCCTTATTTTCTATAACTCCCAGCTGCCCTTTTGGTCAAATGGCTACATATCATTTCCCATGCAAGGCCTGTCCTTTTTTACCTCCTGTACCATTGTTTACCAGTGTATTCCTTTCCCCTGAAACAACCTTTCCCCTCACCTCAACTGTTGAAATGCTCTTAAAGCTTTAAGGCCCAGCTCAGCATCCATATCTTTCAATAAGATTTTTCTGATCCTCCCAGAGGGAAATGAGCTACCCTTTCTCTCAATTCCCGGGACACTCGTCTTGTGATTCCCTCTGACACTCATTCTGCTTTGTATTGAGAAGCAATGAGGTACATTGCCCCTAGACTAAGGGGACCTGAGTTTGTGACCTCACTCTGTCACTTACCTAATAGCTACTAGGCATTTGATCTAGGACATTTCACTTAACCTCCAGGGCTTAGTTTCCTCTTCTGGAAGGAATAAGAACCGGATTAGTGATATTATGGGTGTAGGAAAATCTCTCCACCAAGAAAGTTAGCACTTTCTCTTCAGCTCCTAGTCTTAGCCAATGGCCTAGAGCATCAAGAGGTCAAGTGAGATGTTCAGGGTCACACAGTGAGTATGTGTCAGAGGTTGAATTGTAGCCCAGGTCTCCCTAGCTTTGAAGCTAGCTCTCCATCACTGTCAAAGGTGTCAACCTCACAGCCAGAGGCTGCATGTAGCCTACAAAACTGAGGCCAAACCAGAATGAACTGTAATTAGGAAATGTTTAACAAAATAAATAAAAACTGAATACAACATAAATAATGTTGATTTATGGTGTCTAATATTGAATTGGTAGTTTCAACATGGCCCCAGGGATCTATTTCTATTTGAGTTCGACACCAATGAACTATGCCAAGCTTCTTCTTCTGTAAACTAGATAAAATTATACTTATTGAATCTCAAGGTTAAATAAAGTGCTATATAGATGTAAGAAACGGTCATATATCTTCTTTCTTTTGCTAGATTAGAAGTTCCTGCAGGGCAGAGATCACGTCATTCAGCTTTGTGTCATCCTTCAGCACTTAGCACAGACCAGAGTACAGAGGAGATTCTCAATAAATGTTGAATGGATTAATTAGAGAATTCTAGGGTTTTCCTGATTTACCTATCTTTGATTATATTATTCCCATCCCTACCCCCCACCTCCATAATGCCCTACATGGGAGATTAAAATTAGAAGACCTTGATTCAAATCCTACCTCAAGACACTTGTTAGCTATGTGACCTTAGGAATGTCACTTATTTATTATTATTTATGTTGTGTAATATGAAATATTCTCATATTTATTGAGAGTTTAGACTTTCATATACTAAGCACTCCATTCATTTTTATATTTCATTCCATTCAATGATTGAAGGAATGAATCTACTCAGATATCAAGTATCTAATACATACAAAACTCTGTATTAACATTGGGAGATATACAAAGTTTCTGACCTTTATTTTCCTCATCTCTAGAATGAGGACTATAGTAATGCCTACCTCATAGGCTTGTTGAGGCAATCAGATAAGGAAATGCATGTAAAAAGCTTTTTCAAAAACTTGAAGGACTATACTTACTTACCATCTCACTTACCATCATTATCATCACCTACCCTTTCTTCAATGCCCAGCTCAGAACTTTCCTGGGCATTTCTGTCCACAGTGCCCTCTCCTTAACTTTTAATGGCACAGAGTTAGTATCAATAATATGGCTTGTAATTTATTACCTGATATTATTCCTTTTCCATTTCTGTATATTTTGTCCCTTCAAGTAAATTGTAAATTTGATGATGAGATGGATATTTCTTATACACCTTTACACTTGACCCAGAACAAATATTTATTCTATTCTATTTATGTTACGTAATATGAAATATTCTCATTTATTGAGAATTTAGACTTTCATATAGTAAGCACTTCATTCATTTTTCTATTTCATTCCATTCCATGACTAAAGGAATGTATCCATTCAGATATCAATTATCTATTATGTACAAAACTCTGTAATAAAATTGGGAGACATACAAAGTTTAGAAAAGACAGGCCTTATCCTTATGGAACTCAAAGTCTAGTAGAGAGATAATATACACAGATAAATTATAACATCTAATATGATATTAATGTACCAGAGAGGCATAAAACAAAATGTATTCCAAAGGAAGTTAGGGAAACACAGAGCTCAAAGAAGGCTTTGAAGAAAAGATGGAGCTTGGACTAATCTTTAACCATTGAGTAGGAATTCAACAGACGTGGAGGAGATGGGAAGACATCCCAGATGAAGCAATCGCTATGAGTGAAGGCACAAAAGCAGAAGAGTACAGTGTATATTTGGGGGCAGAAGGCATTCCTCTTAAGAATTAGAATCTGAATATTAAAATCAGGAGGAACTTTAGAGGTCATTTGGTCCATCCGCTTCTGGAAGCAATAACACAGGTCAGGTAAAACAGTCCATACCCCTTCACCCAGAAGAGGTACGTAGGTGTATATGTATGTGTGGAAGGGTTTCAGGTGGGGAAAAGGGTCATGTAAATAGAGACAGCTTGAAATTAACATCCTTGAGTATAGTTCCTGGCTCCAAAAGAACTCTATCAACCACTATGTTTCAACTTTATTTGACCCACTCAGGATTGATGTATGCAATGGTAGCAGCTAGTGTTTGCTTACCCTTTGTCTGCTGTAGCATAAAACCAAACAGCCCCGAACATCTGTGGGCCATCTTATGGTAGGGCTATGTTATCTTCCTGGGAGCAGTTCTGCATGTACCATCTTTTTCCCTGAAGCAAACAAAACCAGGACCCAGGAGGTAGCAGTGAACCAAGATGTACTTGTCTTCTTCTACCTTTCTTGTGGTTTGCACATTATTGAATAAATCCTGTAATTAGAGGTGCTGAATGTCAGGCTTTGTCTTTCTTCTTTGGAATGCTGACCCTGATTAGAACAGTCTTGAAATAGTTGACTATTTAAGCAGCCGTAGAATACTCTGAGAGGAAAGATAAGAATTATGTGAATGACATTCTGGTTAGTCTTTCACAACATGAGTGTTGTGGAAGGCTTATACATAATGATACTCATGTGGCCCATGTTGAATTGCTGGACTTCTTAGGGAGGGTGGGTGGGAAGGGAAGAGGGGAGAGAATTTGGAACTCAAAGTTTTAAAAAATAGGTGTTCAAAAACAAAAACAAAAAAGTTTTTGCAAGCAACAAGAAAATAAGATACACAGGCAATGAGGCATAGAAATCTATCTTGCCCTACAAGAAAGGAAGGGAAAAGGGGATGGGAGGGTAAGTGAGGTGAAAGATGGGAGAGCAGACTGGGGAACAGGGCAACCAGAATATATGCCATCTTGGAGTGGGGGGGAGGGTAGAAATGGGGAGAAAATTTGTAATTCAAACTCATGTGAAAATCAATGCTGAAAACTAAATATATTAAATCAAATTTATAAAAATAATAATAATAATAAAGGAAAAAAAGAATGGTATTCTGATGCATGAAAGTCAGAGATGACATTTGTAAGTATCTTATTGTCTTAGTCCTATCTCATGGGACTATTATGATAAAAAGTGTTTCAAAAATCTCAAAGTGCTATAGAAATGTGAGCTAGGATAACGATGATTATTTCTTATGCTGGGGTGACATAGCTTATATTTCAGATTTACAAGCTGATTATTTGAACTTATCACACTATACTGTTTCTCCTGGGCCTTCTCATCTTCATTGGCATTTTGATGAGACCTAATATCACCTTGAAAAGAATCTAACCTAAATATCTCTTTTTCTTTTTTCTTCCAATATATTTTATTTCACTAAATATTTTCCCCAAAAATTCTAGCATTCATTTTAAGAAATTTTGAGTTCCAAATTCTCTCCTTCTCCTCCTCCCCATTCCTTGAGAAGGCAAGCAATTTGATATTAATTATATATACGAAGTCATGCAAAACATATTTCCATATTAGTCACGTTGTAAAAGAAAGCAGAGGAAAAAACCCCAAGAAAAATAAAGAAAGTAAAAAAGTGTGCTTCAGTCTACATTTAGATTTTATCAGTTCTCTCTCTGGAGGTGGATAGAATTTTTCATAATGGGTCCTTTGGAATTGTCTTAGATCATTGTCTTGATCAGACTAGCTAAGTCCTTTACAATTGATTATCATACAATATTGCTGTTTCTATGTGCAGTGTTCTTCCTGGTTCTGCTCACTTCACTTTGCATCAGTTCATATAAGTCTTCCCAGGTTTTTCTCAAACCATCTTGCTCATCATTTCTTATAGCCCAATGGTATTCCATTACAAACATGTACCCCAACTCACTCAGCCATTCCACAATTGATAAGCAGCTTCTCAATTTCCAATTCTTTGCCACCACAAAAAGAGTTGCTATAAATCTATAAATATTTTTGTACATATAGGTCTTTCTCCCCTTTTCAAAAAAATCTCTTTTGTATATAGACCTAGTAGTGGTATTGCTAGGTCAAACAGTGTGCACAGTTTTATAGCCCTTTGGCTATAAAGTTCCAAACTGTTTTCCAGATTGGTTAGACTAGTTCGCCACTCCACCAACAGTGCATTAGTGTCCCATTTTTGCCTGATTCCCTCCAGCGTTTGTCATCTTCCTTTTCTGTCTCCAATAGGAATAAGGTGGTATCTTTTGGGCAGCTAGGTAGCTCAGTAGATAGAGTGCCAGGCCTGGAGTCAGGAAGACTCATTGTCCTGAGTTTTATTTTCATTAAAAAAAATAATTTATTTATTTTTAGTTTTCAACATTCACTTCCACAAGATTTCGAGTTCCAAATTTTTGTCCTGAGTTCTAATCTGGTTTCAGACACTCCTTAGCTCTCTGATCCTAGGCAAATCACTTAACTCTGTTTGCCTTAGTTCCTCATCTGTAAAATGAGTTGGAGAAGTAAGTGGCAAACTATTCCAGTATTTTTGCCAAGGAAACCCCAAATAGGATCACAAAGAGTCCGAATCGACTGAACAACAATAAAAAAGGTGGTATCATAGTTGTTTTAATTTGCACTTCTCTAATGAGTGGTGATTCAGAGCATTTTTTTCATGTGACTGTTGATAGCTTTGATTTCTTCTTCAGAAAACCACCTGTTCATATCTTTTGACGATTTATCAATTGAAGAATGGCTCTATTTTTATAAATTTGTCCCAGTTCCCTATATATCTGAGAAATGAAGACTTTATTAGAGAAAATTACTGTAATATTCCTTCCAGTTTCCTGTTTTGCCTTCTCATTTTTGCCTCATTGGATTTGTTTGTACAAAAGCTTTTTAATTTCATGTAATCAAAATTATCAATTTTACTTCC
Organism: Phalanger gymnotis; assembly: GCA_028646595.1. NCBI lineage: Eukaryota > Metazoa > Chordata > Mammalia > Diprotodontia > Phalangeridae > Phalanger > Phalanger gymnotis. The sequence continues at coordinate 254,788,300 of CM053625.1, forward strand.
TATGATCCTCTCTATTTCTTATCCGACCTTAAACTCTTATCTTGTCCATAGATTTGACAGGCACTTTTTTCCATGCTTCCCTAATTTACTTCTGATATCACCCTTTATGTCTAAATCACTTATCCATTTTGACCTTATCTTGGGATATGATGTGAGATGTTGGCCTATGACTAGTTTCTTTCAAACTGCTTTCCAGTTTTCCCAGTAACTTTTGTCAAATGTTGAGTTCTTACCCTCAAAGCCTGGATCTTTAGGTTTACAAAAACACTAGTTTACTATGGTCATTTACTCCTGTGTATTGTATACTTAATCTACTCCATTGACCCACTACTTTATTTCTCAGCCAATACCAAATTGTTTTCATGATTACTATTTTGTAATGTAGTTTGAACTCTGGTACTGCTAGGCCAACTTCCTTCATATTTTTTCTTTCATTGATTCCCTTTATGTTCTTGACCTTTCATTCTTCCAGATGAATTTTGTTATTATTTTTTCAAGTTCTGTAAAATAATTCTAGTAGTTTAATTGGTATGGCACTGAATAAGTAAATTAACTTAGATAGAATTATCATTTTTGTAATATTGTCTTGACCTACCCATGAGCAATTAGTATTTCTCCAATTGTTTAGTTCTGTTTTTGTGTGAAAAGTGTTTTGTAATTGTGTTCATATAGTCCCTGAGCTTGTCTTGGTAGGTAAGTATTTTATATAGTCTGAAGTTTTTTATTCTTCTTTTTCTTCAACCTGGTTGTGGATAGAACTTCTGAAGTGCATTTTCATTGCATAATATCTTCTCTTTTCCTCATCCCTGTACCTCACAGCTAACAAGTTGGTACCAAGATGGAATTACTGGGCTAGCACCCAACATATGGAGAGCCCTACTCTGACCTATTTTGCTTTTCATTAAAACTTTATACTTTTTTGTAAGTACCTCTAACTTCTTTCATATTCTAGCTTCCAGTTTATATGTTGTACCTAGAAATATTTCATCCTTGGATTTAAAGTTGTTTTTTTTTTCACTGAGAGATAAAGTCCAAATACTTTAGCATGAAAATCAAGGTTGTCCCAATCTTGTAGGTGCCAAATATAATTAGGTTTTTGAGCTTAGTGTAATATAGTTATGCTCATCAAATAATTCTATGAATCCTACTTGTTAATATCACAGAATGACCGGTAGAGCTCTTTAATTTCTGGCTATGCTACTTATTATCTGTATGATCTTGGACAAATCATTTTCCTTCTATGGACCTTGTTTTTTTTCCACCTGCAAAATGTGAGAATTGTGCCCTTATAGCTCTAAATCCTATTCGCTTTTCAAGATTGACTAGCCTTTGCAAGTACTGGGCAAAGTTGCTGGGAAGGACTTTTGTTGGCAATGGTTAGAAATGGCTCCTTTAAATCCATCCTGATTAATCTCAACAAACTATTGCAGGAGAGTGAAAATCCAGGGTTTTGTGGCTAACTTCTAGCAGATTTTGAGACTTATTGCCTAATCTCTTTAGAGCTTATAAATTGATTCTTTGTTGCTACCCATTTCAAGGAACCAGGCTTAGAAAAGAACTCCCATTTGTGTTTTTATTACTTGTTTATGTAAACAATATGATGATGGAAAAAATAAAGTCATTCATTAATGATGAGAGAAAGGGCCTTAACTAGTTAGAGGTCCTACCTTGATGGATTAGAAATTTGAGGACCTGAAAGAGAGAGTGAGCATTGCTTCCTAGTTTAAATTTTTGAGGCTGGAATAAGTAGCAAGAACGGTGAATTTGGAGTCAAAAGAACTGAGCTGGAATCCTGGCTCTTTGACTCAACTTGTGTGATCTTAAACAATTCGCTTCCCTAGTCAGTCTTGCCACAAGTAAAATTGAAGGGCTGGGACAAATTGGTCTTTAGGTTCTTTTTCACTCTAGGTCCTATTCAAATTCAAATTAGGTTCACTGAAAGCTGCTGAGTTCCATACAGGCTTCTGGGAGACATATCTCTAGTGTAAACATGTTCATGGCTGAACCTACCCTCTGTTCATATGATGCACCTTTAAGGGCCTATTCTGTGCTGTGCTCTACAGATCCTATAATTGTCTTTACAAAACCAAGAAAAAGCACTTGTGAATTGAATTTGTGGGTGTGAGCATCCTTTGTCAATTATAAAGTTTTCCATGCTATTATTATTAGGCATGCTAGATATTTCTTAACCAACAACAAGTATTATCAGGAAGGGATATATTTCAGATAAAATGCACAGTGTAGGGCCATTACAAGACTTGAAAGCATGTCACTGAATTTGTAACTTATCTCTCTTTATTCAGTTTTTGATAACCCGAAACCCAATAGTTTTTCAGTATATATCAACATGGTACCCAGGCACTTTCATTAATGTGGGCCCGTTGGCTACTCTTAAAGGGTTTACAGCATCAAGGACAAATCATCTAATAGCTCAAGGCCCATTCTCAGCTGAATTTCCCTGATGAAACCAGAGTAATTATGTGACATCATTGTAAAGCAAAAGACATTTGTTTAAACGAGAATGCAAGGTAAATAATGAGTTAAATCAAGAAGCAAGCCCTCTTGCCACCTATTCCCAAAACCATGAGTTCCCCATTCATCTCCCAGGGAGAACTGTCTCCTGCTCTCATTTGGTCACTCTGGTCTTTTCCTACCATTATTTTTTTTTTTTAACACAACAGGGATAGTGTATAAGTTATTCATGGTGGGATATTAGATTTGGACCCACGGCAGCAACATGGGGTGAGATGGGTTTCTCAACGCAGTACTTCAGGCTAAGGGCATTCATGACAGGGTGTCAGCATGGGAAATGGGGGTTTTTGTAGTGGGAGGTTTAGGTTCCCCTCTCCCCCAATTGATGGGAACTGACTGAACAAAGACATTAAGAGCTATTCTGTCTGAGAATACTTTTCATAGGCACAGCAACCAAAGGAAAAATACTCCAAGGCCAGGTCCTGGTTATCTTTTCTTCACTTCCATCCCTTGGGCTTCTCCTTCCTGTGTTCAGTCTCTCCACAATATTCCCATTGGTCTTTCAAATTAGGCTCACTGAAAGCCGATGAGTGCCCCACAGGCTTTTGGGAGATGTAGTTCCAGAGTAAACAGGGTAGTGTCCATGCCTGGACCTGCCCTCTTTACACACGATAGATCTTTAAAGACCTAGTGTGTACAGTACACACCGTTCAGGATGCCGTGGCAGTTTGTTGAAGACAAATAAGATTGTTCCTGGCCTTCAGAAGTTTATAGCTTTGATAGAAAAGAAGACATATAAAACAGTAACTTAAAACACTAGCTATGTATATAGGAAGTAGCAAATGAGTGGCACCTGTATATAATTAGGGTCACTGTTGTCTGAGCACATGTTTATCTCACATTTGCAAGCTATAAATGTTCTGTTAAGGAAGTGTTATAGTCTCCTGTTTTAATGACTCCGAAATTGGAGTCATCCATGGTTTTATAGGAAGTCAGTATCTAAACTCTGAGTCTATGATTCATACTTTCCAATTGCCTACCAAAAAAAAAAAAAAGTGGATGCATTGGGTCATGGAGAGACTCCTGTATTTGGAGTCAGAGGATAGATTCAAACTCTGGCACTACCAGTTAACTATCTACGTCCCCAGGTGAGTCATCCAATCTCTCTGGATCTCAATTTATGAGTCTGTATGAGAGGGTTGGACTAGATGGTATCCAAAGTCCACTTCAACTGCAAGTCTGGGATCCTAAATATAGACTTTTGGACTGGCATTTAAGGTCCTTCACAATCTAGTACAAAGTTACCTTATCTGATTTTTCACTAGGCCTTCCCTATGTAGTCTACTCATCAATCAAGCTGGAATGCTCATTCTCCTTGGAACGTGCCCAGCGTTTTTCTGCCTTGTCACTCTATACCATTTCCCAAGCCTAGAATATTTCTCCCACAACCAACGCTGTTCCATTTCCCCTCTGTTGATGCCACATCCTCCATGAAGCCTTCCAGGATCCTAACCGTGAGGCAGGTAGATGGTATAGTGGATAGAGCACCAGGCTTGACCTGAGTTCAAATCCAGCCTCGGACACTTATTAGCTGTATGACCCTGGGCAAGTCATTTTACCTCTTCCTCAGTTTCCTCATCTGTAAAATGGAGAAATAGCACTTACATGCCAGGGTTGTTGTGAAGATCAAATGATGTAATAATTGTAAAGCACTTAACACAGTGCCTGGTACATAATAAGCACTACATAAATGTTGCAATTATTATTAACCACTGGAAATGGTTTTTTCCTTTCTCAACCTTTAGGATAATAGATTTAGAGCTAAATGTGGTGTTTCAATCTGTTTATTTAACCAGAGAAGGAAACTGAGGCCCAGAGAGACTAAGCAACTTGCTCATAGCCACATGGGCATTAAATGGCAGAGCAGAGTTTTGAACTTAGGCCCTCAGATCTGAAATGAAACACTCTGCTACCCCATTCTGCCTCATTTGTGTTTACAGTTGTCTTATGCATTTATCACATTCTAATTTGTATTATAATTGTGTGCCTGTAAACTATGTTCCTGTGCCCCTACCAAATATAAATTCCATCAAGGCAAGTATTGTATCTTACCAGTCTCTTTATTTGCCCTAGAACTTAGCACATCATAGTGCACAATAGAAGCTTCTTGGATTGAATTGAAATGGCCCATGGATTCTAACCCAGGCCAAGTATTGGGAGACTCCTCCTAACTTACAGTCATTCCTATCCTCCCCTAAGAATCCTAGAAGGTTAGAATAGCAAGGGAAAAAATAATCCCTCTCCAGCTTCACTGGCTAAATGCCTAATCCAGGGGTGAGGAACTTGTGGCCTCGAGGACACATGTGGCCATCTAGGTCCTCAAGTGGGGCCCTTTGACTGAATCCAAAAATTGGGGATTTGTTCTGTGAAGTTTGGATTCAGTCGAAGGGCCATACTTGAGGACCTAGAGGGCCACGTGTGGCCTCTAGGCTACAAGTTCCCCACCCCGGCCTCATCATTTTCTAAAGCCCAGCTTAAAAGACATGTCTTTCAGAACTCCCAGCTCAGGAATCCCAGCATACTTTCCTCTCTTCCTCAGACCATAAATAGAATCCTGGAGTTAGTGAAGCATTCTCAGTGGCAATCTAGTCCAACCTTCTCTTTTTACACCTGGGGAAAAATGTGGACCAGAGAAGTTAGGTGATTTGCCCAAAGACAATCAGTCAGTGGATCAACAAACGCTTATTAAGTACTTGCCGTGTGTCAGGAGCTATTTTTGGACTGAAGATTCAAAACCAAAAGGGAAACGACCCCAGCCTTGGGGAGCTGATGTTCTATGGTCGTACCAACACTGAGGGCCACTTTGCTTTCAACTATTCAACTCATTCAGTAAGTATTTGCAAGTTTCATGCAATGTTTTGAAGTTTAGTTATCTATTTTTGTGTCTTATTCATCCCCTACCAGCCTATGAGGTCCCGGAGGGGGGAGGGGAGAATGTCATTTAAATTTTGTAGCTTTCCTAGATTCAACACAGGGCTCTATAGATAGTAAGCACTTTATAAATGTGTGTTGAATGAATGGAATGAACAGATCTGGTCTGGCCCTTTCATTTTATAAGTGAGGAAAGTAAAGATGAGAGCAGTGAAATGTCTTGTTGAAGGTTATTCAGCTACTTAACCGGGAATTCTAAGCCCAGGTCTTCTGACTCTTTCTGTGATAAAAAACAAAACAAAACAAAATGCATATTTCTCTTGCATTGGACGTTTGACAAAGCACATTCCTCACAGCAATCTTTCAAGGTAGGTAGGGCAAATGTGCTTGTGCCTATTTTACTGCTGTGGATACTTGCCCAGGGGTCACATAGCTCACCAGAAAAGGAGGCTCTGGGTCTCTTGATTCCAAGCCCAGGGTTTGTTCGACTAGACCACATTACTTCCTGTTTTGGAAAGTCAGCCTCAAGGATGCAGTGACCTGAAGCTCTCTAAGATGAAACTAAATAAGAGATATTCAAACACTTTGAAAATCATAGCGAGAGTCTAGTGTTGAGTTGCATTCAAAACACCGTATGGCTTTTCATTCCTAAACTTAATGTATTGATTTTGGACTGACTCATACAAAGATCTTACAGTTTCTAATCAATACCATCGCTTCCTCTTTCTAAGAATTTCCCCTGCTAAACACAGTTCAGACTTGACTATGATTAATATGGGAAAGATAAGATCAATGAAAGATGGAAAGAAAGGCTGGTGTTTGGAGTCAGATGAGCTGGTTTTCAATCTTTGCTCTGTCACTTACTAGCAATGTGACCTTGGGAAAATCATTTTCCCCCTCTGGGTCTCGTTTTCCTTTTCTGTAAAATGAGCCGATTGGCCTTAGGCCAAGATGATTTCTAAGATCTCTTGTAGCACTAAAGCTTATGAATCTGGTGAATGAACCTGTGTGTGATCTGCCAGTGTAATGAAAGCACTGGTCTTCAGGCCTACCAGGTAGTAAAGATAGGAACAAAACAGGCAACACTAGCAATGCACAGTATTTATGCTGATAAACAATGCAAATATAGCTACATTTCACTTATCTGGCTATGAGTGAATTTCCTAAGTAACACAATCTCCCACCTCTTTGAGAACCAAAACTTTTAAAATTTTAGTCATTTTTGATGGAAATCATTTTGGCATATAGCAACCCTTCTCTCAGGGGCAGCCATGTGATACGGTGGATAAAAGACTGGCCTGGAGCCCGGAAGATCTGACTTCAAACCCAACCTCTGTCACTTACTAGCTTTGTGATCCAGGGCAAATCACTTAATCCCTATTTGCCTCAGTTCCTCATCTGGAAAATGGGGACATACTGGAGAAGGAAATGGTAAACCACTGCAGTATCATTGCCAAGAAAACTTCAAGGACAAAAAGTCCATGGGGGTCACAAAGAATCAGACACAACTGAACAGCAACAACCCTTCTCTGCCTTCTTTAAAAGAGTATATTTTAAGTGGAAGGAAATGTTACCGAATGTTGAGTTTGGAGTCTGAGTTATTTAAATAAACCTTATGAGTGGCTTTTAATCCTAGCTTTGCCACATGAAGCAGGGAGTAGCACTCTCACTTTCTTTATCCTCGCCTTTCTCTTGCCAGCATCACCTTGGTCAGTTTCATTGCTTCTATTTCCGTTCCAGCTATCTTTTTTTTTCTGTTGAAAATGGAGAGATTGGATTAGAACCTACAAGACCCCTTCCAGCTCTCAATCCTATGACTCCAAGTCTCAACTTTTATTAATTTCTCGTTAATATTTTATAGCAGGTGATGGGCTCTCTTTTCCTTTCCTTCCTCTTCCCATATGTTTTATTGAAAAGAATAAACGATGTTTTAATCTGAAGATTTACATGGGAATGAGTTGAACTGGTAACTAGTGAAGTCTGTGTGGGGTAGGCAGAAGGAAAGAAAAAAGGATCAAAAAAGAAGAGGACAGTAGCACTCAGAGGCAAAAGAATCTAGAAATTTTGTTCTCATCTTGTATCAGCAAAATGGCACTGAAAGGTCGAAGAATCCTAGAGTCTTGTCTTTATTGGCAGCTAGATGGTGAAGTGGATAGAACATTGGGCTTGGAACCAGGAAGATTCATCTTCCTGAATTCAATTCTGGCCTCAAATACTTACTAGCTGTGGGACCCTGGGCAAGTCACTTAACCCAGTTTGTCTCAGTTTCCTCATCTATAAAATGAGCTGGAGAAGGAAATGGCAAGTCACTCCAGTATCTTTGGCAAGAAAATCCCAAATGGAACATTGAAGAATTGGACAGGACTGAAACCACAGAACAACAATGGAGACTCATCCTTGCCCCATCTGACAAAATGTGCTTTTGAGAAAGGAGACTACAGGAATAAATCAGAAAGATTATATGCTGTGACCAGGCTGAATTTATACCAGGAATTTAGGGAATGCCAGGGAAAACTATAAATATAATTGACCATATTAATAATAAAAACTATAAAAATCATATGACTATTTCAGTTGATGGCTTTTGATAAAATATCACAGCCATTCTTATTTTTAAAACATTAGAAAGCTTAGAAATAAACAGAGGTTTCCTTAAAATAAGCAGTATCTATCTAAAACCAAGAACCAGCATTATCTGTAATGGAGACAAGCTATAGAATATGATCAAGGGTAAAGCAAGTATGTCAGTTATCACAATTACTGTTCGATATAATGCTATCAATGCTAACTATAGCAATAAGACAAGAAAGAATTTGAAGGAATAAGCACAAGCAAAAAGGAAAGAAAATTACCTTTTTGCAGATGTTATAATTGACTCTGAGAATGCTAGAGAGTCGACAAAAAATTAACTGAAGTAATTAACAACCTCAGTAAAGTTACATGATATAAAATACAAATCATCAGCATTTCTATATATTACCAACAAAATACGGTAGAAAGAGAAAGAAAGAGAAATTTCATTTAAAATAACTATAGATAGTATAAAATACCTAGGAGTCTTCCTGCCAAGTCATACACAGGAACTATATAATCACAATTATAAAATACTCTTTAGATGACTAAAGGCAGATCTAAATAATTGGAGAAACCTTTATTGCTCGTGTGTAGGCTGAGCTAATGTAACAAAAATGACAATACTACCTAAATTAGTTTTCTTGTTCAGTGCCATACCAATCAAACTACCAAAGGATTATTTTATAGACCTAGGGAAAAAAAAAACCCAATAAGATTCATATAGAGGAACAAAAGTTCCAGAATATCAAGGGAATTAATGAAAAAAAGTGGGAAAGAAAGGCATCTTGCATTATCAGATTTCAGACTATCCCACAAGGCCATAATCATCAGAACAATTTGGTAATAGTCAAGAAATACAGAGGTTGGTCAGTGGAACAGATCATGTACACAACGTACAGAGCAAATGAGAACAGTAGCCTCATGTTTGATAAACCGAAAGATCCTACCCATTGGAGAAAGAACACACTATTCAACAAAAACTATCAGGAAAACTGGAAAGCAGTCTGGCAGGAACTAGTATACCAAAGTATACCAATCTCTAAATGAGCATATAAATGATTTAGCCACAAAGGTAACATTATAAATAAATTAGAGAATTACGGAAGAAATTGCATGCTAAATCTATGAATAGGAGAAGAATTCATGACTATCCAAGGCACTGAGAAGCTCGCAGCAGGTAAAACTGACAATTTTAATTACATCAAAATTAAAATTAAAAAAAATTAAGTTTTACACAAAGAAAACCAATGTAGATAAAATTAGAAGAAATGCAGAAAATTGGGGTAGGGTGAATCTTTGTAGCAAGTTTCTCTCATAAAGGTCTTTTTTTCTAAGATGTAAAGAGGACTTATCCACATTTATAAGAATAAGAGCCATTCCCCAATTGATAAATGGTCAAGGATATGAGCAGCTAATTTGCAGAAGAATCCTGGAACATAGTAAGCACTTAATAAATGTTTGCTTAATTTGAAACTCCCTCACCCTACTCTCACCCCCACCAAACAAAAGAAAGTAAGCGATTGGTTTGTACAGCTGAGCATAGCTTAATGAGGAATGTTTTGAAGAGCTTTCTTCTTCCCTTCAGCCGGCAGAGAATAGTAATTGAATTTCATAAGTGGACCTCTAGCAGAGAAGCTGACATATTCATGCTGAAGACCTGGGGATTTACCTACATCTTTGGAATTAATGGATGCTTATTAAAGAATCTTTTTTAATCCTCTCTTTTCTAATAAATCTTTTCCCTGTAATACTTCAAATTGTATACTTGCAAAATGCATAGTTAGTCTCAATATGCTAGAAAGTAGAATGCATACATTTCTCCGTATTTCCGGGGTTCAAGAGAATCAGAAATTCCTCAAATGTTCTTGACTCATTCATTCTACTAGATTCTTTAGTATCGGACCATAATTACAAATTTTAATTATTGTCTTATGCTGTATTCTGGTAAACTTTCTAAGGATGCTTTGAGATATAAAAGCCTATTTGCTCCTGTGATAAATTATCCCAGATCTCTGAGTTTGAGTGTCTGAGTTTGCTTTTTACATTTTATTTCCTCTATATGATTCAATTAAACAAGTCTAGGGGGAGGGGAGGGGGAGAGGGCCTGGAAATGTTATTTAAATAAACTTTATCTGTACCCTGTGGTTCCACAAGTACTTTGAATTTGTTCCTTAGAATCAGAAGGTATGGGTGAGAGAAGAGCAAAGCTGGCTACCAGTAAGCAAGGGTAAAGGTGTGAGTTTTGCCCCATCCCAATTAACTTTATAACAGAAGAACTAGTCTTTTGATTGAATCAATCAATAAAATATGTGACCTAGATAGGTCAATTTGAGTTGTTAAAAGAGTTTTATCCATTGGATGAAAGAATATAATGTAACTCTGGACTAAGGTATTAAAATCATGCAGTTTCAAGAG
>CM053625.1:254798791-254818719 GCA_028646595.1 Phalanger gymnotis
GAAAAAAAATGTATACAAAGTAAACTCTATGCAGGATAAATAGGAAATAATTAACAGAGGGAAGGCATTAGAATTAAGAGAGGTTGGGGAAAACTTCCAGTAAAAGATGTTATTTTAGTTGGGACTTAAAGGAAGCCAGGGAAGTCAGTAGTCAGGATGGGGAGGAGTCTGAGCATTCCAGGCATGGGGGACAGCCAGAGAAAATACCTGAAGCTCAGAGATGGAGTGTCTTGTTCATGCAACAGCTAGGAGGCCACTGTCACTGGATGGAATTTTCTACATATTGGGAAGTAAGGTATAAGAAGACTGGAAAAGTGATTGTGATGTCTTCTAGAATCCAGAATTGTTTTGACAATTCTTTCTTCTGGTCCTTTTCAGAAGGAAGAGAGGCCTGTGGAAATGAAGGTACTTGTAGGGAGATTGCTAGTAGGTGCATGAAATGAAATAATCATAGGTCATTCAACAATGAACAAAAAGAGATTTACTTAGCCTTAACATAGAAAAGATAATGCAATAAGAAGACAGTGGCATTTAGCTGTAATGCATACCTCACCTACTTATGGAATTCCATCTGGTCAGCAGGGCAGGGTGTGGTGACCTGTAAGGCTTCTGGACCTCAGCAGAATCTGAAGAGCCTAGATTACAAGTGATTGGATTTTTTTAAGCATTTAGAAAAATGGGAATCTACATCCATCTGGCCACAGGCCACCAGGAAGCTACATAAAAGAAGCATATTTTAGCACAGTTAGCCACTTAAGTCCCAGAGATATCTTTGCTGATTTTTAAGTGAAAACACACACACACACACACACACACACACACACACACACATACAAACACTAGTTTAATTCAAGTGCAGAGGGAAACCAAGTGGTAGTGATTCTTTCAAAAGGCCATAGTACTGATTACCCTCTCTACCAGGAAAGGGCTCATTACCTGGTCAGTTTTGGTGAGTAAGTCAATGTATAAGTTTAAGGTGGCCTGAAATTTTGTCCACAAATCAGTAAGGTCTTTCTAGCCTAGGGATAGACATTGATTCCTTGCTTTTATTCCACCTTGGCCTCTAGAGGGTGGTCTGAAAGTCAGCTTAGGCAGCTTAGGTAATTGTCCACTGTGGAGACTATGGTGTAAGGACATGGACTTAGGCGAAAATTTCAGGTAAAATTCATATTTTAAGTAAAATGGTATATTTAATCCAACAAACATTTATCAAGGTCTACTATGTTCAAAGTACTATACTAGGCACTGGAGATAAAAAGCAAGGCATTGTAATATAGTAGATAGAAGGATTAATTTGGACTCAGGAACATCTGTATTCAAATTCCACCTCTGGTATTTTCTAGCTAGACATGTGATATCTTCATACCTAACATTTTTGAGCTCCATCTGTAAAATGGGATTATGATGTAAGTGACACCTACTTAGAGAATTGCTGGAGAAGCAAAAATATGATAATGTATTGTCGAATTGAATCAGCTTCCAAGTTCTTTTCTGCTTTTACAATCTCTTTATAAACCCTGCTTTTCTACTCTGACACTGCCAACACCTCATATCTTCCCTTTTTCAATAGCCTGCAGGTTGGTCTCCCTACCTCAAGTCTCTCCCAACTCCAGTCCATCCACTACTCAGCTGTAAAACTCATCTTCTTAAAGTGCAAGTTTGACCACCTCACTCCCTCCCAACCCCCACTCCCCATTCAATCAATTTCAGTGACTTCCTGCTGCCTCCAGGATCATATACAAAATCTTGTTTGATGTTCAAACACAAGCCTGTCCCAACTGGCACCCTCCTACCTTTCCAGTCAGCTTATTCCTTATATTCCCCTCCCAGCATCCCTCTCTCTCTCTCCATCACAGTCCAATGACACTGGCCTCCTTGCTGTTCCTGGAACAAAAAGCCCTTCTCCCAACTCCATTTGCACTGGTGTGTTGCAGTTCAACCAAGAGCCCTTGAAGAGTTTGGCCTTTGTTTCCTTGATTAGATTTGGCAGTCCTTGATGACCTCTTTGCCTCAGTAGAGGGCCTAGTTTACACATGTGTTTGAGTGACATGTTTGGGACATCAGAAGCTTTTAGACTATGTGGGTTTAAGTTACCTCTTTGTGACAATTCTAGGTCACGTGGGTGAGTCCCATGTGTGACTCACCCTTGACCCTGGAAAAGATATAAAACCAGGGATTGGCTTTCTCTTTTTCAGAGCTCTTGCCCACAGCCATGGTGGCGAGTGTGACTCTGGGCCAGCCCTTGTTATGAGCTCCCGGGCTGAACCTAGATGTTGGTAACTATGAATTGTATTTGGTCTGTCTGTCGATGTTTGTAATTTGCTTGTATTTGCTCTGAAGTTCAGGGTGCTGGCTTTTCCCCCTGAAATAAGTGAATGGTATTTGTATGCTGAATTTAAAGTAAACTTGTCAATCCCTTAACGTTCCTTAGTAAAGCAGATCAAAAGAACTTAGGCTTTTGCAGCATGCTGGTATGGGTCAGGCACTAGTTCACAGTCTAATTCAGAGACAACATGCAAACAAGATATATTCAGGATAAACTAGAAATAATCTCAGAGGGCAGAAACTAGCTTAAAGGAAAATTTGGGGATGGTTTCTCGTAGAAAGTGGTATTTTAGCTGAGATTTGAAGGAAACCAGTGAAACTAGGAAGTGGAAATGAGGAGAGACAGAATTCTAACCACAGGAGATAGCCAGCTATTTCAACAATCTGGCTAGAAGTTGTTGTGGGGGTGAAAGACTGACCCATAGTAGATGCTTAATAAATGCTTGTTGATTGACCGAATAAAGTGTTTTGCAAACTCTAAAGCACTATATAATTGTCATTCGTGACTAGTACAAGGTGTGTGGGGTGAGTAAGCGTTATTCTAGCACCTACAATGGCACTGTGCTAAGCACTTTTACAAATATTATCTCATTTGGTCCTCAAAACAACCCTTCAAGGTAGCAGCTATTATGACCTCTTTTACAAATGAAGAGACTGAGGTAGAACGAGGTTAAGTGACTTGTCCTGGGTCACACAACTAGTCCAGCTAGTAAGTGCCTGAAGCTGAATTTGAGGTCTTCCAGACCCCAGGCCCAGTTATCCCAAAGACAAAAACTGTTTTTTGCCCTCAAGGAGCTTATATTCTATTAAATGTGTATGGTGGGTGGAAGCCCAGTAAGACTTGTAGCTAAATGATTCAGAGTGTAATAAATCCTGCCCTATGTGACATCATCTATCATTATGACAACTCAGTATTCTTTCAGGGTGTGGTTTGTATATTCAGTGATGAATCTAAAGTTCCTAGTTATCTACTTAGGGAGTTCTCCATGATCCCAATTCTGCAAGGTCCTGATTCTAACGCTGTTGGGACAACTCCTAGTATTGACCTCCGGACTCGCGTATTGACCTGAGATCCGCATTCCAACTTCACAGGTCGCTAAATGATCCCTTAACTGATCTGGCTTTCGTTTTTGGCATTGTCCTGTGGTTTTATGATTCCGCCCGCTTCCCAAAGCCTCACCTCACCTGGCTGACATCTGCGTGCGACTAGTAGGAAGGCCTGTTTGCACTATAAGGAGCTTTGGCGGTGGATTTACAGGCAGCTAAGTGGAATGGTGGATAAACCTGAGTTCCAGGCAAATTTCAGATCACATGAGCTATGTGATCCTGGGTAATGTCTCTCAGCGTCAATTTCTTCATTTCTAAAACAATGTAATAAGAGCACCTATTTCACAGGGTTGTGGTGAGGATCAAACAAGGTAAAATGTGTAAAGCACTTTTCAAACCTTAGCATTTTAGATAAACTAGTTCTTTTGAGTCAAATCTGTATTTGAATCCTGGTTCTGGCATGTACAAGCTGTATTTGCTGTTCAGTTGTTTTTCACTTGTGTCTGACTCTTTCTGACCATGTTTGGGGTTTTCTTGGCAAAGATACCAGAGTGGTTCCTCATTTCCTTCTCCAGCTCTTTTTACAGAGGAAGAAAATGAGGCAAACAGAATTAAGTGACTTGCCCATGGTCCTAATAAATGTCTCAGGTCAGATTTGAACTGAGGCCTTCCTGACTCTAGGCCCAGCACTCTCTTTGCTGCTCCAACTAGCTGCCCTACTCTAGCTGTGTACCTTTGGACAAATCGCTTAACCTTTCTGGGCTTTGGGTTCTTTTTTAAACAAATGAGGAGAAACCTACATCTTCAGAAAGACCTGGATTCAAGTCATGCTTCTGATACACATATGTGTGTTTGATTCTTTTCTCTATGACCCAGTGGATATAACTTAAGCTCTTATTACCCCCAAGGCAATTCTCAAAGGCTATAACTCCAAACCTGCTGCAGATTTGCTTCGGTAAAGGATATTTCCTTAAGCAGAGTTCCCCACACTTATAAAACCACAAGTATTGATTGAAAATTAGGTCTCTCTTTGACTCCTTCTTCTCCCACTAGAATGTAATCTCTCTGACGTAGGAGTTGTTTTCACTTTATCTTAGTATCCCTCCATGGAGCACAGATAGCTGGTTGAATTCCATTGAATTCTATTGATTCTAGCCTGAGTAGTAGTAGGTAATGACTCCTGACTGATAAACTCTCCTTCAGTCAGGCTAGTCTACTTCTCATTGACAGGATAGGATTTGCTATGCATTGTACCTTTGCTGTAGTCCTTCTCCTACCTGAAATGTTCTTCTGTTTCTCTTCTGTTGTCCCTCTAAACCAGAGGTATCAAACACAAGGTCAGCTCCCCAGTATTGCCTGAATCAGATTAAAATATAATTAAGAAATATTTAACAAAATAAAAATATAAGAAAACATAGATAATGTTAATATGTGGTTTTCCAAGTTAATACAGACTGGCAAGTTCCAGTTTGGTATAGTGGCCCAGATTTCTATTTGAATTTGAGACCGCTACTCTAAATCCTATTCATCCTGAAAGGTTCAGTTGGAATCCAATCTCTTTCATGAAGCCTTCCCTAACTAGGAAAGACCAAATTGATCTTTTCTTTGCTAGCTCCATAACTTGTTAATTGTGTGGCCTTAGACAAGTAACTTCACCTTTCCATTCTTCAATTCCTTAATTCTCAAAATATCATAATAACAGATATCTACCTTCAATGTTACAAAGATCAGCTAAGATAATTAATAATAATAATAACAACCAGCATTTATACGGCATCTACTACATGTCAGGCACTATGTTAGATGCTTTATGAATATCTCATTGGATATTCACAACAACCCTGGAAATCAGGTAATAATAATATATGTTAATGTTTTGTAAATTATAAGGTGGTATGCAAACACAAGTTTACTGTTACTATTATTTTCCCCCTTATCTGGCACTTATTTGTCTCTTTAGCTATCTTTTGATGTATTTATCTTCTTTCCCCAGTCCTATTAAGATGTCTTTGAGGGCAGAGAATATCCCTTTCTTCTTTCACTTTCCATAGTATCTAGCATAATGCCTTGCATATGATAGAGACTTAATAAATGTTTGCAGAATTAATAATTATCCCCTAAAAATGTCATTATTCTTGTGCTTAAGTAACACACCCCACTCAATTTTTTGAGCTGAGGAAGGGAATGTTACTAAACAAATTAAATAAACATTTATTAAGCACCTACTGTGATGCTGGAGTATGAAGGATTCAGGTAAGAAAATAGTACCTGCCCAACAGTCCGGTAGCAGGATAAGATACCACCATAAATAGCCCAAAATGTAATTTTCACTGGATCGTAACTCTAGAGCTGGGAGAGACCTCACAAGCCCCCCAGGGCTATGCCTTCATCTTACAGATGACAACCTGAGGCACAAGGGAACTAAGTGACCTGTCCAAGGTGACACATGCAGTAAGTATCAGATGTAGGATTTGAACTCAAGCCCTCTGATTGCTGGCCAGTGCTCTTGCTAATGCATCGTGCTTCCTTTCATGTTATTACTGTTTAGTCATTTCGATTGTGTCTGACTCTCACACGGTCGTGGCGGGGATCAAACAAAATGATATACGTAAAGCACTTTTCAGACCTCAGAATTTTAGATGAATATTTGCTCTTATTATTCTTTTGAGTAAGATCTGAGTTTTAATTCTGGTTCTGGAATGTACTAGCTGAACAGTCATTTCAGTCATGGCTGGCTCTTCTTGACCTCATTTGCGGTTTTCTTAGCAAAGATACTGGAGTGGTTTGCCATTTCCTTCTTCAGCTCATTTTATAGATGAGCTAACGGAGGCAAACAGGGTTAAGTGATTTGCCCAGGGTCACAAGCTAGTAAGTACCTGAGGCCAGATTTGAACTCAGGAAGAGGAGTCTTCCTGACTCCAGGCTCAGCACTATGTCTATTGTATCACCTAGCTGCCTAACTTTCTCTCATAATAAGTCACAAACCAAATGCTTTGGAAGGCCAGGGAGCGATCTTAATTGATGAGAAAATCCGAGAAGGTTTCCTGGAAGAGGTAGCAATTGAGATATACTTTAAAAAAAGGACTTAAATTCAACAGGTGAAGAGGGAGAAAGGGGGCATTCTAAATATGTGGAACGGTATAAGTAAAGGCAAAGAACTGAAAGCATACATGATCTGTGCATATGGGAAAAGATTAATTTTTTTGTGGAAGGGAATAACATGAAACAGACATGGAAGGGTAAGGGTTGGGACAGATAACCTTTAAATAATTTTACTTAGCCTTGGAATATGACTTTTGTACTTACATTTGAAAGTGGGTATCTGGTGAAAATTTACACCATCTTAATCAGAAAAATGGAATCACACTGTGAAACTGGCAGTCTGGAAAACCTGGAATGCTGTTCAGTTAGTCCCTTGGGACAGTTCCACTCCTCCCAGATCCACAGTCCACTTCCCAAGTGAATGCAAAACACTAGGTGGGATCAGAGGTCACCTCTCTCTAACCCTTTTTGCTCTCACCTTCCCTGAGTCAGTGGTGCACTTGTTTAAACTCAAAAGATCTCCCCCTGGAGCTGCTACCCCTCAGAGTAAGCAAAGATCCTCTTTCTATAAACCAAGTCATTCTTTTAAACTGAGTAGGTGACCTATTAAGTTGATAAGAATTTGAAAGTAAAATTCCGATGTCATAATCATTAACAAGCAGCTATTTCTAAATGTCTATCTCAAGGAGTTTTACAGAAGTTTTCTGGAAGACTGGAGAAGTAGGCACATGATAAATGTGCCTGGTACATGGATAGAGCTCTGTGCCTAGAGTCAGGAAGACTTGAGTTCAAATCCAACCTCAGATGGATACTTACTAACTGTAAATTCTGGGGCAAGTCACTGAACCTCTGTCTACCTGTGTTTTATTATCTGTAAAATGGGATAATAGCACTGACCTTCCAGGATTGTAGTGATGACAAAAAGAGATATTCGTAAAGTGCTTATCATAGTAGCTGCTATGTAGGAGGGGCATAATAAATGCTTTGTTCCTTGTCGTGCAATCATATCTAACTCTTTCTGACCCCACTTGGGGTTTTCTTGGCAAAGATATTGGAGTGGTTTGCTATTTCCTTCTCCAGCTCCTTGTACAGATGAGCAAACTGAGGCAAACAGGTTTAAGTAGTTTGCCCAGGGTCACACAGCTAGTGTCTGAGGCCAGAATTGAACTCAGGAAGAGGAGTCTTCCTGACTCTGGGCCCAGTTCTCTATCTATTGCATCACCTGGCTACCCCCTAATAAATGCTTAGTCCCTTCTTCTCTCCCCCCTTAATTGTTAGATGACTCATTTGCTCCCCTGCTATCTTTACAATGTCAGGAGAAAGCAAGTAATGCCCCCAGTATATTGGGGAGACTCACTGTGGGGAACTTTTGGATGCACATGGATGAATCTCTGCAGGAGAGTCAAACCAGCTCAATAATGATGAATATACCCATGACAGATAGACTGACATGGTGACACAAGATTTGGTTTTTAAAAATTACCTTTCATTCAAGAGGTCATTGTCAGTATACCTTCTATGATGTAAGAGGTGGCAGATGTCACCCTTCTTCCATGAGTAGAAAAACTTAGGGACAAAAAGTAAGTAGTTTGGCCAAGTTATTCAGTAAATGGAACATTACTCTGACTATGGTACAGTAAGTCCCAATGTAAGCTGCTTTCCACCCAAGCCTGGGGCAGTTTTGTTTGCTGCTGCATACTTGGGAAAGAAGCAGGGCTTCTTGTTTGGTGGATACTGCTAGAGAGAATGCTGAGCAGCATGCTGTGTACCTATATAAAGAAGAACGGAAGGAAACAAGTATTTATTAAGAACTTTATTAAGTACTTTCTCTCATAATAAGTTGCAAAACCAAATGCTTTGGAAGACCAAGGGGAGATCTTAATTGATATGGAAATCAGAGAAGGTATCCTGGAAGCAATTGAGGTACACTTTAAAAAATAGATTTAAATTCAACAGGTGAAGAAGTACTGTGCCAGATACTGTGTTAAGCACTTTACTATTAGTAATCTCATTTGATAATTTCAACAATAACCCTGTTGTGATCTCACAACAATCCTGGGATGTAGGTGTTTATCATTTCCTTTTATCATTGAAGAAACTGAAGCACACAAAGATTAAGTTACTCAGGTTGGATTTGAACTCAGGTCTTTTTGACCCCAGGCTCAGTGCTCTATCCACTGAGCCCACTACTACCTGTTTAAGAGTTTACTGATTTGGTTTGAGACATTCTTCAGGAGAGACATGGAGAAAGGAGTTCCAGGGAGGTAGAAGAGAAAGAAAAACTGAATGGCTGACTATAGCCCTCTGAGCCATGGACGTGTATAGGAGCCAGCCCCATATATGTTCCTTGAACTCCAAGGTCTGCAATTCTAGAGACTGCCAAGACAAGCTCTCTCCTGGATGAGATTGTTCCCTCTCTCTTGTTTTGAGGTGAGAGCTTATCTTACTACAGTTATCCCTTCCATATCACAACTTTTTCCATCATGGTTTTGATATATCACGGGTCCGGTCTGCATAAGACATTAAATGGGAATATTTGTGGAAGCTGCAGATGACACACAAAGGCCAGCAGAGGACACAGAACTTATGACCAAACACTTAACCAAGATTTTACAATAAAATATTGTAAAAACAAAAGAAAAGAAAAAACTCAGACTTCTCTGGTGTGAAGGGGGGGCAAAAAATTTTACACGGATTTTTCAGATCTCAGATTGTGAGCGTGCCATGCCTCTAACCCACCTCTTACCCCATAGCCACCTCGGTGTGGAAGGGATAACTGTACTAGCATTTACTCTTCTGGATTTCCTGATATATTCTAATCTGTAGAACACCCTTAATCGGGTTTTGCTTCAATAAATATTCACTTTTTCGAAAATCTCGATGGTCTTTTTTTGCATAGCTAACATTTGGTGGGGAGGGGGTAAGCTGGTGAATAAAAGCTAAGGGCTACCTTCTCCCTTACAGGTGATCAATGAAATGGATTTTGTTCTGAATTTATCATACTATTTGACCAGAGATATTGATGGAGTAGCAGATAAATACAGTTCTAGCCCAATACACCTCTTGAAATTAAGAGAAATATTGCTCAGTCTTTTTGGGGGTACAGGACAACTGGGGTTAAGTGACTTGCCCAAGGTCACACAGCTAGTACATGTGTCAAGTGTCTGAACCTGGATTTGAACTCAGGTCCTCCTGACTCCAGGGCTGGTGCATTATTGCTCAGTCTTGGCTGGCCTGGATTTTGCCTCATGGTCCCCCAGCTAGCATTTTGGTGGTATTGGTTAGACTGCCCTCTAACTGGCAGGTAAGCCAGACCTCAGAACATATCTAACCATGGCACTTATGAGTTGCATATATATATTGAGACGATCTGCATAGACATAATCTTACATGTCGATATCTAATTTACCTATCAGCCCACAATATGAATTTATGATTCCATGCCTTCTGTCCCCCTAGTCACTACCTCCACCACCTGGGGATCATTCTGCCATGAGATATATTAATGCAAGCTTAAGTTTGCTATACATCACAGAAGATAACCGTAGAAATGGAGAGTGGGAGTATCCTTAGAAGCCATTTAGTTCAAGTTCTTCTTGCAATGAGATTGAACTGATGTTAGAAAGTCATACTAAATGAGAGGGACTATCTGTAATGTTGAGGTCTGGTCATTCATTAATTTAACAATCGTTTATTGAGTGTCTACTATATACAAAGCACTGTGTTAAGTGCCAGAAGAGATATAGACTCTGAGATACCACCTCACACCTATCCAAAATGACAAATGCTGGAGGGAATGAGGGAAAATAGGTACTCCACTGCTGGTGAAGTAGTGAACTGGTCCAACCATTCTGGAGGACAATTTTGAACTAGGCCCAAAAGGCTATGAAATTGTGCATACCCTTTGACCCAGCAATGCCACTACTAGGTCTGTATCCTAAAGAGATTAAAGAAAAAGAAAAAGCAGCTACATATACAAAAATATTTATAGCAGCTCTTTCTGTTGTGGCAAAGAACTGGAAATTGAGGAGATGTTAATCAATTGGGAATGGCTGACTAAGTTGTGTCATATGTTTGTGATGGGATACTATTGGGTGGCAAGAAATGAGAAGACTGGTGGTTTCAGAAAAATATGGCAAGACCTATATGACCTAATCAAAGTGAAGTGAGAAGAACTGGGAGATCATTGGGCACAGCAACAGCGATGTTGTTGCGGTGATCAATTGTGAAAGACTTGGCTACTCTGATCAAGACAATGATCTAAGACAATTCCAAAAGACTCATAATGAAAAAATGCAATCCACCTCCAGAGAGAGGACTGATGAATTCTGAGTACAAAATTTAAGCATAATTTCCTCACTTTCTTTATTTTTCTTGCTTTTTAAAAAATATGGTTAATATTGAAATATGCTTTGTGTGATTTCACGTGCATAATGATATCATATTGCTTGTCTTCTCAGTAGGTAGGGTAGGATGTCGGAGGGAGGGAGAGAATTTGGAGCTCAAATTTTAAAAATGTTGTTGTTCAGTCGCGTCTAACCCTTCATGACCCCATTTGGGGTTTTCTTGGCAAAGATACTGGAGTGGTTTGCCATTTCCTTCTCTAGCTCATTTTACAGATGAGGAAGCTAAGGAAAATAGGGTTAAGTGACTTGCCCAGGTTCACACAGCTAGTAATTATTTGAGGTGAGATTTGCCCTCAGGTCTCCCTGACTCTAGACCCAGCCCTCTGTCCTCCATGCTATTTAGTTGCCCTTTATTTAAAAATGAAAGAATGCTAATAATAATAATAATAAATCAAAATATTTTTAAAAGACCATAACAGTGAAAAAGAGAGCAACCAAAACGATTGACAGTTCATATTAGCACATAACTGTTAGATGTTTGTGGCAAAGATGAGACATTTTTAAAAAGTGTATATTGTTACCTCTCTTCTCTCTTGGATCTTACAGTCTGGTTGGAGAAACGTGTACCTGTTCACATGCACAAGTATACACACACACACACACACATACACACACACATATAAACTTACACATAAATCAAATAATAATGTGGCAACTTGGTATCAATGAAAGGACTCTAGGGTGGGAGTAAGAGTGACCCGAATTGGAATCCTGGCTCTGCCGCCTGTTAGCTGTGTGACCTTGGTAAAGTAATTTCCTCCTCTTAGATTCAGCCCTCTCATCTGTAAAATTGGAAAGGGCTGAACAAACTGGAGTATATGGATATAGTGGAATTCTATTAGGATGTAAGGAAAAATAGTTTTGAAGAGACATGGAAAGCTAGACATAAATATCTATGAACACAGATATGTATGAACGGATGCAAAATAAGATGAGTAGAAGCAGAACAAGTTGGAATTTAACACTAATATTGTAAAAACAAACAGTTCTGAAAGACTAAAGAACTCATTAAGTGATCATCCATAATTCCAGAAGACTAATGATGAAGAATGCTGCCTACCTCATGAGAGAGAGAGAGATGATAGATTAACATGCAGAATAAAAACCACATTTTTGGACCTGACTCATAGTTTTGCTTGATTGTATTTATGTGTCTTTCCTTCCTTCCTTCCTTCCTTCCTTCCTTCCTTCCTTCCTTCCTTCCTTCCTTCCTTCCTTCCTTCCCTCCCTCCTTCCTTCCCTTTCTTTTCCCTCCTTCCTTCCTTCCTTCCCTCCCTCTCTCTTCTTCTCTCTCTCTTTCTCTTCCTTCTTTCCCTCCTCTCCCTGTTTTTCTTTCTATTTTTTTTCAGTGCATTGAGGGGTAGAAAGGATAAAAAAAAGAATGCTTGATAATTGAAAAAATAATAATCACAAATTAAATTGGAATGAGAACATTATACTTGCTATTTCATAGGGTCCATATGAAGAAAATGCTTTATAAAGCCTAAGATGCTGTATAAAAGTAAATTATTACTGAATACTAGAATCCTATCAACTTGATGTATTGGTCATAACTGATGAGAAAATTTTCTAGGACTTCATTTCCCATGATGCTTGGGAGTCCAGAATATCGGTTATTGGGAGAAATTCTTTAGACATGATTTTCCAGGAGGCTTTATGTCTCACCACAGGGCAGTGACATCATCAGGTGGGACCTGTGTTTGGTGGGGAATTTGGAAGGTAGAGGTTAAAAAAAAAAACAGGGTTATGGAGAGTGATGATGAATGGAGAGGAGGAGGTAACCCTTAGACTATGTTCAGAGAGGGAAGATAGAAAATGAGTATGTGGAGTGAAATTTGCATGACTTCCTCAAATCCAGGAGTCATAGTATGATCCTGATCACCTCAGATTTGAGGAAAGAGATTTCTAGAGAAAACCCCATGGACTGTCCATGGGGTCACAAAGAACAGGACAAAGACTGAACAACAATAAAATACCTTTCTTTGTCCATTGGGTTGCTTCAGGCAGAGTGACCTTTCCTTGGTCTATATCCTCTCTACTCCCTTCACAGAGGAGTCTGGAGGTTTTGTATAAGATATGCTGGTCCTAAGTCACCTGACTCTGGTAAAGAATGACTCACTTTTTTAAGGCTAGAGAAAAAAAAAACCACCCTGGATCCAATTAGCTCCACCATTTGAGAGGTTTAGAAACAATTATTAATAAAATCATAACCAAAATATCTTCTCATACTTACAGCTCATGGAATCTCCCAGGACAGGATGGAATCTTTACTGGCAGAACAGAAATCTAATCCTTTGACTTATTTTTTAGCTCTGTACATTCCAGCTAGTCACTGACATTCTATAGCTGCCCTCTCTCTATACACAATTAATATACAGACATGCATCATATTGCTATCATGATTAATCACAGATATTTTTATATGAAACAAAATCAGGAAATAGAAACATCTAGTGAAATGGGGGAAAACAATATATAAACTGCCTTCCAGCAAGGAGAGAGGGAGAGGGATGAGGGACTCCTTTACTAGTCCCAAACATCTACAGAAATTTCTCTCTTCCTCTCTGATCACTCATCATAGCCATTGTTTTGGCTGCTGTCTACTCCTTTCTCTGCTTCTGTCAGCTCTCCTCTGTGTCCTCCTCCTCCTGCAGAATCATTCAAAACTCTCAGTGTAACAGAAGTTTGCCCCCTGGCCCAGTGCTCACAGTAGTATTGGTCTTTCTCAGGGTAGGGGAGAGAATACTGTTTCTCATGTCTACAATTCCTAGAATTTACAAGTAAGTTTCAGACCTTTTCCCCAGCCTAAAGGAAAATCATTCTGAACATATCTAAATACCATTGGGCCACAAGTGCAGAAGAAACTGTGTCCCTCCCCCTGATATGCTGGGGGGTATTAGTGGGCTTTAAGGGGTGGAGAATCAGTTTGTAATCTTTCTGGACCTTGCTGGAAATTGCATTCATTCAGTCATGGGAATGTGGGGGTGGTGGAGGAACTGCTAAGAATGGCTCTATTGAATAATTTTTTTTCTCCTGTGTTATTGACACGGTTTTTTAAAAAAAAAAATTTTTTTTTGCAAAGAATTGGAAATTAAAGAGATACACATCCATTGGGGGAATGGCTGAATAGGTTATGGTATATGAAGGTGATGGAATACTATCATGCTGTAAGAAATGATGAAGGGTATACTTTCTACTTTCTTTACTTTCTATGAGCAACTGATACAGAGTGAAGTGAGCAGAACCAGCAGAACAATTTACATAGAAACAGCAATATTGTAAAGATAATGAATTGTGAAAGACTTAGTAACTATGATCAACAAAATAACTCACCTTAGTTCTGAAGGACTCCTGATGAAAAATGCTATCTATCTTTAGACAAGAACTAATGGATTCAGAACTCAGATGGAAGTGATAGGGTATAGGCTCTGGGAGCCAGCTTGAATCTTCCCAACTTGATGAGGCATTTGCCTGAGGCCATAAGCCTTCCATTATCCCTAGGCCCAAATCTCTGTTACTCTTAACCTAGCCTAGGTCTCCATGGTCCAGCTCCTTCTAACCCTGGATCCTATCAAAATATCTTTGCCCAAATCTGTTATCCTTAACCTAGCCTAGCCCCACCATTGTAGCCTTCAGCTATTTCCCACACCTAATCCCATTCCTGGAGTCTGACCTATAGTCACCCCAGTCCCATCAAGATCCTCCTTAGATTCCTCCTCAAGACCCTCCCTAAACCCCTCCTCTAGTCACCCCTAGATCCCTCCCACAGTCTTTTTGTATATAAGATCTATCTTGCCTCCATGAAGGCGCTCAAATTCTTTCTAGCTCAGCTCAGATTGTTCTGGCCCCCTTGTTGACAAGTGTCACAAATGCTCAGGCTCCTTAAGAGTCTACCCAATATGGAGATTCTTTAATAAACTTTGTTTTTCTTTGGCTGAAAGAAGGCTTGAGTTGAATTCATTTGGCAGGACCTGGCCTTTTGGTATTTTGGGGTTCCTAGCATCCCTAAACCTCAACTTATGGTTCCCTGACCTCAACAGAAGCATTTTTCTCTTTCTTTCTTTTTCTCGTTTTTTTTAACATGGATAATGTCTGCATTACTTCATATTTATAATGAATTTTGTATTTCTTGCCTTCTTGATGGGTGAGGGACAGGGTAGTGGGGGAAAGAATCTGGAACTGAAAATAAAATAAAGTTGAATGGAAAAAAGCAAAATGACTTTTTATGATGGCTCCAAGATCTCTATATCTAGTTGTATTTTCTTTCCTAAGCCCCAGTTATACACCATCAACTGCCTATTAGACATCGGCACCTGGATGTCCCACAGACATCTCAAACTCCTTAAGGTCAAAATAGCTCATTATCTTCCCTCCAACTCTACCTCTTTCTCTAATTTACCAACTTCTGTGGAAGGTTCCATGACTAGACGTGCATTCCAATGACTAGATTTGCAACCTCAGTGTCATCTTCAATTTTTCCTCTCCCTCCTCCTCTCCACTTCACCACTATCCATTCAGTTGCCAAGTCTTATCAATCCTACTTTCATAGCATCTCTTCCATTCCTTCAACTCATTTAAATATTCAATAAGCATTTATTAAGCTTTGTTTTTAGGGGAGCTCGGTGGTGTAGTGGATAGAACCTTAGGCCTCAAGTCAGAAAGATCTGAGTTCAAATCTGCCCTTAGACATTTATTACTTGTGTGACCATGGGGAAATTGTGTAACCTCTATTTGCCTCAGTTCCTCATCTGTAAAATGGGGATACCCTAGAGAAGGAAATGGCAAACCACTTCATCATCTTTGTCAAGAAGTCCATGGGGTCACATAGAGTCTGACACAACTGAACAACAAGAAAAGCTTTTTTTTTTCTCCTGTGCCAGACACTATACAAATTGTTGGGGATACAAAAATAAAAATGGAAATAGCCCATAAGGAAACCACATTTTGGGGGAACGTCTCTCCATTCACATATATGGTCATGATCCTGGTTCAGGCCCTCATCCCTTCTTTCCTGGGCTATTGCAACAACCTTCTAATTGCTCTCTTGGCTTTCAGTTTCTCTCTGCTCTAATACATCCCCCACACAGCTGCCAAAACAATCTTCCTGAAGTACAAGCCTGACCTTGTCATTCTCGAATCAAGGAGCTCTCTCTAGGATAAATGCAAACTGACCTACTTGTTGTACCTCCAACTCTACATTCCATCCTCTTTTTCTGGGATTTTGCATAGTTTTAACCTCCACACCTGGAATGCATTCCCTTCTTAGAATAATTAGCTTCCTTTACTGCTCGGCATACATCCCACCTCCAATAGGAAGCCTTTCTTGATCTCTCTAGCTCTAATGCTTTCTCCTCTTCCTCTTTCTCCTCCTCTTCCTCCTGTTCTTCCACCTCTTCTAATTACCAGATATACCTTTTCCCTTCTCCTCTCAAAGTTGGCATCTTGAACACAAAAATTATTTTCCCCCTTTGTCTTTCTATCACCAGCACCTAGCACAATGCCTTGCATGTGGGATATGCTTAATAAATGTTTGTTGGAATGAAATGCTTTGAGCATTTTACTAGATCCAGGCAATCAATATATCCAGCACTGACATTTGAACGGATGAGCAGTAAAGGCTTCCCATAGGAGAGGGTGCCTGAACTGAGCTTTGAAGAGAATTGCGGATGCCCTTGAGTTGCTCTATCAACACATGCACCCTGGCTCTGGGTGTTCTAAGTGTGTGCTCTTCACACGTTCTCTGGTTATACGCATTTGACATCTGTGTTCTTCCATGAATGGAAGTTACAAAGAGAAAAATGTAGGATGGATGTCAAGAAAAATTTTCTAAAGACTGGAGCAGTTCCAAGAGGAATGGAGTGCTTGATAGGATCATAAAAGTAGACCTGGGAGGGACTTTGCACTCACTAGCTGTGAGACCATGGGCAAGTCCCTTAATGTCTGTCTGCCTCAGTTTCCTCAACTGTAAAATGGGGATAATAATAGCACCTACCTCTCAGCGATGTTGTAAGGATCAAATCTGTAAAGCACTTACCCTAGGGTAAGTGGCACATAGTAGACACTTTAATAAATACTTGTTCAACCAAGATCCCCCGTGTCTAACTCTAGCATTCTTCCACTGTGTCATACTAACTTAGGAAGTAATAGAGTCCCTCTCATTGGAGGTATTTAAGAAAGGCCTTGGTGATCATGATTTGGATATGTTACAATGGGGATTCCTTTATTGATATGGATTGGATTAGATGGTTGCTGCAGTTTTCAGTGATGAAGTTCTGTGATTCTGGAAGTTGGAAGGTAAGCTGGAAGGACAAGCTAGCCACAGGGAGCATTGAATAGGGAAAGTTTCTGTAGAATTTAGAAGTTTATAGAATTAATCATTTGGAAGGTTCCAATTGGGATGTTGTTTGGATGGCTACTTGGCAGCCTGCAGGCCTCAGATGAATTGCCATTGGCTCGGTTTTGTAAGCTATGATGAGCCTCTGTTTCCTCTCACAGGGAAGGGAAGTTAGCCTGGTATTAAGCCTCTAAAGCTCTTGAAGCATGAAAGATTAACTTTCTGATTATATTTAGAAATGTCTAAATGAAAATGAAAATCTCATTAGTACCCATTAGCATTCATGTTGTGCTTTCTATTAATCTTCCACCAAAGTACTACTGTCATGACACATTATGGAATAGGGGCGAGTCTGAGTTTTCAAGGGCTATCCAGGGGTGGGGAACCTGCAGCTACATGTTTGGCCTTGAGGCCAAATCCAAGATTTGTTCTGTGAAGTTTGGATTCAATCAAAGGGCCACACTTGAGGACCTAGTGGGCCACATGTACCTTTGAGGAGGCAAGTTCCCCACCCCTGGGTGCAATAGAGCTCAAGCTCTGACAGGTTCTACCATGTTAGACAGGCTTCAGGTATGGTCCTGGAATTGGATTCTGTCTATTTTTGAAAGATCAGCCCATCTAAATATAAAGAAGCTTATCGCCATAGGTAAGCCACTTAGTGGTGGATTCTTTCACTGCAGCAGCAAATACGACAAAGGAAGATTCAAAAATGGTCCTTAGTCCTTGACGACCCCCTTCTATTTCGGCAATACACACAGAAGTGTGGCTGGAGAGTCCACAAGGTGCTAGGAATTAAGTTTATAAGGAGAACAGCTCACTGATTCTTCTTGGAATGAGATACTAGGAGGTGGTTTCCAAAGACAACATGAAATTTCATTTCCTGGGACATTTGGCCAAAAAACCACCATGAAGATAATAGCAGTTAATCTATTGGTTGTCTGTTAGAGAGACTGAAGAAATAGAACAATTGCACAAAGAACGAGTTAAAAACATTCTAAATAAAGGAGAAAGGAAGAAGGCAAAAAGCATTTAAGCACCTACTATTTTAGTTAATAAACAGTCAGTCAAGCACTTTATATATAAATATTATCTCTTTTAATCTACGTAGCACCCTGGGAGGTAGGTGCAATTGTCACCCCCATTTTGCAGTTGAGGAAACTGAGTTAGACAGAGGTTAAGTGACTTGCTAGAAGTTAAGTCACATAGCTAGTATGTATCTGAGGCTGAATTTGAGCTCATGTTTTTCTGACTCTAAGCCTAGAACACTATCCTCTGTGCTACCTAGCCACTCCCAAATATTAAATTGTTAATATATACTTTAATACTTGATGTATTACTTTAATGTAAACATGGTCATAGAGAGGATGGTGAAAAAAACCTGTTAAAAAACAGGAGTGTGAAATGAGAGAATATGAACATGAAAATAATTTGTGTATATATATACATATGTATATATACATATACGTACATATATGTCTATGTATGTATATATCTATATCTCAAAGACATCCTTGAAGGAAATAAGAGAAGAAACAGTCAGGCTTTTACAAATGGAATTCAATTTAGCATTTATTATGTACCTACTTTGTGCCAATCATCCTACTAAGCACTGTAGTTACAAAGACAAATATGAGACAAACCGTGCATTCAAGGAGATTATATTCTATTGGAGAGATACAAAATATTAACGAATAAATGCAAAAAACAAGACAAAATAGAACAAAAAGACTAAGGAAATTAGGGAAGGCTTATTGCAGTAGGTGGCACCTTAGTTGAACCATGACAGAGGACAATGATTCAAAAATTCTATGGGATGGAGATAATGACAAAGAACACTCCTGTAGGGAGAGCGAATTCACAGCAGTGTGAGATGCAACACAGAATTTGAGGCACGATGAATAGGCTGGTTTGGCTAGAATTTTGTAGGAGGGAGCCAGAATATGGAGGGCTTTAACTGCCAGGAGTTTAAATTTTATCCCATAGATAACAGGGAGCCACCGAAGGTGTTTGAGAAGCAGTGACAAATCATATTTTTATTTTCACACAGTTAGTTGACTGAAAGAAGTAGAGAATATAAGATCTCACTGCTTATTGTTTGTTGACTATAAGAAAGCATTTGATTCAACAGAGCAAAAATGCTGTATTAAAGGATCTCCTGTAGCAAAGTATTTCCCATGCTTATGTAAAGATCATAAAACATTCCCTGGTAGACATAACAACAGAGATAATTTTGATCCACTGATCATTATTTTGTTATTACTATCAAGAAAATTACATAACAAAGATCTATAAGCTTGACAAGGTTATTTTCCACTGTCATAGAAGATATCTCATGCAGAGACTAAGGGAAAAAGGAATTCCATAAAAGTAGTTCTTTAGATGTTCCTATTTTCAATAGATATTGCTAATTGAACAGTCCTGGAACACTGAAGAGCATACTCAGTGAGATCTGCAGATCTCAAAAGAGTTTGGTCCAAAGGTCAAATTTGAACTCAGGTCCACCAAATCTAGACTGTTCTCTTTCTACTGCACGATAAGGCTTGTCTTGTAAGAAGCAATAACAAAGGAAAGGGAAAAAGGTAACTTTTTTTTTTTTTTCAGAGAAAGGCATTCAATTACGTTCCTTGAGAGAGCAGGTGTAGTGCTCACTGGAACACTCACAGACTGATACAGCTGCAGGAGCAAGGGGTAACCATTCCCTCCACTCCTGCTAGAGTTATGGTTAGTTTACAATCCTTATTTTTTTACATAGTTTTACAGTTTATATAGGTAGG
>CM053625.1:254818819-254871850 GCA_028646595.1 Phalanger gymnotis
ATGCATTTCTCTTATTCAAATTTTTGTAAATGGAAGGGAGGAGGAGTTTTGTTTCCACAGAACTAAAGATGTACTTCCCCCCCCTCCCCCACCCCAGCTTTAGCAGAAACCAGGCCTCAAGGTCGGTCAGGTAAGAGGTCAGAGGCTCGTACAGTGCTCATGCTTTTTGAGAAGGCGGTCAGGGGAATTAGAGAGGCCAAACAGCTTGAACCAGTTCAAGCTTATCTAGGCTCTGGTCTTGGTCAAGAGTCCAGGCCTACTGATTTGCATAATTTGCATATGTTAAAGAGGGAAAGTAGGGGAAGTAAAAGAATATAGTTTAATCCTAAACTAAGACAGGGAAAAAGGTAATTTAAGAAAATTAACCTGATAGAGAAGAAAAACTGAGAAAGGAAAAAATGCACCCCTCTCCTTTTTTTTAGAGCCATATTTGATTGATTTCAAAACAGGAACATGTATATGGATTCCTTTTTTCCAGTTAGGCATGGATCTTTTGGTCCAGGTATCGCTTACTGGGTAGTTCTGAATTTTTTCCTATTTACTAGGAATTGCAGGGCAGCTAGGTGATGCAGTGGTTAGAGTGCTGGGCCTGGAGTCAGGAAGACTCATCTTCCTGAGTTCAAATCTGACCTCAGACATTTGCTAGCTGTATGACCCTAGGCAAGTCACTTTACCCTGCTTGCCTCAATTTCCTCATCTGTCAAATGAGCTGGAGAAGGAAATGGCAAACTATTCCAGTATCTTTGGCAAGAAAACCCAAATGGGGTCATGAAGAGTTGGAATTATAGCTGCTAATCTACTGTAATCATCTGGTTTTTCTATGGGCTGACATGAATCTTTTCTGGGATGTTTCCCACCTTCTAGTCCTGGAACATGAATGTCTCAAAGGAACTGAAGATGAGGATCACACCCAAAAAAGAAAAAAAGAGGAGACTGGCGGGTGTGAGCAAGAGGCAACATGGTATATATAAAGAAGGAATTAAGAAAGGGAACTGACATAAAGGATTTCATCAGAGAAATGTATGATTGGGGCGGGGGGGGGGGAAGGGGGGGGAAATATGGACCAGTCTATAGGGATCCACTAGATGTCAAGAAATCCTGAGAACAGCCTCCCGAAATCTGACAGGAATCAAGGGTATTGGGACATGGGTGGGGCGGTTGGACCAGTCTATAGGGATCCACTAGATGTCAAGAAATCCTGAGAACAGCCTCCCGAAATCTGACAGGAATCAAGGGTATTGGGACACAGGTGGGGCGGTGCAGCTCTAACCTACTCGGAGAATCCAGCCAATTGTTTTCAGGGTGAGCATTTACACCTGGAAATCAGCAAATCCAAGGAACCAGGGTTTGATTTGTTGTTTTGTTGATTGCATAGACTTAAAATGATAGCAAAAACGTTAATAATGCATATCAAACTTGTGTACAAAATAAGTGCTTGGTCCAATCAGTCATGAAGGAAAAACCAAGTGGATGAAGAATGTCTTATTGTCCATTTCATGTGAAGTTGGATCAACAACTCATAGGTTGTATCCATCTCAATATATCTTGGGCAGATGTTGCAAATCATTAATGAGGTGGGCCCAGAACCAAGTAAGAGAAGAAAAATAGGTTGAATTACTTTTAGGAAATTATGCTACAGTTTTAATCGCCTCAAGCTTATTTCTGGTGGAAACGCCCCCACTCCTTTTCTTTCAACATCAATATCCTTCCAGTGATATGCAGTTGTGAATCATGGAATACAACAATCTCCAAGAAATAAAATTGCAGGCAACCCAAAGGGAAATGGGGAGACTCATGGTGAACATAAGTAGGCTGTAGCACATTACTAATGATGTGTTAAACATATAAAGCAATATAAAAGCTATTATCAAAGAGAGGTATCGTTGGATGAGGAAGTGGGCCAGTTATGTAGAAACAACTAGTGGTACAGTGGATAGAATGATGGACCTGGAGTTAGGAAGACCTGAGCTCAAATCCAACCTCAGACACTTACTGGCTGTGTGACCCTTTGGTAAGTCGCTTAACCTCTGTCTGCCTTAGTTTCCTCAACTGTAAAATGGGGATAAGAGTAACACCTACCTTGCAGAGTTGTCGTGAGGGTCAAATGAGATAGTATTTGTAAAAATCACTTAATATAATGCCTGGTACACAATCAACTTTATATAAATGTTTATTCCATTCCCCATTTCCTTTCCTTTCACCTTCATGTAGAAAAAGCAAAATATACTGGATAGTTAGCCAGTATCCAGCATTGATACTCATGTAACCTCAACATAAAAGAGATCTAGAGGAAAAGCCATTCAGTATTTTAGAGAGAGATCCCATGGGGGTGTGAACAGGTGTCATACAGGATAAGAAGGTGTGGATAGGTTGTGCAGTGTACCATTAGAAAAAGTACCAATATTAGTGAGATAAAAACTCACTTAACATTGAAATACTTCAATTATAAAGACTTTTCTACTTGTTCATAAATTTTTCTTAATAGCCTATGGAGCAAATTGGTGTCAACCTCACTTTGCAGATGCAGAAACTGAAAATGATCAATCGAAATGTTATCATTTATTAATATTCTCAATCAAATAGAATCAAGATTAAGATTCAAATCTCAGTTAGAGGGCATGCCAGCCTTGGGGCTGGGGATTGAGGTGCAGTGGAGTTTGAGGAGGATAAGTAAATATATTTATTTCAATTTTAAGTTGGCATTTCTTTAATTTGTTAATTATGCCTATGTAATTTGTTCTTCATCCTCTGAAATTCCTTCTTAACATAGAGGCAGGGCAGCATAATAGAATAAGCAATGAATTAGACATGAGTAAGTGTCTGAATCCTGGTAGTTAAAAAACTTACTACCTCTGAGCTCTTGGCCAGGTTACCTCCCCTTTCTGGGGCTTCAGTTCCTTCATATGTAAAATGAAGGTGTAGGAATGGATGATCTCTAATGTTCATCCTAGCTTTAAATCCTCTGACCTTTCATCTGAAGATCTTAAAGAGCTCTAATGACAAGAAGCTTCATTATTTCTATTTGCTTATGAGGAAACTGACTCACAGAGGTTAAATGATTTTTTCAAAGTCAGCTTGAAAATCATTACTAGAATCATGAATAAAACTGGATGAGACTCCCTTTCATAAACTATTAAACTCCACTCCCTTCACCATAGTATATTTTATAAAATAATGACATCATAGTAATGAGGGTTCCCTCCTTGATTCTGCTATTAAACCTTGGTTTATTTGTGTAGCTGAAGCTTCCTCCCTCCCTTGCTGCTTAATCACATATGTTTGCTACCATTGTGTTTTAAATTTATGCCCTCTCTCCTTTCTTTGGACTCTGTGGGTATTAATTGGAAAGCACAAAACTCAGTTTAGGGGAAAATTCTTTATAGTTATTGTTCTTGCTATACCATTTAAGCGAATGTTTTTAGCTTCAAAATCAGTGTTTCTTAGACCATTTATACAGCCCTGTTCATTCATTCCTTCATTCATTCAACAAAGATTTATTATTCATTTCTACTAGGTACATAGCAATTTGCCAGGTGCTATGGGGAACAAAGATGTATATGACAAAGACCTGGGTTCTAGTCCTATCTTACCTACTTTTGGTTACCTGTGTGACACTGGGTAAATTACTGAGTGCCCCAGCTCTGTAAGAAGGGCACAATAAAGTGAAGGTAACTGCTAGATTCTCTTTGAGGACCCTTCCAGATCAAAATTCTATGGTCTTGAAGACTTATTTATAGACTGGGGAGGCCAAACTAGGTGATCACTCAAGTCCCTTCCAACTGTAATACTCAGTTTCTAATACGCTCCTTTCCTTCAAGTGCCTCATGCTTTACTGGGTGAGATAACATAGGTACCTCAATAACTAAAACACGGGTATAGTACTACTTCTGAGTTCCCTCCCCAACTGGCACTGGCAGTTTGTGTGACCAGGGGCATGGCTGTTATAGCAAGTTCTAGGAATACCTTTTGGGGTGGCTATCCACCTATTACAACATCTTATGAGCTCCCACTGGTGTGATTCCCCTTTACGATCAGCTACTGTGTTCAGCAGGCTTTTAGAAAAGACATTCACTCAAATGGTACAGCAAGAAGAGTAGCTATAAAGAATTTTCCCCTAAACTGAGTTTTGTGTTTTCCTATAAGTCCCCATAGAGTTCAAAGAGAGGAGAGAGGGTATAAACTTAAAACACAATGGTAGCAAACATACATGATTAAGGCAACTCACAAGTCTGGGACATTTGTGCATGGTAATGCATATATAATGGTAAATGGCTCTCAGGGAAAAAAAAGTAAGTACCTAACACATACTTTTAAATCTAATCTGCATTATCAATATTTCCTCCATCACTTTCCTAAGTCTGGGCACTCAAAACAAAGTAATAAAGCAAGTCCTTATGTGTAGCGTTTGCTGATTTCTAAGGTATAAATGTGCACATTGAAAATTTAACAATGAGCTAGTAAAGGCTGGCTCCAGTACTCTACTGTTCTAAGCCTCAATATCCTCTCATTCGCGAATTTCACACATGGTATGGAATCAACAACTGACTCTAAAGCTAAGCTAGGGGAGGCTACTCCCCGTCCGGTGGTGAGGCATCTCGGTTAGATAGGTGCTAGGACTGGGTCAGGTCTCTCAGTTGCTGTTCTGGGCTGGGCTGGACAATTTTCTCAGGGCCTTGGCTGGGCTGCTGCTGGTTTCTCCACTGGGCTCCCTAGGCTTACTCTTCTATGAGCTGGAAAAGGAAATGACAAATCGCTCCTGTTACAGACTTCACCACCTTTAACCTCCAGCTAGCCGGATATAGTAGTGCTCTTTTTAGCCAGGGTGATGCCTTAGACTAAGATTGGCAGAAATCTCTCCTTTTTGAGGAGAGTCTGTATTAGAAGTTTGTCTCCTCCAGAAAGACACAGGAGAGGTCTAGTCTCTCCTATTTGACAGCTCTTTCTGTTTCAGAATATGTCCTTTTACAATTATATTCTCTTACTTCTAGTGAGGGAATTAGATTATCCACATTCCCTTTGGGGTCTTATTCAAATGAATGATAGTGAACAAAGGTATTGAGGAGCAGCTAAGTGTCTCGGTGAATAGAGAACCAGTCCTGGAGTCAGAAGGACCTGAGTTCAAATGTGACCTCAGACACTTGACACTCAGACACTTGACACTTACTAATGTGACCTTGGGCAAGTCACTTAACCCCAATTGCTCTGCCTTCCCTCCTCCAAAAAAAAAAGGTATTGAAGAGGTTTGTTTCTTGGTGCCTGGCACCAAGTTTTATTGTTGTTCAGTCATTTTTCAGTCTCTTCATGACCCTCCATGACTTCATTTGGGGTTTTCTTGGCAGGGGTTTTCTTTATCATTTCATTTTCCAGCTCATTTTACAGATGAGGAAACTGAGGCAAAAAGTAACTTGCCTAAGGCCACATAGCTACTAATCATGTGAGGCCAGAGTTGAACTGAGAAAGATGAGTTTTCCTGACTCCAGGTCTGGCATGCTATCCACTATTTCACCTAGCTGCCCATCTGCCCTAGCTGGCACAGAGTAGGCACTTAATAATTGTTTATGGAATGAATGAAAAGACTTCCCCTTTACATTTCAGTGTCAATTGTTTTCTCTGTCTGACTTTCAGCCTTGATGAAGCGTTGACAGGGTATACCCCTTACATAAGGCAGTATGTTTTGAAGTGCTATAAATACAACACAAAGGGTGGTTCTGAATGAGGAAGGAGAGGTCATTTCTGGTTGGGGAGGTCAGGAATGACTTCATGACATTTGTGCCAAACCTTCAAGGATGAGTACAATTTCAATAGACAGATATAAGAAGGAAATACTGTGCACAAAGTCATGGAAACAGGAATGGGTAAAACACATTATTGCATGGGTTAGTAGCATTGGAGTCATTTGTTTTTCCTGAGATCTAGTGGTGGTACTCAAGCTATTTTGTGTCACATGATATCTCATTCAGAGGAGTATGCTGAGTAACTGGCCTTAGGCAGAGCCTTCATCTTTGTTATGGTTCTAAAGGGCATCCCCTTACTGATAAGCCAACGGAAAGATATGGTGTCAAGTATTCTCTGTCTCCTCATAATATTGCCCTTGGTCTTGGGCTTTTAGATCAACAAAACCCCCTTGCTATTCTCATACAAGAAATTCCGTCTCTCAACTTTGAGCAATTGCACTGTCTCCTCTGCTCTGTCTGAAGCCCCTCCCTTTTCTTCTCTGCCTCCTTGCTTCACTGGCTTCCTTCAAGTTTCAGCTAAATTTCAACCTTTTGCAAGAAGTCTTTCCCCATTCCCCTTAACACTAGTGTCTTTCTCCTTACGTGATCCCTAATGTATCTTGTATTTATCTCATTTGTACATGGCCATTTGTGTGTTGTCTCCTCCATTAGACTGAACTTTTTGGAAGCAGGGACTATGTTTCTTGCCTTTCTTTGTGTCCTCAGCATTTAGCACAGTGCTTGGCACATAGTAGATGATCAATAAGTGCTTGCTGACTTGACTTGACCAAAGATGGTATTGCAGGGAATGTAGTATAGAAGAAAACAAATTCTGAATTGAGAATCAGGAAAACAGAACTTGAAAAATCTATGCTACTACCTTATTATGATCTTGGCAATTTGCTTCCCCTCAGTCTTCTCATCTGTAAAGTGGGTTGGTGAGAGAATATAGATTATATACAGTGAAAAGAGTACAGGATTTGGAGTCAGAAGACCTTGGTTTGAATCCCAGCTTGGTTATGTACTGTGTGAACTTGGCTAAGCCGTTTATCTTCTCTGACACTCAGTTTCCTCATCTATAAAATGAGGGGATTGGGACAGATGACTTTTTACCTCTGACATTTTACGATTATATGATCCTCTCCATATTGCGGGGGCAGACTAAGTAACTGCTTTTGGCTGAGGTACTGGATGCTTTTCCTGTCTGTTGCAACCTTGGTCCTGTAGTGAATGAGCATGTTGAGTAGCTTACACTAAACAGTTGGTTAGGATCAAGTGTTGAAAGGATGGGGGAGTTGCTCACACATGTGCCTTCCTACCAGGAAGTATAATGTATATCCTGGGCATCGAGCCATCAACACTGATGTTGATATCATGACATTGGCATCTGTTTGGCAAAATTTCTTTATAGCCTAGAACGCTTCATTTGGGGATCATTTAAACTAAGAGTTGGGGATTGATGAGAGGCTGTGAGCTGTCACAGAAATAGCATGGGAGTCAGAAGACTCCCAACTGTGTCATTTACCAGCAATGTGACTTTAGGCAAATTCTTTTCACCTCTCTTTGCCTCAGTTTCTGCATCTGTCAAATGGGGATAATGATATTTGCATTACTTATTTCAGAATTGTGGTGAGGAAAATTTATAAACTGTAAGGTACTACATATGTATATATCCATTCGTGTACTAAACCTCCCAGGAACATGTTCAAGGTAAGCATTTCTCTCTCTGTTCTTCTCTATCACCCGGCAGTGACTCACCTGAGTCTGAGACATTACATGAGATTTTAAGTTTGTGTGTGTGTGTTTTTAAAAGAATATTATAACTTCCTTTATGTGGAATATATAAGGCAAATGACATGTGAGTAATAAGGTTGGATTATTATACTCCATAACTGGAATGCCTGGAAAGCAGCTTTTCCTCCTTTTAGGTAGACTTTGAATAATTCTATACTCTTAATTCTTTGAAAAAGTCTTCAAAAATTATTGTCTGATATAGCCTATCAGAACAGTAAGAGGCTATGTGTAGGAGAGATTCAATAGCTATTTTGATCAATTGTGATTTTTTTTTGTGTGTGTGTGTGTGTGTGTGTGTGTGTGAGTAAGGTGCTGTTCTAGCAGCCAGCTATTGAATTTAAGAGCATGGCAGCTTGTTGACCCACTGAGCTTACTAAGAAAGTAAAAGATATCTGACCACTAACATAAAACTTATTTAGGTTTGGAGAATCATCCAGTGTAGATGCTTCTGACATCCTCACCAGGAATAGAGACTCTTCAGTGGCAATTCATCTAGTAATTTGGTCCCTGGAACAGGGTCCCCCTCATTCTTAAGTGCTGTCAATGCTGGCAAAAGAAAAAGCTGTGAATATGCCAGCGAGCAGGTAGGCCTCAAAGACACACTGATAAACATCAGTGACGAATGTATATTTCCATGGATCTGTGATCTCATCTATATAGGCACCCCTTCCACCCCTCTGTATGCTGGGTGATTCTGGCAGTGTCCTTTCAGAAATCCTCCAGACTTGATTTCTCCAATATGTTAGAAGTCTCTCACTGGTTCTTTTCTTTTTGTGGATACTAGTGCAGGAAACAGGCTGTGCTCCATCTTTCCAAGAACTGTAATCTATGAAACAAACACATTAATAGCTAGGATTATTATCATAGAAAGGAAAGATATTTTGGATTCAGCCAGGGTTTCTTTCTGTGAGGGCTGGAACTTAGCCTCAAACAGATGATATAACAATATGCTCCAATATCCTTATTGTTGAGAATGGATTTTTTTTTAATGTGGTCAGGCCTATGAATACCGCCTTTAAAATCTATTTAGTTATATTTTATATGTAATCAGCTGATTAAAAGAGTTTACAAGACATTTTCACATTGTATCTTCTTTTATAGGGTGGCTCATTTACAACAGGCCCCACAAAATTAACTAGGGACCAAGGACATGGGGTTAGTATGGAGTGGTTCCTTCTTGACAATACCTTTTAAATCAGACACCACTTTCTTCTTTTCTCTCTAAATTCCTGGCTCATGGAGCACAGAGGTAGGGGCATACACTTCATCCTTCTCCATTAAAAACCTTGCTGCTTGGTTAGGCTTGTTGCAAGCTAAGTACTTTGCTTAGTGAAGGCAATTTATTTTTGATCCTTATTATTTTAGTGTGGGTGATGCAAGCCCCGCATAGCAGGGCACTTAGTCAGCTAGTGTCCTCTGAGTCTGAGGACGCTTCATTCATGCCAGTGAAGGAGAGAGCAATGTGAGGCGGGTGCCTGGGAGTGCTCCAGCCATTCTGTTCCCTAGGGGGAACGCTAGCTGGGTTCTGGATCCAGCCCTTTTCAGTCCAAGGCGTGGACTCCAGCATGGTAGTCATTTCCCAAAGCAAAATGCGATGTTTCTTCACCTGCTCCATCCAGCATTGCAGCGGCCCGATAGACAATCCACCCTATGGCCCCCACCCCTTCCTTAAATTTTGCAGCTGGTTTTAGCAGTTAGGAGTTGCAAAAACTGTCCAGGTGGGAGGCTGAGAACTCCCAGACTAGGCTAGGAGAGAAATAAAGAAAAAAAAAGATGTAAAATAAAAATAAGAGGGATTCC
Organism: Phalanger gymnotis; assembly: GCA_028646595.1. Taxonomy (NCBI): domain Eukaryota; kingdom Metazoa; phylum Chordata; class Mammalia; order Diprotodontia; family Phalangeridae; genus Phalanger; species Phalanger gymnotis. Next base: position 254,828,128 of record CM053625.1, read on the forward strand.
TGGGAGCAATTGGGGAATGGAGTCAGGAGGGGAGGAGGACGGATTGACAGTTACTCCCACCCCTTCCTTGGTAGACATCTCGTTCCCTTCCCACTCCTCCCCAGAGCTCAGCAGGTAAACTAGGAGGTGATTGGGAAGTCAACTACTTGGTCTTTTAGCGCTGGGGTTTGGAAAAGGAGAAAAAAGAAGAGGAGGAAAGATAAGAGTAGAGAGAACAGGAGAAAAGGGAGAAGTGAAGGGGAATAAATTAGGACGAGAAAGGACTAGAGCAGGAAGAGGGGAGGCAGTCAAAAAAATGGAGAAGGAATAAGAGAGAAGGAAGGGAGAAGGGGAAGACCAAAGAAGAGAGAAAGAGGGAGAGGGAGGAACAAAAAGGAGAAAAGAAAGGAGGAGGGAGAGAGGAAAAAAAATTTTAAAAAGAGGGGAAAAAGCAAAAAGGAAAAAGAAAGGCGGGAGAGAGGAACGAGCAAAAAGGAAAGGATGGAGAGAGGGAAGAGCAAAAGATAAAAGAGCGAGAAAGGGAAGGGCAAAAGGCGGGAGAGACGGAAAAGGGTATCGAGGGGAGAGGAAAAGGAGAAAGACAGGAGGGAGAGAGAACAGCAAAAAGGAGGGAGAGAGGGAAGGGCAAAAGAAGAAAGGAGGGACAGAGAATAGCAAAAAGAAGAAAGGAGGGAAAGTAGCAAATAGGAGGGAGAGAGGGAAGAGCAAAAAGGGGAAGAGCAAAAGGAGAAAGGAGGGACAGAGAATAGCAAAAAAGGAGAAAGAAGGGAGAGAGAGAAGAGCATAAAGGAGAGAAAGGAGTGGACGAGGAAGGGCAAGGAAGGACAGAAAAGAGAGAGGGTGGGGAGGAAGAGCAAAGAAGAGGACCTAGAAAAGGGCATCGAGAAGAGGAAGAGGAGAAAAGGGAAAGGAGGAGAGTAGCGGAGGTGGGAAAAGCAGGAGGGGGAGGAGGGATCGCGCCTGGAGCGAGCCCAGCCCGGGAGGGGCGGGGCGGGGCGGGGCAGGAGCGGGAGACTCGCACCGGGGGCTTGTGGGTAACGGGGGCCGAGGCGGCCGGAGCTGGAGCCGGGAAGCCCGTACTGGGTGTGTGAGGGCTAGTGTGAAGAGGGCACGGAGGAGCGTGAGAGGCGCCGAGCGGCGGCTGGGCTACTATGGGACCGGAGCGGCGGCAGCGGCGGCAGCGGCGGCAGCAGCAGAGGCTGCAGCAGCGGCAGCGGCGACCGTAGCTGCCCCAGCCGCGGTGCGAGCGGCGCTCCGAGCGGCGGCAGCAGAGGCGGCCTCCCGGCCGGACCCGTCCCGCCTGGCAAGGACCGGGACGGCAGCGGCAGCGCCGGCGGCTCCACCTTCCTGCGCCCCCCCCCGGGAGCGGCGCCTCGAGCGGGACGAGCCCGGGTCCTGTCCCGTGGATGTTGGCGCGGCCGGGCGGGAGTCCAGGAGACGGCCCGTGAGGCAGGGAGCGGCCCCGAGCCCGAGCCCCTCGCTTGCAGCGTCTGGGCGGCGCTAGGCCCCGGCGAGGGGGGAGCGGCCCCGAGCCCCGAGCCCTGGAGGCGGGAGCAGGATGAGCCAGCCGCCGGCCGAGAAAATGTCTGGCCGCACGGAGGTGGTGCCGTGGAACTGGGCCTTCGGGAACCGTCAGCGGCTGCTGGAGGCCTTACTCTGGGACCCCCGCTCTCCCATCTACGTGGAGAGCCTCCTGGTGAGGGGGCCGCGGGCGGGGAGGGGGCTGCTGCAGCTTTGTCTCGGCCGGGGCCTGGACGCTCCTCGGCCCGCCTGTGCCCGTCCCCAGACAGACGACCCCCCCACCCCCTGCCCTTCGGTGCCTGTCTCCTCGCCCCACCCTATCCTGCTGCCATTCCTCCCCCTCCCCGCTGCCTAGGACCCGTCTCTTCCCTGCCCCCTTCCCCGTCAGAAAATGGGGACTCTCATTTTAGCTCCCCACTTACTCCTCCCTCCGCTGCCTGAAATCACATTAGGGACCCTAGTTTTACTCCACCCTTAGTCCTTGCCCCCACCTCCAGGCTGAAAATTGGAACCCTCATTTAGACGCCCCCACCCCACACCTCCACCCAGTATTCCATCACCTCCTTCACCGTCTGAAAATGGGGACCCGTTTAGGCACTCTTTTTACTCTGTCTCCCTCCCACCTCTCACCTCCATACCATTTGTTCTCAGGGCTATGCGAGGGGTGTGGGGGGGGACCCTCATCAAAGCCATATCTCTTTGGGAATGAGGATGTGCCTGGAAGTGTCAGGGGACCCCCTTCCTCGCCATCAAAGGCTGGAGCCTCACACCAGCTGAGGAATAGGGGACACACGGAACAGTTTGGGGCTGGGGTAGGGGAGTCGTGTCTCCAGGTTAAGGAGACTCCTTAAGCCCTTCCCTAGTTCCAATTGGGATGTATAGGTTATATGACTGAGATCGGCTCTTCCCCCGTCCCACCCTGCCCCCCCCCTTCCCCTTCCTTTAGTCCTGTTTACTTCCCGTTTTCCTCAACCAACTTTCTGTTGGATCACAGGAAGGTAAAAGTCATAAACGTTTTTCTGCATCTCTAAACCTCCTGTAGTCTTAACATAACCTATTTTGAGTTTTCCTAACTTCAGAATGCCCTCATAATTGTTGCACCAGACATTGGGAATCAATTTGAACTGTAGAATGGATGTATTCTTCCTCCCTCCCCCCATCGCTTTCCAAATGCACTAGACCCAATTCCATATTAATAATCAAGTAAAGGCTGATGGTTGGCTCTTGAATCATCCAGGAAGGAGGGAACTTGCTTTTGAATTGAGTAATATAAAATTGATGGCATGATTCTTTCTTATTTTTGTTAAGATTAAAGATTGTGACAGTTTGTTATGGGTTTGAGGTGCTTATATGGGAAAGAATGTGGGCTCTATACCCTGGAGAGGAAAAGAATCAGAAAAAAATCCTTTTGGATATTAGATTTTATCTCTGACTAGAATTAGTGTGATTTTTGCTTTTTTTTCCTCCAAGATCTCCGAAAATATTGGTGATATTAGTCTCAATTCAGAAGCGTGGTGACATCCTGAGGAAAACTGTTTCTTTTCCTCTTTCCTTTGACTGACTTCTTATTACAAGCAGTTACCCTTTGAGGCTGCTGGAGTCATTTGCAGAATGACTCAGTCCTATTTGTTCAAAGAGCTGGAACTGACTGAGCCGCTTGTGTCTGTCTATGCAGTGTGCTGGGTGTAGCGATCTGCAGCATTGTATCAGTAGTGTTTGAAGTTTTCATGTTTTCAAATTTTTGCTTGGGCTGCTAGACCACGTGACTTCGACAGGCTGGAGGAAGTGCTGGCTCGGAATAGGATAGACTACATAGGGGGCATGAGTTTTCCTAGGCTAGAGGGGAAAGAATTGTCTCTGGGCTCTACTCCCAGCATTTTCACTTTGGTATTTTGCTGGGAAAACTTTGACCTAGGGCCAGAAAGATCAGTTAAAAATAGTACAGCAAATCTGAAACTTTAATCAGGTTAATACTTAACCCCTGGCCAAAATCTTTTCACACTTTGCTTCATTTCTTGAGTATTTAGAGATGATGATGATCATTGCTATTGGGCTGTTTTAAAGTTGGACTTAGGGAAATTTACACTAAGAAGATAATGCGGTGCCAAAAGATTTTAAATCACTTAAAATGCTTATTTTTTTTGGAACAGGCCCTCCTGGTATCATCAGTTTTGGAGACAGAGAACTTGTGTTCAGATTTCTTCTCCAACTCCTGTTTACTTGTATTTCCTGGGGGAAATGTTGGGTTTCAGTTTCTTATCTGTAAAATAAAACGGTTGGACTAGATGGCCTTTGCAGTACCTTGTTCTTCTAGATATATAAATTTAGGAAACGTCTTGTGTACCTACAGTACTCCTAGTTCAATTGTTAATTTATTCAAGTGCTCCTTGAGTCTACTATAGTAATAATCATTGATTATATGTATGTAGTACTTTACAATTTACAAAGTACTTTACAAATTACATTCGCCTTTGATCCTGATGACAACTCTGTAGGTTAGGGAGTATATTACGCCCATTTAACAGAGAGATAAAATACTTTGTCCAAGTTCACATAACTAATGTGGGACTGAGGGATTCAGTTCTAGGTCTAATGACTCTTTAGTCCATTCTCTTTTGCACTGCAACATGATGTTTGCATATTGTGTGCTGTTACTATTTATCAGTTTGTCATTCAGTGTTTCTCTCAATGATGAAAAACTGCACTGGATGCTATTTCATATTTTGGTTACTTTAGTTGAGTAAAATTAAATCTCCATAATGCTGTCTAATTCTATCAAATTAAAGTTCTCCTGGAATGCTTTTTCTCCTTACAACTAGAATTTGAGTATTTTTGAAATTTTAAGTGTTTACAGTTTAGCTTTGTTTAGCAATATAGAATACTTGGTTTTAATTCAATGATCTGTATCAAATATAGAAAATTAAATGATGAAAAGGAATAATTGCTATAAGTTTATTATTTTGAAGCATGTTTCCCTAGATACTGGTAGCCATTTTAAAGATCTGAAATTTTCAAATATGAAATACAGCCCAGATAAATTTTTTTCTCCCAGGGATATTTCCCACTTGAACATATGAAATCAGCTTTCTTTTTATGTTTTTCCTTTAGGTTTGTCACAGAAAGATGATGAATGTTTAGTCTTTAGCATAGAGAAAACTTGAAGTAGTTTTCTGGTGGATATAATATAAAACATGAAAGCAATAAATTCTACAGAGGAAATTTGAGAGAACCAAATAACCTTACTGATATTTTCCATCCAAAATAGTTAACATGAAATTATCTGTGTATAAAAAATACTTGTGGCATTTTGGGAGGTGGGGCATGAAAATAAGCTTAATTTCCTATTTTGCTTCAAAATTTCCATTTCCTCCCTTCTATCCTACTCCCTACTTCCCACTACCCCAGCAGTGTTTATAGATTCTTTTAGTATATTTCAAACCCCAAAGGGTTCCATAGCCAAGTTAGTTTGGAAAACTTTTTACAAGACTCTAAAAATAAGGATTAATTATAAGTACAGAACAGATATACAGTGTTTTTTTTTCCCTGCTATGTGTATTTTCAGTATATACTGCTGGTAGTTCAACTACTAGCTTGCCTTTAAAAAAATCAAGGAGAATTCCCCCCCCCCCTTTTTTTTGCAGGGGGGGAAGGCAGAGCAATTGGGGTTAAGTGACTTGCCCAAGGTCACACAGCTAGTAAGTGTATCAAGTGTCTGAGGCTGGATTTGAACTCAGGTCCTCCTGACTTAAGGGCCGGTGCTCTATTCACTGTACCACGTAATTGCCCCTGAGAATTTTTTATTTTCTCCTAAGAAGAGTATTATTTTATCGGCAATTTTTAAAATTAAATAATTTTGAATAAATAATATTAATCTTATCAGAATTTATATCAAGACAACTAAAAAAAAAATCACCTAACAGTAGGCTGTCATCTGAAAGATAATACAAACCATTGTAGAGACCAAATTATTTTGTTGTTTTTTTTCCTGGAGAGATTGGTTGCTTTATGCTAGACCTTAGATTCTAGAGCATGTTATTTGAATTTGAATCTTACCTTAGTCTCTTCCTAGCCATGTGACTTTGGGCAAGGTACTTAACCTCAATTTCCTAATCTGTAAAATAGGGATAATAATAGCACCTACTTCACAGGATTCTTATAAGGAACAAATGACATATCTAAAGCACTTTGCAACCTTAAAGTACTCTATAATGTTAGTGGTTGTTATTTAAACAATATGGTGAAGTTGTTTTTACATGCAATTGAGAAATAAGATATATAGGGAATGGGGCATAGAAATCTATCTTACCCTACAAGAAAGTAAGGGGAAAGGGGATGAGGGCGGGGAGTGGGGCGACAGAAGGGGGGCTGACTGGGGAATGGGGCAATCAGAATATATGCCATCTTGGAGTGGGGAGGAGGGTAGAAATGGAGAGAAAATTTGTAATTCAAAATCTTGTGGAAATCAATGTTGAAAACTAAAATATTAAATAAATAATAAAATAAATTAAACAATATAGTGTTGCTTGGAAATGAAGAAAAGGTTTCAGAATAATTCAGGCTGTTGTAGTAAGGATGTGGGATAAAGATTTTTGATGGCGATGTATGTCTGAGAAATATTTGTCTTATTTTTGTAGTTTTGTAGGATTTTATAGTCATCTTTTGGGGATAGACATGTTTCTTTGAGCAGTTTTGTTAGGATTTTATGCTGTTTTTCTACAAAGGGAGCCAGGGTTGGGATTGGGAGGGTTCTTTATTATATTTTAGCTCTTAAATAATGGTGTAACAGTACTGTGAGGATGCTTTGGATGTGTATCAACCACATTGTGCATTTTTACACTTCTTGGTGCTTAGATCTGTTATTTCGTGTTTATTAAATTATGAAAGGGAAGATTTATATGTATGAATAGAAGAACATTAAACACTATGTTCAAAGCACTGTGCAGATACAGATAGAAAAGTAAGAGTCTCTGCTTTCAAGGATCTCATAATTAATGGGAGAGAACAATTTCAGAAGGTTTCAGATGCATAGTCTTTAGTGTGCAGCAGCAAAGCAGATGGTAATACCTCTTTGCAGTTTCCACTGGTGAAATCATATCAGTTTCTGATGTTGAACCTTTTGACAGTACTAAAGACTTTGGTCATGAGGGCTTTGTTTTCTTGGTCTTTAGCAGCGTGGCAACAGCATCCTCAGAAGTAGTTGTCAGGCCAAATCTTTATGAGGGTTACTTCTGTGGATATTGGCTATGGGGGCTGGCCTGAAAGCAGAATGCTGCCATTCTCAAGACCCTTTGGGTTTACCTTCCTGTCAGAGGCAGTTGCTGCATACTTGGTGGTAAGGTGTCTTTCTTCTTTTCAGTCTGTTCCCTTGAATGATAGCTTTGAGGCTTGGTTTAGAAGCAAGGCCAGTGGTCTGGGTTGGGAGAGGAAGAACATTTGTTATTCTCAAGGCTTATGGTCAGATCCTTAGTTATTTCCATCAGGGTCAGAGGGGAGGTAGTGTTTGAGATAGGAATGAAGTGACATACCTTCTCAGTGCTAATGTTCTAAGAGGTTCGGGTGAAATAAATACCCACAGGGAGGACATAAAATCTATATTTGCAGATGATAGTGTGTACTATCTTACTGGTTTACCATATGGATGGGATGCTAAGATAAGCTAGCTCTGTACACTTATTTTAGGGGTGAGGAATCTGAGAGCCAGAGAGGTTAAATGACTTGCTTTTGGTCACTCAGGAGGGAAGTGGCAGAGACAGGAGTTGAAACCAGGTCTTCTCCAAATCTAGGACTCCAGATTCATTGCTTTTTCCATTATCTTATTTCTTGCTAAAAATACGTTTATTAGGCAGTTTTCAATCTTTGCTCATATAGTAGAATTATGTAAATCATCCAAGTTAGGATAACTGTGCTGCAGTTCTTGTTTCCTAATTCGTCTCATCTCTTTCAGTCTTAGGGGTTCGTGTCACTGAATTAGGCATTTTCAGTTCAAAACAAATGCAAGATTTTCCCTTCTACCCTCCAAAAGCAATTAAAAATTCCTACTTGCATTAGAAATCTTATTAAAATCCTGAAAGAATTGAAAATAAATCTTTTTATGTGAACATTGGACAGGGTCATGTGAAGAGTTGTAGAATCATAGAATTAAGAGTTGTAATGAACTCATACTCTTTGTACAGTATGGGAATTGGATCAGTGTTGAATGTTTTTCTTGATGTACTGTTTTAGTTTAATCCTAATCTTTTTTACTTTCATTAAAAGAGATAATGAGTCTGGCTTTCCAATTGCTATGTTTCTCCTTCCATATCTCTGCAGCAACATGGTGCTATGCTACAGAGGTAACAGTTCATGCATAGTAATTGCTATCAATTTTCTCGTGCCCATCTGGAGAAAATAAAATCTGGGTTTATAGAAGATAGTGTGTGCTGTTTTCTTGGTTGACATTAAGCACTTTCTCAGATGTAACTTCTTTAGTGCCTTCTGATCTGAGAATTCCTGGAAAAACATATTCATATGTTCTTTGCTTTCTACTCTCCGTTGAGAAAGACCAAATCTTTTCCACAGGTTATTATTCACATTAATTTAAAAAACTTGATATTAGCATAGAACAATATGGCACGGTGCACAAGACAATGGGTACTGTCTCCTAGTTGTCAAATAGCTGGAGGTATCAAAAATTTGGGAGTCACGAGGCCGTAAAAGGGAGAACCCTAAGATGCATGCATCTCCACTCACAGTTACAGGATAGTTTTCTAGTAACCTTAATTCTGAAATATAGTTATGCTAAAGTATAAATTGACAGCAGTCAGTTTTAGATGGGTTGGGAAGGAGTGTGAGCAGATGCCTGAAAGAATTTCAAAGTATTTGTAAGGCCAGCTGTAGAGATAAGCTGTCTTATATTTTTCACCGTTGAAGGTAGTACTGTTGCATCTTTTGCTTGCCCCTACCCCAACCTTCATAGAATTATATATTGTGCAAGGGACCTTAGGTCATGTAGACCAACTTCCTTATTTTACAGATGAGGAAAATGAGGCTCAGAGAAGTTAAGTGACTTGTAAAGTTCACACAAATAATAGGTGACCGAGAATGGAGGATACCAATATTAGTATTTTTTCCACCACCTCTTGTTGACATGTCAGTTCTGCTATCCTTGTGTGTTTGTTACATCAACCCTTGCTTGAAGTTGGAGCTGCCAAGTATCAGAAGCTGTTAGAGAAAAAATTTTTATTTAGGTTTTCCTAAGCCCATGGATATGATCTAAAGCTCAAATTCATATTCTAAATGGCACACTACGATATAGTGAGTGTGGATAAAGGTGAAATGTGCCTCTTTTTATTTTTTTAAACCAGCTTTCCTAGTCAGTTGCCCGAACCACCTGGTAAACATTCTTACTACTTCTGAGCGTTCTTGGATGAAATAGGCTGGGAGAAAGAGAGGATTTGTATTCTTCTTTTTTTAGCTGTTGTGTGTTTAAGTACTTTTGCATGCACCCAGTTTATACACATTCACACCCATGTACTTTCTCCATTGTTAGAGTTGTTTCTGTTTTAGGAGTTCACACTGGCTACAACACCCATACGTACCTGGGAACACAAAATATGCTTCTGAAAGCTTAGGTCATTTTTAAAAATTGAGATGTAACAAACCCAGTCTTTTGTAGACAAGTCATTCCAAAGAAGAATTTAACTTAACTTCACATTTTTGCTTAGGTGCTTTTGTTTGCCTTGAATGGTGTGTAGACAAAGACTTTATGCATAGGTATTTTTCATGTGTGTAAGTTAATGGGAACATTACTCTTGAGGTACCTTAAAATCAGTTGTTCTTGGATTGAGTTGAAATCTGCATCTTCATAGTTTCTTTAGGGCTGAAAGAAGCCTTAGAGTTTTTATCTAGTCCATATAGGTTAAATGGTTGCCTTAAGTCACTCACTTCAACTAATTGCTTCTATTTTTTTCTTCTGGAGCAACATTCGGTAAACTTGTTACTTCTTTCTTTCTTTTTTTGGGGGGAGGGGCAGGGCAATTGGGGTTAAGTGACTTGCCCAAGGTCACACAGCTAGTAAGTGTATCAAATGTCTGAGGTCAAATTTGAACTCCTGACTCCAGAGCCAGTGCTCTACTCAGTGTGCCACCTAGCTGCCCCAAATTTGTTACTTCTGCGTAACAGCTTTTCAATCATTTAGAAATAGCTATTTCCCCATAGTTTTCTTTTCTTGGCAAAACACATTTAAAAAACAAAACAAAATAACATTGTCTGGCATAGTTTCCAAACTTTTTGCCATTTGTGATCATCCTTAAATGCACTGTACTTTGTCACTATTTTTGTGAAGCTAATGGTGATAATAACTACTAGTGTTTGTATAGTGCTTTAAGGCTTGCAAGTATCCACATCACAATAATCCTGTGAGGCAGAGTCTATTACTAGTTCCATTTTGCAGATGAAGAAATAGGTTTATTAGAGAAGTGAAGTGACTTTCCCAGGTTAATACAACTAAATATGTGTCTGAGTTACAATTTGAATTCAGGCCTTTCTGACTCCAAAGCTAGTACTCTTATCCACTATGCCACCTAGCTGAATGTAATACTTCGGTTTAGTCTGATTAGCTCAGAGTATAAATCCTATTTCCCATGATTTAGATCTGTTAACTCTAAGTGACATAGGATATCTCTTTCTTAGCTACTGTATTGCACTCTGTCACATTAAGCTTATTGTCAAGTAAATTTTTTTTAAATATGAAAAGCAGGTTTTGGCCATTCTAGGGCAGATCTTTCTTATCTTAGGTTTCTTTGATTTTTTGAGCCTAAATGCAGAGCTTTACATTTATCACATTTCATCCCAACTGGATGAGATCATTTTGGGTCTTTATTCTCATACCTTTGTATCACCTGCAAATGATAGGTATATCCTCATTTAAATAACTGATAAAAATGCTTCAGATACTGAGGCAGAATATTGTGGCATTCTTTTCAACTTAATTTCAAACTATGAGTGAAAAACCTTGTGGGTAACATTGTTCAACCAGCTGTAGATACATCTAACAATCTGTTTTTCCAGCTGTCATTTTATCATCTTGTCTATAGGAATGTCATAAAAGATTTTATTATAAGCTTTGTTACAAGCAAGATGAACTATGTATTTAGCATTCCCTTTTCTCTGTCAGTCTAGGAATATTGTCAAAAAAGGAAATTGAATTAGTTGGGTATGACTTATTCATGGTGAAAAATGAATAATTCATAATCTTAAGTGATCACTTTAAAGTGCTATATTAATATTATTTTGAGAGCCTAGCATGATTGAGTAGAATGAGCACTGGCTCAGGCTAGGTCAGAAGACCTAGAATTAAATCTTTACACTATCATTGTGTCTTTGGACGAGTCACAACCTTTGTGAGCCTCAGTTTCCATAACTATGAATGTGTATATTGTGTGTATGTGTGTATGTCTATATGTATTTCTTGTCTTACAGAACGTAGTGGCAGGCTGTTCCTTGTTTTCATTGAGGACAGGATTGGGGCAAGTGGCGTAAATGGCAACACAGCATCAGTCAATCAGCAAGCATTTATTTTTGTTAATAAATTGTTTTAGTTGTATCAGACTCTTCATGACCCCATTTGGGATTTTCTTGGCAGACATATTGTAGTGGTTTGCCATTTCTTTCTCCAGCTTATTTGACAGATGAGGAAACTGAGGCAAACAGGGTTAAGTGACTTGCCTAGGGTCACATAGCTAATAAGTGTATGAAGTTGGATTCTACTCAAGTCTTTCTTAATGCAGGCTGACCCTTTATCCACTGAGACATCCAGCTGCTCTTATTCCAGATATGGGAAACAACTCTCTCAAAGGCCTAGACACGAGACACACAGTTGACTTGGAGCCACTCAGAGTCAAAAGACCTGAGTTTTGAATCCTTACTGATAAGCCTATTGGTCATAGAAAAGTCACTTTACCTTTATTTAATTTGGGCACTTCTGATGGTCAAACACTATTGAACTCAGTGTGCTAGATGCTGGGGATGCAGAGGCAAAAATGAAAATAGTCCCTGACCTTAAGCAGTTTATGTTATTCAAATACACATAAAGTGTATACATAAACAGATGTACACACATGTTGTTTTTTGTTATCCTTCCCTTGTTCAAAGACGATCAATGTATGGTGTGTTTGGCTATGGCTGTACTACAAATTGGGCATAGTTTGAATGAACATTCAAGATGGAAACGTCTCTAAATTTGACATCTCACATTTCTTTCTTTTTTTTAATTAATTTATCACATTTCTTTTAAACTACTTTCATTCTGTTTTGCTAATAGAGCACAGGATCTTTTTTGACGCATGCAATCCATGCTAGATGGTCCTGTGCCAGTGTCTCCCATGTCTCACAATTGGTTCCAGAACTCTTTAGAGAGACTTTGTATTGCTTCTTCTGACTTCCGTGTGAGCATCTTGGCATTCAAACCATGTGGCCAGCGCATCAGAGTTGTGTTTTCTGTAATAGAGTTGAATGCTTGGCAGTTGAGCTGGAGAAAGGACCTGAGAGTATGGCGCCTTATGTTGCCAGGTGATCTTCGGAATCTTCACACACGTATAAATAAAAGCCTCACTTAACACTGATAATAACAATGGCTAACATTTATGTAGCTGCTATGTGCCAAACACTTTACAATTACCATCTCGTTTGATCTCAGAACAACCCTGGGAGGGAGGTGCTATTATTTGCATTTTACCTACAGGGAACTGAGGCAAATAAAGGTTAAGTGACTTGCTCAGGGTCACACAGATACAAAGTTTCTGGGGGCCAGATTTGAACTCAGGAAGACAAGTCTTTCTGATGCCAGGCCCTGTGCTATGTCAACTTTGCCATCTAGCTGCCTGAAAAAGGCATTGCATTAGAGAAGTAATAACAGTGCCGTGAGGATTAGAGTACAGAAGGAAGTAGGGAAGGATCCTTTCTGGTTGAAATGATCTGAGAAGGAAGGACTTGGAGGCACCAGTATTTAAGCTTGGCCTTGAAGATGGAACAGAGACTGGGAAGGCCATTCTAGATATGATAGGGAGTAGGGGTATGCCTTCTATTGCTGGAAAGAGTGGCTGGGGATGTTAATTTGAATACAATGAGTTTAGCAGGTGGGATGTGGATGGCAGGCTATAGATGGAGTTAAAATCTGGTGTTTGAAGAGGTGAGGCTAGCTAGGCAAGGGGTGAATTTGAGTAGGGAGAATGTTGAGTTAGGGTAGGGTGAATTTGGACTGGGATAAATTTGGGTGGGAAAGGTAAAAGGATGTAGAGATATTTTCTGGGCTGTACCAAAGACTTCTTAGGGGGAAGACTTAACCCATTGATACTTTGGAGGGGACTTTTATCTAGTGTCAGATAATGTTTATCATTTTATCAAGGGAATTCTCAGGTTTTCAACTCTGTAGTTCCTCATCTTGCTGCCTCTTTTGAATAATGTTGCATCAGTGCAATTGTTTTATGAGTGGCTCAGGACAAATAGAATACAGAAAGTAAATATGTCCATAGGATTAAATGTTGTTAAAGAAGAATAGTAGTAAAAATAAGTTTTGATCAGAACCTTCCACTACTACGTTCTACTACTACCCTTTGAAACCTAGTCTTATGTTACCATCTCTACCTGGAGGGCCTAATACTGAATTATCTATTGGTCTTGATGATATTTACATAAAATTGTGATGTGCTATTTCAGGCTGCTAGGTGATGCAGTGAATAGAGTGCATGGCCTGGAGTCAGGAAGACTCATCTTTCTGACTTCGAATCTGGCCTTGGACACTTACTAGGTGTGTGACTCTGCCTCAGTTTCCTCATCTGTAAAATGACTTGGAGAAGGAATTGGCAAACTACTGCAATATCTTTGCCAAAAAAACCTCAAAAACCCAAATGAGGTCACAAAGAGTGGACATGACTGAAACAACTGAACCACAAACATATTTTGATAGTGTTGTTGTAGGTTTTATGAATTGTAATTATTTCTCAGCTGACTAATGATATTGCATTGCTCTAAACTTCATCATTCAGATGTTTGAGTTGTTTGCACTATATAGGATTTTTCTTTTCTATTTATTCAATATATCTGTATCTCTGTGTGTGTGTGTGTATAAACACTAGTTTATACATCTATTTTTCTCCTTCCTTTTTCTCTTCTAATTTTCTGTCCCACATATGAATTGGGAAACAGCTTTTGAAGATGTTTACATAAAAATTTTGCTTGTGAAGACTTTGATAAAGTAGCATTGGTATTTTGATACCCCATTTATTCAGTCAGCAGACATTTATTAAGCACCTACTACTTGCCAGGAATTGTGCCAAGCTCTGGCGATACAAAAAGAGGTAAAAGACAGTCACTGCCCTTAAGGAGCTTACAGTCAGTCTAATGAGGAGCTTACAGCAATGAAATATTTAACTTAAATATGAATTTTTACATTAAATTTACTTCTCCCATGTTATTTCTTGTGTAGATTTGCCTATAAATAAATAGGTAAGATATATGAGAGATATGTGATGACAGTTTCTTTGAGAGAAATGAGATTCTCCTTGAATACTTAATTAGAGGTTGCCTGGGGAGAGTTAAAATCTATCTGAAGAAATGAAAAAGTAGTTAGGATTTTCAGTATACATATTCAAAATTTGAAACAACATTGAAGTTAATTTTTGAAAATTCTATTTGAGCATTTTAATCATAAAATTTATTACAAACCCAATGATAACATTTTAAAAAAATCTAATTTTGTTGATATCTTTTGCTTTTATAGTTCCTTCATTTCTAATATATTCTACCCATCCTTTTTCTAGTAGCCATTCTGTGTAATAAAGTTTTAAGAAAGAAATAAAAAACCATTCAGCAAATCCAATCAATACAGCAAGTGTGTCAGATGGTATATGTAGTAGTCCGTACCTATAGTTTGCCACCTCTGCAAATGGAGGGAGGTACATTTTTTTTATGAATTGGATCTCTGAAAGTATAGTTTGTGGCAAATTACTGATTATCTTTTTCCCTATAAAGAGTAGATCTAATAGCACTGAATTCCAAGGGATGCAAATATGATCACAGGATCATATTAAATTTTCTTTAAAGTTGGAGGCAACCTTGGTAGTCATCTAGTCAGTCTCCCTCATTTTATAGATCAGGAAGATGTAGTTGAACCTACAGATCGTTGACGTTGAAGTTCTACTGTTCACACACACACACACACACTCTTACACACTCTATCTTTCTCTCTGAAATATAGAAACAATTTATTAAGGATTTTCATGGAAGACAAAATGATGGGAGGAATGAAATACAACATATAGAAAATTAATAAGCAAGATCCAAACCCGCAGAATTACTTATCCAACAACTTCCAGTCAAGAAATGGATAGTTGAGAAACAGACTTTGGAAAGTTTGCAGAGACATATATGCACTTCTCTAAAGTCTTAATACAACAGGCAAGCCTCCCAGTAAAAAGATAAACAGTTAACACAGCTTCTACTTCATTCCTACTTCTCAAATCAAGATAAGCCATTATTCACATTTTTAAAAAAATGTAAACTTCTATGGATAGTACTGTAATCTATGGACTCTTGGGCCTTTCCATTTTTGCCCTGAGGCTGAATTTTCTTTTATGTGTTTTCTCCTCCATTGAAGCATGAGCTTTTTGAAATCGGGGTCTATCTTTTTCTTTTTCTTTTTTTTTGTTTTTGGAAGGTGGAAGAAATTTTCTTTAATTCCAGGCAACTCTCTTTAGGATTCTGCTTGGCAGAACAGGTACCAGTCTCTACCTCTAGAGAGATTCCTCACTAACAATACCCCATGTCAATGAAATTGTGGAGTTTAAAAAGAAATCCTAAACAGCATCTCTATAAACATAAAAAAGCATTATGGATTTCTTTTACATTTTATTTTTTAAAATGCAATAAAATATTTAAGAAGCCACAGAAAATTGACTTGGAGCCAAAAGACCTGAGTTTGAATCCTTCCTGATGAGCTCATTCATCATAGCCAGTCACTTCACATTTATGAGTTTTCCTCACATATAAAGGAAGCAGTGTGGTATATTGGAAAAAGTGTTGGACTTGGAGCCAGAAGTCCATTGTCTGAATCTGAGATCTAAGGCTTGCTGACTATGACCATTGGCAAGGCATTTAACCTCTTTGGACTTCAGTTTCCACATCAGTAAAATGAAAGGGTTGAAGTAGATGACTTCTCATGTCCCTTCTAGTTGTGTAGACATATGACTCTAGATCCTATAATTCTGTTTTTGAAGGGAATTGTTGGCTATTGCACTCAAACTGCTGGCTCTGGCTCTATTCTGCAATTCAGCAGAACCCTTTAAACCCCAAAGGGAGGAGAAGAACTTTGCTTTGCCTCCATGTTCTCTTTTTGTGCTTTTATTAGGCCTTATGCTTGGCTGCTACAGGAAATCCTATTTGCTTCTTGAAGCCAGAATTCCTTTGAAGGGTGTGACCTTGGGTACTGGCTAGCAAAAAAGATTCCAAATCCTCTAGGCACATTCAAAATTATGGAGGGAATGCCCTGGGGTACAGGGAAGTCATGTACTCTGAAATACTCGAGAGGAGGATTTCTGCAGCAGATGTATATCAGACTTAGGCTTTCCAGTCCTCTAAATGGGGAGATATTTTCTTCACCCTTGAAAACTCAGTTTGCGTGGTTCTGAAGAAAGGAGCATCAGATTTAATATATTGAAATAAAAACTTAGTAAACCATTACCTTTCTTTGTAGTTAATGAGTCAAGAGAAAAATAAGGGAAAAGACAGTAATGACTTGAATTCTTTAAATAAAGTGGTAACTGCTTAGGTGGATCATAGTCCAGAGGATCATAAGATTTAGAGCAGATATGAATTGAACAAGTATCTAATCCACCTAGACCCTCATTCTACAGATGAGGAAATGGAATCTCAAAGAAGCCAGGTGATTTTTCTAAAGTCTCACAGAAAGTAAACAGCAGAGCTGGGATTTGAATCCATGTCATCGGGCTCTAAGTTCTAGTGGTCTTTCTGCCACACCATGCTTTTTAACTTGGGGAAAATTATACAGTGAAATCTAAATTTGGGATATATTGTCATTCAGATAATAGCACCTAACTTAATGATGAGCTTTTTGGGGTGGCAATTGATAAAAATATTCAAGTAAGCTATTTAGGTTCAGTACAAAAAGAAACAAAAATTGCATTATTTTTCTTAAAAAAAACTTTTGAAGTTCGCTTTTTAAAAAAATTCTTGGATTCATCTTTGGTGCCAACTGCATTGGTAATGAATATACTTCTGTTTCAGAGATTTGAAATATGTCTTATTTATAGTTATTTCCCTTAAATTATAATATACTTCACATAAAGTGTGAAGTGAATATTTTTTCCATTCTAAAAAAAGAGATTACACTACAGTCTCATGCTACCCACTCAATTTATTTTGTTTCTTAGGCTCATCAATTTGTAGTTTCTGAAGGATCCTTTTTAGGTCGTCTCTATGTGTTCTGCCATTTGCTATTGTATAACCTTAGACAAGTCATAAAACCTTGGCCTCATTTTCCTTGTCAGTAAAACATAGGACTTAGACTAGATGACTTCCGAGGTTCTAAGTCAGTGTGAGATTTGTAGGCAAACCTAGACGTTAGAATTATTATGCTTTTATTTTTAATATTTAAAATCATGAATAAATTACGTAATTTTTGTACATTTCACTTTATCCTCTAGATGATAACACTGTGTTATGTTATAAAATATAATTAATTAGCATATATAAACTCATAGCTGATTTTTAGCAGAAGTATCCAATGAGTGATTTATTGCAGAACTATTTTGTTTTTTTTTTAAAACTATATTGTGCTTCATTTATATTGCTAAACTGGAAGGTAAAAAATAATGAGCAAGCTTTAGACTGAACTTTCCTTTAGTTATTCACCTAAAGTTTTTACTACCATCCCTTGAAATTTTTTGTTTACTTACTCTTCTTTATCGTTTTCATTAGAAATGTGTTTTGCAACTTTGAAAGCACCTTACAGTTTGTTGAGCAGAAACCCAGCTTCCAAAATACCTCAAGATATTCTAGCACTTCTGAAAGTTTTGAAAACTGCGATTCACTTTGAATTTATGGTTGAGACATGTTCTTTCTAAAAAGTTTTATATTGTAGTCTTGGGTTACAGCTGAAAGTCGAAGTACTCTTAAGAATGGAATATCGCCTGTTTTAGTATATTTAGATGAAAAATTCCCTCTCTGATCACAACCAATCTTTATACCTCTCCCTCCAACTTAACCTCTCCTATCTGTTCATCTTCATTGTGACTTTTGTATCCTTAATTTTTCCCCTATCTTTATGATTTTGCTAGCCTTGCAGAGGTCCCCCACCCCATTAACCAGTCTTATCACTGTGTTTAGTCCTTTCCTCCAGTGGAATTCAACAAACATTTATTGGGCATCTTATTACATGCCAGGCTCTTTTAATTCTTCATTTGACACTGTTCCTCTTAACTAATCTCCAAAACTGGGTAATACTTTTTCTCTTCCCCCTCTGCTTCTGTTCCTTCTCTGGGTATAGAGTATGGCTAGAAGAAATTAAAAAACCATGCTGATTTAACCTACCAGAATTTTTTGCTGTCACCTCAAGTGGTCCCTCCTTGATAAGTGGCAATCCTTTTTAGTAATTTCTTTTTTTTTGGGGGGGGGAGAAGGGAAGGCAGGGCAATTGGGGTTAAGTGACTTGCCCAAGGTCACACAGCTAGTTAAAGTGTGTCGTGTGTCTGAGGCTGGATTTGAACTCAGGTCCTCCTGACTCGAGGGCCCTTGTTCTCCCCCTCCTCATATTCTTTCCTATAATTTCAGAGGAGATGGTTGTATCCCTTCTTGCTCAGGCTTCTCCTTCCTCCTCTGCCCTGTTGCCTCATCCTGCTTCAATTCGGATTTTGCTCTATCATTGATCTGTAATATCCTTCCCACTAGTTCCACCCCCCCTAACATTTGTTTTACAAATATGCTCAAGTCTCTTTTACTCTTTAAAAAAAAAGAGACAAAAAACAAACAAAAAAAAACACCTTGACTGTTATTCTCTCAAATGATTATCCTATCTCTGTTATTCTTTAGTGAAAAACTTATAGAAAGAGTAGTTTACATTTATTGCCTCTGCTTCTTGCCATCCATTCACTCTTTAAACTCTTGCAATCTGACTTCAGTTTTTAAAACTTTGAGACTGTTCTCTGCAAGGGCACCAATGTCCTCCTTATTGCCAGGTCCAATGGCCTTTCTGCCTTCATCCTTCACTCCTTTACAGCATTTAATACTGTTGTCTGCCCTTTCTTTTCTGATGTTCTCTCCCTTTGACTTCTGTAACACTACTCTTATGGTTTTCCTGCTTTCCCACTATTCCCTCTTGTTCTCTTTTTCTGACTTCTCATTTCTTCCTGCTTTTTAAATGTGATTATCCTCCAAGGTTCTGTCATTGACCTTCTTTTCTCCTATTGCTATGCTCTTGTTGCAGTCTTATTCACTCCTCCTCCACCCCGTCACTGTGTTGATCATATTTATGCAGATGACTCACAAATCTATATTTCCATCCATTGTGTCCCATGTTCCTGTTTGCCTTTTTTGATTGTTCCAAGCTAGTGTCTCCTTCCTCCTATTAGCTTGTGTATATGTGTGCACATGAACTCATATCTTGTTCATCCAGCAAAATTGTAATCTCTTTGATTGGGCAAGGTTTAATTTTTGTCTTTTTATTCAGTGTTGGGCACTGTGTATGGAACATAGATGCTTAATAATAAATGCTTATTGATTGATTGGATACCTGCATTTTAATGTGCCACGGTTGCCTAAAATTCGACATGTTCTAATCTCAATCCATTATCTTTATCTCCTTGCTTCCCTTCCCCAACTCCCCAGTTTGTCTCTTCCATCATGTTTCTTTCTTTTGTTGGTGCCACAGTTGTCTTCCAGACAGGTGACCTCTGACCTTATCTTTCACTCTTTCCTCTCTTCTAACATCCAATCAGTTGCTTAGTCCTGGAAATTCTATTTTCATAGCTGTATCCTCCTTTGTGCTACCACCTCAAACACCCTAGGGCAAACCTTAAGTTCTCACCTATCTGATCTCTTGTAAAAGCCTTTTAACTATTTTTTCTTCTTTTAGTTCTCACCTCTCTTCAGCCTAGCCTTCAAACTGATACTTAGGTTATCTTTTATAATGATACTCTGAGCTCATTACTCCTTTATTAAGAAATCTTCAGTTATGCTCCATTGCTAAAGAATAAAGTTTCAACTGTAATATTCTGCCATTCAAGGCTCTACACTCAGATTATAACCTGTCTTTCCAGCCTTATCTGCTCCTCATGTACTGTATATACCAGTCAAATTATACTACTTTTTACCTCCTGTTCTCTTCCTGACCTTGCCTACCTTTCTGCCTTTGATTAGGTGGTACTCCATGCCTGAAAGAGACTCCGTTTGTCTCCGATGTCCATCTGTTAAAAGCCCCTATCCTTTCTGGGCCCAACTCACCTTCTGTCTCCTTCTTGAAGCCTTTATGGGATCACAGCTTTAGTCTTTGAAGAGACCTCAGAGACCATCTTAGTCCAACACTCTCATTTTATAGATGAGAAAACTGAGGATCAGGGAGGTTAAATGACTTGGCCAAGATCACAAGGGTCATTCTGAGCTTGGATTTTAATGTAGCTCTGACTCTAGAGACAATGCTGTTCCTACTGTATCATGATTCCCTCACCTTGTAGCCAAAAATTACTCTTCTTCAAATTTCTGATGACATTGTTTCATCTTTTTCATTACATTAATTAATTGTCCTTGTATCATAGTTATTTGTGTATATGTCTTTTCTTTCCTGAGAGGCTGAATTTTGGTGTGGAAGTCCTGAGTTCACGTGCCACTATCTCTAACACTTTGACACTGGGCAAGTAATTTAATATCCCTATGCTCCAGGCAACTTGCTTACAACTTTTAAGTTGAAGGGGAGAATAGTTGCAGATGTTCAGTAGAAGAGGAAATTTCCTTACCTGCCCCAATGAAGTTAAAGGTTAAGACAAAAAATAAGTTACGATTTCAAAAAATCCATTTAATATTAGAAACTTTGTCGTATTTATCTTTATATCCTACTCAGTGCTTAGCATATTGCCTTGTAAATATTAGGAATTTAACAAGTGTTGGAATTTAATCAGTCACAAAAGCAAAGTTAAGCTAATATAATGAAGAATTAGAAAACCTACCAAGATGTTTTACTTTTAGTTCTAAATAAATTTCTGTTTCAAGTGTATATTTCTGTTCAGTAGGGACTGTATTGAAACATTTGAAATTCTTCTTTGAATGCTTAATAAAAACTTATCAGTGTTCCACTTTCAGTGAATTTCCATAATAGGAGAGAAGAAGGCAAAAGTAAAAATAAATGTATAAACAGACGAAATGCATTTTTAGTACATGATTAATCTATGAAATTTTCATTTGTAGGAGGTTAGAAAATGAGCTATGGTGTTAGGTTTTAAAGAGAGTTTTTTGCATTTGTCATGAATGATTTTCATAGTTGTGTTTCAGAGTTCAGGTCAAAGTCTACTCCTACTTGAAGCATTTCTTGATCCTTCTCTCCTTCACGCTAAATTACCTCATATTTACTATGTATATATTTTGTATTTACTTGCTTATGGACATGTTATTTCCTTTGATAGAATCTAAGTTCCTTGAGTGAAGGGACTGTTTCTTTTTTGTCTTTGTATTCCCCTGTCCTCCACTGTGCTGGGCACATAGTAGCTTATTGAAAACATTGTCATTGCTTGTTGATGGTAACTAAATTTTATCATCCATTGTTAATGGTGTGTTGAATTTCATCTTCTTATCACCTTTCCTGTTGGTTGCCTTAATCCTATATAACTTGCATGTTATGTTCTGGAAGTTTATAATTTGACATTTTAAAAGTTTTATACAGATTGAATCAACCTATAACAATAAAAACCTCCATAACAAAATCTATACTCCAACCTATGATTCTTATTTTAATAAATGGTTTATAACAAAAATCTATAACAACATGGATGATTCTTTAGAGTTCATTATTTTCTTGCTTACTTTAAATTCTTAACTTAAATGCCAGATAACAGCATGTCCATATATACAGCAGAACACAAAAAGATTTGTATAAAACTGAATCATCTTATAGCATTTGCTTTAAAAAAGTACATAGTAAAGTTCTACACATTACTTTCAAAACTGTCTTTGTGCTTCTTTGTGAACTTCCTTCCCTTTAAAAAAAAAATGTTACAATGACCTTTTTTGAATTTTGATAACCTCTCCTCCAATGAAAAATTAAGAGAAAGGGAATAAAAACCCTTCTAACAAGTATAGGCAAAATAAAGTCATACAAAACAAATTTGGCTATGTCCAACAATATATCTTTGCATCTTGTGTCCATTACGTCTCTGTTGGGGGAGGTAGATAAGCTTTGTGATCATTTCTTTGGAGGCATGGTTGGTCCTTGAATTGATTAGAGTTCTTAGGTCTTTCAAAATTGTTTTTCTTTAGAGTGGTGCTAGGGGCAGCTGGTGGTGGAGTGGTTAGAGTGCAGGGTCTGGAGTCTGAAATTTCTTTTATTATTTCTTATGGTTTAATGATATTTCAGTATATTCATATACCATAATTTGGTAATTCCCCAGTTGTCTAGGAGGCAATCTAAGGCATCCCTTACATTTTAATCCCCATTTCAGGAGTCAGAAATTTGTTTTGCATGTGATTATTATGATGGTATTGTCTCTCCACAATCCAACCTTTTAACACATCCCCCTCCCCACCCCTGCTTGTTGAATTTGGTTTATTTCTTCATGAAAATGAAGTGTATGTGGTCAACCTCTCATTTGTCTATTTCAGATTAATGAAATTCATCTGATGCCCACTCCCCCCTCCATATTTGTATATTATTTTCTAAAACTCAATTTGTGAAAAATAGCAAGTTCATTGGAGTGGTAATATGTCAAAATAAGGAAATTTGTTGTTAATTTTGCTTCATTTAAAAAAAAAAAGCCTGTGTGGGAATCTAGTACGTTGGTAAATGTGAATGAATTCTTTTATTACCCCAAGCATCTGGACCCAAGGTAATAACCAGTGAACAAAAAGAGAAAAATGAGTGGATAGCAGTCAATAAGCACTAAAGTATCTGTCATGTGCTCAAGCTAAATTCTATGCTAAGCTCTGGGCACTGTGTTGGAAAGAAGAATTTTCATAAAAATAGTTTGTAAGTGTTCTCTAAGAATGACAGGGATATCCTGGAAGTTCAAGTTATAGAAAACTAAAAGCTAGTTTTTTTTTTAAAGACTATTGTTGGGATTTAAATACAGCTCAGATAACACGTGAAGAATGGCCCCCAGAGATACCATATTTCCCCATGTATAAGACACTCCCATGTATAAGATGCACCTTAATTTTGGGGCCTGAAATTTGAAAAAAAATGTATTACATAAATGAACTCAGGATTTATCCATCTGCTCATAGCTTTCAGGCATCTTTTGGGCAAGTCCGGTGCATGTACACATGCTTAGTCCATTCCGTTTCATGATCCTGAAGCACCAATTGTGTCCTCCTTTGAAATCAGTAACTTCTTTTTCATCAGCAATTCTTGCCTCATGCTGAACCATCTTTGTGGAGACAGGAATTCCAATTGCCCTTTGCTCTTCAATCCATATCTTCAATTCCCTCTCTAAATCAGGACATTTTGCTGACTCGCCTCTCATGGCCTTCTTCTGCTGTGGCATTTTTCAGTGGGGTTTCTTCTTCCCGTAGCCAGTCTCGGATTGCTTTCTCAGTTGGAGGAGGACCAAACTTAGGTTCAGCAGCACGATTTCCATTTACTTTTGCAAACTGGATCACTTTTACCTTGAATTCAGCATTGTATGAAAATCTTTCTGAGCCATTTTTGGGTAGAACATCACAAAACGTAATACCGGTAACAAATTAGAAACAACGAGCGTGAAAAAGAGGGAAATACAGTTAAGAAAATCTACAATGAGCGCAAAAACAAGGGCGAAAAAGTGGGAAGTGCAAGTAAAAACATCTACAACCGTTGCATAAGACACACCCAATTTTTAGACCCCAAATTTTTCGAAAAGGGTGAGTCTTATACATGGGGAAATACGGTATGTCCGATTTTAAAAAACCGTCTCATTGTCCTTTTGATACTGAAAGAAAAAAGTTAATTGAGCTTAATTAACTATGGCTAATGGTTGGTAATTCTTTTAATTTTTGGATTGGTTTATTGAACTTCTAAATGTTACTAAATATTCCTTTTTTCCTTGGAAGTAGTCACTGAGTGTTACTTTTTACTTCAAATAACAATGTTGTTTCAGATACAATACTTGAACCATGAAAACACCTAGCATTTTTTTTAAAGTGGTGTATGCAGTTTGGGTGCTGGGAAATTGGTACCTCTTAAAAATCTTAAAAGGAATCTTTTTTCCTCAAAGTAATGAATGGTACAATCAGAGTCCTCAAACCCTCACTTTGTTAATTTACAAAAAAATGTTAGGATGTTGAATGTAAATTTTAAAAATTTATTTTGTCACTTGCTTTTTAACATTTCCTATGTGCAAAGAGCACTTAGCAATGTTTAGTTCTTTTCTGAAACAATAAATTCAGAAACCATGGTGAGCAAACTTGAGAGCAGGTAAAATATATTGTACCATATTTATGTGCAGTTTCTAATGCATTTGAAGGCATTCCTTTACACTGGCTGTCTGCTGTGGCTGGACTATACTTCATTCTTACCACTTCTTAGAATTTCAGGCTACATGAAGTCTTTCTTGATTCTTCAGGTACTAGTGCCCTCACCCAGATTACTTTGTATTTTCTTTTCTGTGTAGGTCTTATAGCCTGCTTTCAGAATGCAAATTCCTAGAAGAGAGATGTTTTTGTCTTTGTATCCCCAGACTTTGGCATAAGAAAGTGCTTATTAAATGCTTTTTGATGAATGTTTAGGCATACCAAAGTAATTTCATTTTATCAGAAAAATTTATAGGGTTTTTTTGGGGGGGGTATATACTGGCATGGAACTTCTGAAGATTGCTATAATTGTTATTTTAAGCATGAAAAAATAAAACTGTTTTGTAGGCCTTTATGCTACCCTAAAAGCCATATCACAAGATTATTTAAAATCTTAAGCAGGCATATAAGTAATGAATAGGAATAAAAATAAACATTCTATAGCCTTTAAGGGTTGTATAAACATCTTTTGTATTGATACAAATCTCTTATACTAAGATCCTTTTTTTTTTTTTTTTTGATCCCTCATTGTTGTGGAAGGTGGCTTTAGGTTCTTAAAAGCTTTGTCAGTAATGTTGTCCTACCAAGCTGGAAAGGCTTTGAGTAAAGCCCTGGTATTGAACTGTTAGTCATTTTGCAACCATAGTTGGCTATTTATATCTAACATTGAGTAGTTTTGTGTGCATTATACCACACCTCCAGGACAATCAAATAATGTTTATATACATTTATAGCTTCACATGTGCCATTCTGTTCCTGTTTAGTTAGAAATTCTCTTTGGCCCCACTTTTAATTGTCTTAATATTATTTAAACATTTACTCTGTGCAAGGTTTGGTTCTAGGTATTTTGGGCATTACAAAGGTTCATTAGAGCAACACTGTCAGTAATATTTGTGGAGCCAAAAATATGACATATATACCAATAAACAGACAGAGGAGAGTTTGAGTGGTAAGATACAAGAGCCTATGAGAATTCAAAGGAGTGATCAGTAGGAGGGATCAGTGGAAATGAAGGAGAGGACATTTGAGAGGGGACATGAAGGAGGAAGGTAACATTTCAGCAGGTGGAGATGGGGGAAGAGCATTACAGGCACAGGGAATGCCTAAGCAAAGGTATGGAGGAAACTGAGGAGTGTGTTCAGAAAACTGCTTCAGTTTGGTTAGCAGTTAGTGTATAATGAAAAGGAGTGTAATGTAAGAAGGTGGATAAGTGAGATTGTTGATGAAATGCAAACTAAAGAATGTATATTGATTCAGCAGACTATGGGAATCCACTAAGAATTTTAAAGTGAAAAGGTAATGTGATCAGATTTTTGAATTAGGAAGATTAACTCTATGACTTTAACCTTTAAACAATCATATAACTTGTGTGCAGGACCTGCACAAGTAATTTTGAGACTCAGCTTCCTCATTTGTAAGATTTGTAAGATAATACACTGCCTCAGAAGGTTTTTGTGTGAACCAAGATTACATATGAAAGCACTATGTAATGATCAAGTATTATATAAATGTAAAGTGTTATTATAATATATTCTTTAGTAGCTGTTGCTTGATAACTAGATTCCTGTACTCTAATGAGACAAATCCAAAGTCAGTTTTGAGGTTTATGATTTTTTTCTTCACTATGTTTTCTTCTGTCAGGGCATCAGTCTCCTTTGGTGCCTTCTATAATAGCTTTTTTTTGTTCCAAACTTGTTACATTTATCATTTACTTGAAAAAAATTGTTATCCTTATTTTGGCATAACAGTATTTCTCCACAATTACTCAAAAGAAACCTGTCTACAAAGTACATTCCCAGAAAAATAAATTACTGCTTATTAACAGAAAGGAAGGATGCATCCTTTAACTTTGACAGTAACATTTCTATTGTATATTATCTTAATTTCATTGCTATAGTAAGTTTGTGTGTGTGTGTGTGTGTGTGTGTGTGTGTGTGTGTGTGTATTTGGCTCTGCTATGTTCAATTTGCCATTTCGTATAAATATTCCCATGTTTCTCTGAACCATTTTTATCAATTTCTTATCACTCATGTACCGTAACTTGTTCAGGTAGTCTCTAGTTATTAAGCATGCCTTTTGTTATCATAAAAAGTGTTATAAATATTTTAATAAGAATTGGTCTTTTCTTAACATCAGTAATTCCAGTTGTGAAATGAGTCGGAGTTTAAACAGTTTTGAAACTTACCTTGAATAATTTCAAACTGTTTTCGAGAATGATTGGTCTTGTCTTCCTCCAGGGTTCCTCATTTAGCATCTTTGCGAGCTTTACTTAATACTGTATATCAGAGGTCTATGATTTAATGGATGAGTTCTTTCTCAAGACATCATAGCCCCTCTATCACTCTGTAGGTGCCAAATAGTCTTAAGTGCTGGGAATGTAAAGACAAAAGCAAAATCATTTTCTAGAGCTTACAATCTACCTGAGAGAGATAAGATAACATGTGCATGTTTTGGTAGGAAGGCTCAGTAGTTGCAGGGATCAGGAAAAACCTCATATAGAAGGTGACATCTGAACTGGGCCATGAAAGAAAATGGGAATTCTGAGAGACAGAGGTGAAGAAGGAAGGTATTCTAGGTACTGGCTGCACAGAGATACAGAAGCAACAGGCATGGTGCTGTGTATGAGGAACAACAAGAAGACCAGTTTGGTTGGATTGCAGTATATGTGTGATGGAATAATGAATAAAAAGGTTGGAAAGGTAAATTGTGGCAAGGTTTTGAAGGGCTAAAATAGAGTATGTGATATGGTTCACATGGTCATAGGTGCACTTTAGGAATATCATTTTGGCAACTGTGTGAAGGATGGACTGGAGAAGGGAGAGATTTGAGGCAGAGAGACCAATCAGAAAGTTATTGTAATGATCAAGATAAAGATGATGAAAACTTTAGGGTTGTTGGCTGTTCGAGTAGAGAGAAAAGAGCATATAGGTAGGACAGATGTTGTGGTGGTAGAAATAGCAAGATTTGGCAGTCTGGCGGATATATGAGGGTTGAGTAGTTAGGGATGACACTGAAAGTACATAACTGGCTGACTAATAATTAACCAGTAATCCTTATGAAAAATTCATTCATGGAGGTGTATGAGCTATATATAACATTAGAACCATACTTCCTCAGCTCCTCAGGGTCCTCTAGAACCTTGAGGGAAGGTTGTAGCCACCTTCTGTGGATCTGACTGGCCAACATTAATAGAAGTTGGGAGAGGTAGCCCAGAACATGTGCTTGCTGCCTTGGGGGCTTGTTTTTGGACCTGTATTGGGTCCTTCACATTTGCAGGGAACTATTGGAAAGATTCTCTATCCGAGACTTTTTTTTTTTATTGGCTATCCTAATTTTTGTATTTCACTTAAAATTGAGTATTTTTTCTCCGTTTTAGATGGTAAGTGAAAAGCAATCAGTTTTCTGGTGTGTTTCCTTAAAAGTCAAGGTTTTTTTTTTTTGGTAACTTTTGTAACTTGCTTATTTATTTAATACACATATTGTATTAGTGTACCTAATATGAGTATTATAAATAGTATAAGAAATATGGATATATGGGTTTTGTATTTTTAAAATATTAGTGTCTAGAAGTTTGCCCAGAGGAGGATAATAATTCATATATGCCCATATTTTTTTCTTTTTCCTTTTAAACAGGTATAGAACGCTTGTCTTATTTATGAGATGAATCTAGACAGCTCATCTGAGGCCCTTATGGATTATAGATCCATAGGATAAGGTTTGCCTAAATTAATCCTAAGTACTTAATCGCTTTTTTGGCAGCCTCACGCTTCTTTCAGGGTTTTTCTGAGTATGAGTTCTTTAGTAAGGGGTCTGTTAGAAACTCCACTTGGATTGTCCTTGGAATGTCAGAGGCCATTTGCATAGGGAACTAGCAGAAATTTGCTTGTACTATGAAGGTGATTGCTTATGGTGCAGGAATCTGGAATAATTTGGGTGTGTCCTCAGTAGAAAGGGAAGTCTAGAAATTTTATCCAGACCCCACTCAGTTGGATGGCATTATTTTTGTCCTTGGGGAATCATAGAAGAGTACTTACCAAAGAGTTTGGTTTTTCACTTGAAGAAGTAAGGGAGTGAATTTTAAACTACCCCAGGTCCTTAATCTCTGTGGGGAGAGCCCCATGTCTTTTGGGATCTTTGTAGGGACTTTGCTTTCCTTCTGTGACAGGAAATTTGATTTTATTTCCCTTTTTAAGTTATTTATTGATTAAACCTAGCCTTTTGTGTATGGGTCCATAGTAGAGGGGACCCTTAGTAGGAAAGGGAGAGGGTGAATATCCCAATGGCCTCCTTGCCCAATAGTGCCAGTTTTATTGTAGCACTTGGTACCTGACTGACTCTAGAGTAAAGGAATCTTTTGGCAGGAGGAGAGAGCAAAAGTCATTTCTATTTTATTATTTTTTATTATAATAGTTATATTGTCTAGTGCTTTAGGTTTGCTTTTTATGCTAAAAATTTGGAGGTTTTGTGTTTGATGATCTGGGAATCACAGTTTTAAAGATAGTAATACTATAATGTGAAACCTAAGAGATAATCTCTCTAACTTCTACATACGGTGTCCCTCTCCCCTCATATCTCTTTAACTCTGGAGCTGGACCAGGTCTTTTCTAGAGATCTGTTATAGCTCTGCTGTCAAGACAGAATTTCCCACCTGTTGAGAAGGCTTCTTTCTGCAAGGTGGTAGCAATGGGGAGGGAGAGATACCAGAGGCATGTCTAATGAAAAATCAGTTGAACTTGGTGACTGTCTCTGGAGATTAGGAAGAGGAAAGAACCAAAGATAATTTTGAGGTTTCCATGACCCACAAGAAAAATTTCTATGACGCTTTACATGAAAGATAGTATATTAGAATCAGTATTTTGTGGTAATTTTGAGCAAGATAAAGTTTAAAATCTGAGTTCCTTGTAGAAATTTTGTAAAGGTTCTTTTGCCATTTTTCCTGGGCATGAGGACTAGACTTCTGCATTCACTGTACTCTGGGACCTTCATAGGCAAAATTTCAGCTTATTGGTGAGATAGAATGCACCTTTTTATTGGCAGTTAATTGGATTTCTTTCTTCATACATTGAAATTTAAGGCCTTTTCAGATAATTTGTTGCACATCTGAAGCCCAGGCTTCTTTGATGATGGAGCCTTTTGCATTGATGAGGTTTTAGCTAATGCCCCTTTTCAAGAAACATATTTTATTTTTCAAATAGAAATTCAGATTCCCTGAGAGCAGAATTTTCTGTGAAATTTTGAATGGGAAGAACACATTTTAAAATCTGAGAAGTAGGGTTTCACTTGACCTATGTCAGTTTAATTGTTTAATTCTCAGGCCATTTGGGATGAAGCTGCCTTTTGATAGCAAGTGTAAATGCTTTTAATTTTTGTTGGCATTGGATCATTATTTAGAAACCCAAATGAATCATATGTAGTAAGTGTTGAAAACTAGGATAAAAAAAGCTGCTTTAAGATTAAGGCCTATACTTTTGGTGATTTAAAAAAAAAATTAAACCTGTTGGTGAGTTGATATAGACTTGTTTATTCTAGTTCAGCAGAAAGAGCTATTGCTTTTTGTGGAATTAGGTAACTGAGTTCAAATCCCTGTGCTCCCTCACTACAGTAGTAGATAGCAGTTAGTAGCCTTGAGAAAAATCATCTGTTAATTTCTCTGGACCTCCATTTTTTCAGCTGTAAGGTAAGGAATTGGATTAGAATGACCTTTAGGATCGCTTTCAGCTCTAAATCTGTAATCCTATGATTTTAGGTACAAGAGATGACACAGGAACAAAATGGATGCTAACTATAGGAATATGGAATTTTTGAAGGAACTTTAAAGATCTATTCTAAACCCTTTAACTTAAGGACCTGATTTGGGAAGTGATTTTCTTGGTCACGTAGGCAGTAAGTGGAAACTCTAGCGCTTGCAGAGGTAGTAATTGCTGGGTGAGAGCTCTGCAAGTGTTGCTGCCTAATACAATGATATCTGGAATTGGACTGGATGCAGGATTGAGGAATGCTGCTCTTCTTGGGGCTTTTGGGTCCTGGGCAGCTTCCATCAGCTTGTTAGGAGAGATGTGGTTGGGATGGAGGCTGTTGTGTATGTAGCCTCTCTGGCATATGACGCTTTATGTCTTTTGCTATAAAAGTAGGATATTGACACTATGTAAAAGAAAGTAATTTTTGTATGGCCACCAGTTCTTCAAATTAATTAGCTTTATTTTTGTTTTAATGAGGACTAGCTAGCATTTTGATTAGCAATCTTGAATTAGTGGGTAATGATAGTCAGTATTTTAGAATGTTAGAAAAATGTCAGAATGATGAGGAAAGTTGTAAGTAGAATGTTCCTGTAGGGCCTATAGAGTTATCCTTATTCCTTGTCCTCTCCACCTTCCCTTTAAATTCTTGAAGGCAGGACATTAGCAGCATCTTGAACTGTAACTTTCTACTTAGGTAATGGCTCTGTGCTCAAGGAACTGTGACCATACACTTCTTTTGCATTTGCTTTGTGGAAGGTAGCACCATGTTGGCCTACTGTTTTGGACTCAGGTGCATTAAGAAGCAATAAAGCTTTGCATGTGGTTTTCCTGAACAACTCCTTTTGCATATTATGCAATTTTGGAGCTAGAGATTTCTCTAGAACATATCTATTTCAATTCTTTTATTCTATAAAATAAAAAACAGACTGGCATTTGTGATTTGTCTCTTGTCCTACAGTTAGCTGAGCAGGTCTGTACTCCTTATTCCTAGCTAGATGAATGCTTACAAGTGCTAAATTAGGGTCAGTATTTAGGAGACTTGTTACATCCACTATTGAATATATTTACACTCTCTCTAGCATTTAGTTGTAGTGAGTTTGGATTCTGAGTTTACTGAACTTTGTGACATTTACAATGTTGATATGCAAATTATTAGTTACAATTAGTTGCTGATTCAGAAGTTCTAGTATTTTGCTATTGAAATTTTCATGTTGGTACTAGTTGTGTTACAATGTCTTTGATCTCTTTTGGGTATATATCCTCAGTTGCAGAGTCTCAGGGCAAAAGGGTATCAACATTGTAGTCACTTTTTAAGTATAATTCTAAATTGCTTTCAAGAATAATTGGACTGATTCTCTGCTCCACCTTCAATGTGTGGTGTTTTTTGTTTTCTTATAGCACCAGGTTTTGTTTTGTTTTGTTCTTAAGTCGCCTGTAGTATTAGTATAATGACCTCCTTGTTGACTTCTATGCTTCCAGCCTGTTTCCTTCTGCAATCCATCCTCCACATACTGACCTTGCCACTACTTTGCTCAAGAAGCTCCAGTGATCTTTTATTGCCTCTAGCATTCATCTCTCGCATTTTAAAAGTCTGTCACATCCTGGCTCCAATCCACCTTTCCACATTATGCATTAGTCCCCTTCATGAACTCCATGGTTTAGCCAAGTTTTGCCATTCTTTTCGTGTGGCATTCCATCTGTGCTTTCACATGGACTGTCACCCAAGGTTCAAAAGCACTATTTCTCTACACCTTATAGAATCTTCCTTCAAAGCTTAGCTTAAATTCTACCTCATAGGAGACCTTTTTAATTCCCCCAGAGGCTAGGTATTTTTCCTTGCCTGTCCTCCCATTATATTGTATTTACTTTCTATATATTTTGCTTATATTTATAAATGTACAAGTTGTTTCCTCTGATAAAAATTGGTAGTGGTATTTTGTGGTCCTAATTGATAAGCAGCTTTATTGAGATACTTGTGTTTTAATCATGTGCTATTTTTTTTTTGGAGGGGGGAAGGCAGGGCAATTGGGGTTAAGTGACCTGCCCAAGGTCACGCAGCTAGTAAGTGTGTCAAGTGTCTGAGTCTGGATTTGAACTCTGGTCCTCCAGGGCCAGTGCTCTACTCACTGTGCCATCTAGCCACCCCAATCATGTGCTATTTTCAATATTCATAAGAATGCTCACTTACATTGAGATATTGGAATTTGGGATGTTTTCATTCCAAAATTGAACAAAGGAAAAAGGCGATAAACCCTCAAGGTTTTTGAAATTAAATGTTTAGGTTATTTGCGTATGTGCATATGAATTTCATTCGGGATGGAGGAAAGTGGATAGATGTATTTGGAATTGTGATTTTATCCCTATGGGGAGTTTCCAGATGTAGAATTTCTAATTTGTAGTCTTAGTTTCCTGGGGGCACTCAGATTAAGTGATTTGTCCAAAGACACACAGCTAGTAGGTGTTAGAAATGGGACTTGAACTAAGATCATTCTGACTTTAAGGCTGTCTGCATATCCACTACCTAGCACTACCTCTTTTAGAGAGTATACCATCATTAAGAGGTGGTATATATCATACAATGTATAAATAACTGCTCTGTAATACAAAAGGTTATTATAGGTGTGGATAAATTTGTAATGTTTTGTATCTTTAAAGCTCATGTCAGAGCCAATGATACTAGTGCACTTCAATACATATTTTTACCATTTTCAGAATGAGATTTTAGAATGGTCTCTTTCAATAGGTTTGATTGATCCCAAGATTTCATTCAGAAATAAAAAGTTGTATGCTCTTTAAAATTGTTCATCTATATAGTGCTTTCATAGTCTTCTATATTACATCTTTGAGGAAAAAAGGCACTGAGACTTTATTTGGATTAAGCTAGAAAATATTTGAACTCATAAATCATAGAGTTTTGGCTTCTATGAATCTGAAAACTTCTTGAAAACTTACTTTTTCAATTCTTTTTTTAACCATATATTTCATTTCATTAAATGAAATTCTTTTTCAATTTTTTTTAACCATATATTTCATTTCATTAAAAAATAGCAAGTGGTTTCATGTGTTTCCTTCTTAAAGGTGATGGCTTTTTTTTTTTTTTTAAAGCTTAAGCTGTTTCTCTTATTGGAATTTTTCCCAAGTGCATACCACATTTTCATGAGTTTCATATCAAACTATGTATTTTAAAGATATTACTAGGTGGGCAGCTAGGTGGCGCAGTGAGTCCTGGCCCTGGAGTCAGGAGGACCTGAGTTCAAATGCGGCCTCAGACACTTGACACATGTACTAGCTGTGTGACTTTGGGCAAGTCACTTAACCCCAATTGCCCTGCCCCCCCCCAAAAAAAAACCACAAACAAAAAAAAAACCAAAACCCAAAGATATTACTTGGAAGTTAGGAGAACTCAGAATTGAAAAGTTTTTATACCATATTGTAATACTACGGAAACTTTTAAAAACTGAAACTACATTTTATTTCTGGCTGGATTTATTGAGTCCTTATGTAATTTTTAGTAATCAGAGATAGGGACTGCACTTGTGAGTTCATGGATATAGTGCAGTCTAATGCTATCTGTAGTGCATTCTAAGATGGAGAACAGGGGGGCCCCCTTCTACCTATTACCTGTGTAACCTTGGGCAAGCCACTTAACCTCTCTGGGCCTTAGTTTCCTCATCTGTAAATTGAAGGAGTTGGAGGAGATAACTTCTTTCAGATCTAAATCTATACTATTAATGATTTTTTGTGAATAAAAATGTTTGAGGATTCAGTCTTCTCTTAGTCTTATAGATTCTACTTCCACAATATCTCTCATCTATCCCCTTTTCTATGTTTATCTAGTCACCACTCTAATGCAGGCCCTTATCACTTGCTGAGAGTATTTCAATACCTTTTAAATTAGTCTCTCTGTCTCCAATCTCTCCGCTTTGATCTATGCTTTTCTGTAGCTAAGTGAAAGATGTTGGTATTGAAAGAAAGTTGATTCAGGGAAACCAACTTGCAGGCTATTTCAGGAGTCTAGGCAGGAGGTGATGAAGCTCTTCACTAGGGTGGAGGCCGTCATAGGTGAGAAGGAGGTATATGAGAAATGTTGAGAAGGTAGAAACAAGAATATTAGGCAACAGATTGGATGTAGGGGTGTGTGTGAGAGAGAGAATGTGAGGACTTGAAATTACCAGCTTGGTTAAGGATAGTAGTGCTTTTGGCAGTAATATGGAAGTTAAGAACAGCAAAAGGGTTGTTTGTTTTTGTTTGTTTTTTGTAGGGAGAGAGGAAGTTAATGAATTCAGCATTGGACATGTTGAATTTAAGATGTCTGGGAGACCTAGTTCTAAGTTTCCAGTAGGCAATTGGATATGAGACTGGAGGTCAGATTAGGGCTGGATAAATTGTAAAACAGGGATAATAATAGCACCTTCCTTCCAGGGGGCATTGTGAGGATCAAATGAGATAATAATTTTAAAGTGCTGAGCATAGCCTGACACGTAGTACTATATAAATGTTAGCTGTAATAATAATCATAATCATTATCATTATTATTATTAATAGATCAGAGAATCATCCTCATAGAGATATGGACCAAGTGTTGTTAGCAGCTGCTGTGGAGATGAAAGATCAACACAAGACCATCAATAAGAGCACATAGGAAGGATGCTAGCACAGGCTCTTTGATCTGCTTTTCTAAGGAAAGCAACTTCAAGGGGTTTGCAGTCTCACCTTGATTAAACATACACGTATTATTCACTTAGTTCAGGGGAAAAAGTCAGCACCCTGAACTTCAGAGAAAACACAAACAGAAACTACAAGCAGAAATTATATAAACAACAAAATAATAAAAATCAGCAGACAGGCTTCTAGCTGTTTGTCCAAGCAATACATAAACAGTGACCAGAGAGAGACACGCCAACATCTGGGTTTTCAAAGCTGGAGGGGCTCCATGATGGCTACCCAGAATCGTCTGGTGAAATCACCCGACACTATTCTAGTGAGTGAGAGCCCCAAAATGAAACTCCAACCTCAGATCTTATATATCCTTCTCAGGGTCAGAGGGTGTCGTAACCATGTGACTCAAACCTATGTGACCTAGGCTTTCATGTGACTTAAATGCTTCTTCAGGGTCAGAAGGTATCACAACCATTAACTCAAACCCATGTGGACTAGGTTTTCTTCTTTCTTAGGCAGGTCATCAAAGACTCTTGATTCAATCAAAGAAACAAAGGCAAGACTTATCAAAGTTACTTGATTACCACAGTGCTGAGAAGCATTCAAACAAAAAACAGCAAAAAGTCCCACTTTGCTTGCCATTACATTTGAAAGGTAAGACTCAAAGGTACTTGATTACTGTAGCCTTCCAAAAGACAAAACAGTAAAAAAAAAAAAAGTGCCACCCTGATTACCATTACAAGATAATAATTGAATCTATGAGAACTATTGAGACCACCAAGTGAAATAGTGTAGAGGGAGAAGAAAAGAGGGCCTGGGACAGAGTTGGGGGTTTGGGAGTGGGGAAGAGAAGTGTGACTAATAGGTGCAGCCTGGATGAAGATCCATCAAGGAAGACTGAGAAGTGGTCAGTCAGGTTGGAGGAAAACCTGGGAGAACAGTGGCTGAAAAACCTAGAGAAAAAAAAGAGTATTAAGGAAAGATGAGGAGATTGATAATGTCAGAGGCTTTTCATGTGGAAAAGCTTTTCAGCTTTACTCCCTTCAGTATGGTCCAGCCATACTGGCCTACTTGTTGACTCTAACAAACAATATTCCATATCTATTCCTTTGTACAAATTGTCTCCCATATGCCTGGAATATACCCACCTACCTCATCTCTGCCTTTTAGAATTCCTAGCTTCCTTTAAAAGCTCAAGTCAAGTGCCTTCTACATGATCTTTCCTGGTCTCTTATGTTGCTAGTTCCTTTCTTCCCTTTATTTATTTTGTATATATTTCGCATATACTATGTTTGCATGCTGTGTTTCTCCCATAAAATTTAAGCTTCTTGAAGGTAAAAACTTTCTTCCTTTTTTTTTTTTTTTGTATTTTTATATTCACTGCCCAGCTGTTTGTTGATTGATAGAATGATTGTCAAAAGTTAGCCTATTTTCAAATAACCAAGCTTAGTCAGTACAGAGGGCTCTTAGCATAGGTGTCTACTTTATAATTTGACCATAAGGTCAGGATATATTTTCCTCTGAAATGGAAGCTTAACAGGAAATCAACAACAAAATAGATGAGGTTAGCCACTTGTAAAAGTAAACTAGTCTAAGGATTGATTTGTGAATGTCATCTAGGATTTCTCCTCAGAATTTCTGGAAGAAGCCAATGAAAAAGATGACTAATATAAACTTAACTGTAATCTAACTAATTGCAACTTATTCTCCTAAGATAATGTTTGTAATGATTAAAGCTTCTGGTTACTATTGAAACTAGAGTGGGATAGGAAGAGTTTGTTTACATTTTTTGTAGGCCTTGTCCATGAGAAGAGTGTACTATCTAGAATGTTAGTCCTGTTTACTTAGATGGTAGTGTCTCTTATATAGAAAATACAGATCATCACCCTGAGAATTGAAGGGAGGACCAGCTTGAAACAGCCAGCTCTGAATCATTTTAAGTTCTTGTAGGGTAGCGGATTAATGGAATATTTATTTTTTTTTCCTCCACTTAGAATTAATAAGACTTAAGAATTAAATTCAAGAAGCATTTAAGAAAATATTTCATCCCCCCATTACATGTAAAAGTAATTTTTTAAGCATTTTTAAAAAATATATTGAGTTCCAGATTCTCTTCCTCTCTTCCTCTTCTCAACTCCTTCCTGAGATGGTAAGCAGTTTGATATAGGTTATACATGTGCAGTCATGCAAAACATTTCCATATTAGTCATGTTGTGAAAGAACACAGAAAAAAAAAAAGAAACATGAAAAAATAGTACGCTTTGATGATTGACATTCAGATTCCATCAGTTCTTTCTCTGGATGTGGATAGCATTTTTTATCATATGTCTTTTGGAATTGCCTTGGAATGTGAAGTTGCTGAGAATGGCTTAGTCGTTCACAGTTGATCATCACACAGTATTGCTGTTACTGTGCATAGTGTTCTACTGGTTGTGTTCACTTCTCTTTGCATCAGTACATGTAAGTTCAAGAAGCATTTATTAAGCACTTACATTTAGTATGGGGGATGTCCATAGCCAAAAACCAAACTCTAAAACAGTTTGCCTTATACTGGGGGGGAGGGCAGGGATATGTGTACCGGAAAGTAAATGCAAAATACACACAAAATGGGCACAGAGTAATTTTGAACAGGGACGAACACTAAAAGAAGTTGGCACCTTTAATTTATTTCAGCCCTCTAATTCATAAAAGGTTTGGAATGATAACGTTTTCAGGTTTCATTCTATTTCCAAATAATCTTGTTTTAATTTCTTCCCCATAGTTCTGGAATGACATAGTTTAATGGCAACCATAGGACATGTGGATCATATCCTAGGAGCCTGACAGTGCCTAGAAAGATTTGCTTCAAGAACAGTTTCACAGAAAACAGTTAATTATTAAAGAAATCCCTTTAATTTTTGTAGTTTACCCTGCATTCTGGCAGAGTAATAACGCAACAATTTTTTCAAACCTTGAATGTTCCAGAACCTGTTTTGCCTGTTATCTATTAAATGAATGAGATTGAAAAGGGTTCTATTGCTTACCTGAAAAAGAAATTCATTGAGTAGTTGCAACAGATGCCAGGTCTGTTGAGAATAAGATAGTGTTTGTATAACCTTTCAGTTTGTTGAGTCGTCTTTGGGTACAGGAAATGAAATACTGTAGAAGAATTTGCCTTTTCCTATTACTCAAAAGTTCCATGCTATAGAACCTCTAATGTTATATTTATCCACATAAATCTGGCATGCTTTTTTTTTTATTGTGGAAATTATAAAGTTAGAAGTGTTGAGTATTAGCCAAGAAAAAAAGTTTTGTTATGGAAAGAAATGTCATGTAATCCAGTATATATACAGGTAGTACAAAAATGTAGCTCCATAGTTTTATAGGCTTTCAAGCTGAAAGAACATTTAGAGATAATCTAGTTTAGCCTTCCCATTTTACATATAAGGAAATTGAGACCAAGAGAGGTTAGATTGTGTGTGTTTTTTTTTCCTTTCTTGCCTCCCTTGGCAAGGAGATACTATTTAGTCTGATACTACTAAAAGTATTCTTGTTCAATAGGAATCTTTGCAAGATTGTTTTTATTCTAGGCCCCACTCAGGTACTACCTTGTACAGGAAGACTTTCTTGATCTCCCTAATTGTTAGTGTCTTCTCCTTAACATACATTATTTTGTATTTATATGTTGTATTCCCTATTGGAATGTAAGTTTCTTGAGGTTAGGGCCTTTTATTTTTTTTTTCCCATTTTTTTGATGAGAGTAAGTTCCCATACTGCAGCTCCACTGGTTTAATTGGTGAGCACCTCCTTCAGTCCCACTATTTCAGGCAGTTCTCAATCACACTTTACTCCTCAACTGTCTTCTTGCCAATGTACTTTTGTACCCTTCCTGGTAGCCCCATAACCTTTCAAATTTTAAAACCATCATCAGATGAATATTTTGTAGGAAGTTTGTGTCAGTCTACTCCCTTATTGCCCTTTTCATCATTCTGGTAACTCCAAAAATGAGAATACTCTCTGGACACTACTATTCTTTATATGTCTTGTCTTACCCTAGTAGACATAAGAAGCTCCTAAAGGACAGAGATTATTTTCAGTTTTGCATTTGTATCCCCAGGGCTTACACAGAACTACGCGCACAGTAAAAGTTTAATAAATGCTTATTTATTTTTGTCTCATATCTCCATTTCCTAGCATAGTGCCTAGTACACCATAGGTATTTAGTGAGTGTTTGTTGAACTTATTGGAATTAGAACATGGATATTTTGAGTGGTAAAGGTTCACTTGTACAGTATGGAAAATGAAGGAACTTGGTATAGAACCCCTCCATGTGAGAATTTAAACAAACTTTTTTTGGCTGCCTCTTGTTAGGTAAAATACTGATCTCTAATATCCTACAGATGTCTTCATTACATCAAAACTGCCTGTTCTTAGACAGTCACACTGCATGCATGAAGGACATTTACAACCTCAGCTCTTGTGTGTAGATAGAACAGTGTTCATATCAGAGGAACACAGGATCACAGATTTGGAGCTGGAAGTAGCCTCTAAGTCCATGAAGAAACTAAGGACCAGGAAGTTAAATGACTTGCTTAAGACCACAGAAGTAGTATATTTCAGATGTGATATTTGAAGCTAAGTTTTTTGACTCCAGAATTAGTGTTATTTCTGCTGGACCAAGCTACCTCTCTAGGGAAACACTCATGTTACAGTATCACCTGACTAATAGGCAACTAGTACCTAACCACCTGCTAAAGGGTTTACACAAGAAGTTGTGGGTAAATTTTGTTATCAAGGTAAAATAATCTGTTGTGACACTATGATAGAAGTGAAAAGCTGGGGCTACTTCCTGATTGGCAAGGCTTCTATAGAATGAACAGAATCAAAATGAATGCTAAAGTGTCTGTATCCTGGGCAGTGGAGCCTATCACTCTATATTGTTGTTGTAAGGTAAAGATTCTCTCCTTTCATCTGTTTTGCCTTTGTCAGATAGTGTGACAATATTCCAAATAATGCTTCAGAAATACGTCAGTAAAATGTAGCTTCTCATTTAGTCTGAAATATTATGAGTGCTTTCTTTTGCCTAGTACAGTGTTATACAATGTGGGGAATGCCAAAGAAGTATTTAATAGGGTCCTTGTACTATCTTGTCGATACTTTTAATAATAATAATAATAATAATAATAATAATTTTTTACATAATTCTTGTAAAGTTTACAAAATGTTTCACAAAGTTATCTCATTTGATTTTCAAAATAACCCCAGGGTAGCTACTCTTTCCCCAATTTTACTGATGTGGTAACTGAGGCTTAGGTTAAGCAATTTGTCTCCACTGTCCCTGGTCCACACATAGCTAGGTAAGTGTCAGAAGTGGTGTTTATACCCAAGTCTCTAAGTCCAACCCTTTGTATTATATCATTATATGTTTTGTTAGATGGGTCATATAACATATTGTCTTGAATATAGGTTACACTTTCACACAATTCTGGCTTGTATAAAACCTGAGTGCAACATATAATCAGTCTTACTGTTCATTGTTTATGAACATGAACATACACGTTTACTTCCAAAGACATTTGAATGGCCAAATTCAGAAGAATAGGGAAGAACATTGGACTCTCAGAAATAATTTTTAGTTACTACCTTCCTGGTACAAAGAAATGCTATTCAATGTCGTATTTAAGGTTTTAAAAAGGATATGGACCTTGAAGCATGTGTGATCAGTGTTTATATTTTGTACCTAGTCCATAATAACACAGTGTGATTCAGCAATTTGAAGAACTACATTTCTAAACTAGTAAATATATCTGGGCAAAATGTATGCTGTGATCGATGGTTGAATTTCATTGTAACATGTTATCATGATTACTAGATTATGTTTAATCTGTACATATATACATATTGGTTTATACACTTATTTAGTCTGTTTTTGTTCACAATAACTGTTCTACTTTCTTCTATCAGTATGAAGTGAAAGGGGGGAAGGGAAGGGCACTCTAGAAACAGAAAAACAAATGATTTCAGATTTAAAGAAGAGAAGAAAACAGCTTAACATTGAACTTAATTCTGACTTATTCTTGGCCCCTCTTATCTGTGAGAGAAGTATGAATCCCTGGCTCCATGTCAAAATTGACCAAGACCTCTAGGAATTGAATGGCCTGAAAATGAAAACTAGATTTCCCTTTTGGGTCATCATTCCTAATTGTTTCTGGCCTCATCACTTCTGTTTAGAAGCTAATTGCTGTATCTTTTGATTTAATGGAATTAAGAAGACTTAGAGTCAAGACAGCCCTGCCACTTCCAGTCTGTGGGATTGAGGAATTCCCATAGCCTATCTGAACCAGTTTTCTTCTGCAAAATGTGAGTAATAACACTTTTTGCACTAATTACTTCATAGGAATGTTATGATAAAAGGGCTTTGAAAAGTTGGAGATCTATATAAGCAAGGATTGCTTTTTGTTGGTCAAATGTTGTATAGTGTGTAAAATACACTGACTGTAGAGTTAGAGGACCTGGGTTCAAATCCTTCCTCTGTCACTTAGTTGCCTGTGTGAACTTGGGAAAGGCACTTAAACTCTTGGGGTCTCTGTTTACACATTTATAAGACAGGATTGAACTAGATGACCTCTGAGTTTTCTTTTAGTTCTACATCTGTGTCTATGATATATATCTACTCTATGTCTGTGTTCTGTAATACTGTGACTCTACCAGAGAACTTAAGACAGTAAGAATCTTAGTTGTGTAGCATAGTGAGTAGAATGCTAGAAACAGATTCAGAAAGATCTGAATTAGAATCCTACTTCAGGCTCTTATTAGCTCAAATGGCCCTGGGCAAGTTATTTACCTTCTGAGTCCAATTTTCCTCATATATGAGGAATTCTCATAAAATGAGAATAAGAGCATCTGTCTCTGGGTGCTTGTGAGGATCAAGGGAAGTAAGGTAATAGTAATATAAATAACAGCTAGCATTTACATAGCCATTTAAGGTTTGTTTTCTTTAATCCTTTTTACAGAAACTCTGTGAAGTAGGTGTTATTATCCCCGTTTTTTCAGATAAGGAAATGAACTGAGAGATGTTGTCTACTTGCCCAAGGTCACCTAGCTAGTAGGTTGCTAAGGTAGAGTTTGAACTTAAGATTTACTGACTTGGGTCTTAGTGGCTTTGAATCTAACCCTCTACTCTTGTTTCCTAATTGCCTTGCTATATGTTTGGTTCCTTGTAAACCTCAAAGTTCTACATAAAAATGTTAGTTGTAGTTCCATCCTCTTCTGTCTTCTCTAGCAGGCTCCCCAGTGCCTAACTACACATTCTTATCCTCCCCCACCTTTAAACCTCTCTTTGTTGGTCTACTCTCCTTTAATCTAGAACTAATCCACCCTTTAATCTACTATTTCTTCCTTCTCTCCTTTCCCTTCTGATCTGTTATATAGAAAGGCATTTCCTCAAATTTCTTTTTTAACCGAAGAGGAAAAGGCCCTCATGGGAATGACTTATGGAGTGAACAAAAGGTTTGAAATAACGTCTTCAGAAAACGAGATAGAAAATCAGGGAGGAATAAAAAGACTACCTTGCTGCAGAGAAGACCCAGGTGGGGTTGGCTAACACGAATTATTTTGTACCCTGTCAGCACAATTGTGGAATTTCCTCCAGCTTCATTCAGCAGTTTGTGAGTAGGAGTAGAGGAGGCAGATGGTGGGAATCATTCAGGAACATCAGGAACTTTTATCTCTGTAGAGAATCCCTCTTTTTTTTGATCTGTGCACTGGATTTCCTCTGTGATTATCAATGAATGAAGGAAGGAATGAATGAAAAAGCATTTACTAAGCCTTTTTTTTTTTTTTGCAAAATACTGTGCTAAATGCTGGGGATACAAATAAAAAGCAAGACAGCTCTTGCTCTTAAGGACCTCGTTCTAATTTTGGGGAGACAACATGTAGGAGGTTTGAGCTGCAAATTACATGGAAAGGTCCTATGGTCCTTTGGGTTCAGTGGTAAAGCAGAGTGTAATGAATCTTCTTTAATGTTATTTCCACCAGCAAAGCCAGAACTACACTTTATGTTTAATCATTTGACAGTGCTAAGGACTTTAGGTATATTAATTTTCTTTTCTTGATCTTTAATAGCTATAGAGATGAGAAGTCAGGTGCTACAATATTTGCAGAAGCTAGTTGAATCTTCACAAGTATTGATTCCTGGGAGACAATGGCCCTAGGAGCTGAACTGGAAGGATTACTGGTGGTGGTGGTGGTGGTGGTGACCTGATACAGCTATTCTTTAGGATATTGGGCTTAGAGTCCTTCGTTGTCTCCAAATATGGCCTGAGGGAAGATGGTGCTCAGTGTGGCACATCCTACCTCCTGGATACTTGATGGTTAAATAACAAAGATGTGATGTATAGGTATTAGGAATGATCTTGAATAACCTGTTTGTGAATTTTCTCTATCCTTTTGGATCTAGGTAGTCATCCTTAACTCATTAAGATATAAAAAGTACATATTGCTTTTTCTGTGTTGTATACCAGCACACCTTCCTGAAAGCCCTTTTCCTTTTTCAGCCGAGGTTTTTTTGGATCCTTTTTATCTATTAATCGTTTGTGATTCTTTATGCTCTTAATATTTTACCAACCCTCCTTGCAGCTTTGTTTTAGAACAGAGGAGTTAGTGTCTCATTTCATTCATGAAGGGCAATGTACTATGTATTCAACATAGGCCACATGCGTATCTTTATGTATAACCCTTCCACAATACTCATGTTGTGAAAGACTAACTATATTTTGCTTCTTCCTAACCTATCCCCCTTTATTGAATTTTCTCCCTTAACCCTGTCCCTTTTCGAAAATGTTTGTTTTTTATTACCTTCATCCCCATCTGCCCTCCCTTCCATCATCCCCCCCCACTTTTTTATCTTCTTCCTCCTTCTTTCCTGTGGGGTAAGATACCCAACTGAGTATGTATGATATTCCCTCTTCAGGTCAAATCTGATGAGGGTAAGATTCACTCATTCCCCCTCACCTGCTGTAGTAGGAAGGCCGAATTTATGATCTCAAATATAATCATGTATATGTTTGAATGGTCCGAAATCGCAA
>CM053625.1:254872350-254912931 GCA_028646595.1 Phalanger gymnotis
GCTATAAATGTCCTTGTACATATGGGTCCCTTTCCCACTTGTGTGATCTCTTTGGGATACAACCCTAGGAGTGGTATTGCTGGGTCAAAGGGTATGAACATTTTTATAGCCCTTTGGGCATAGCTCCAAACTGCTCTTCAAAATGACTGGACCAGTCCACAACCCCACCAGCAATGTAACAATGTTCCAATTTTCCCACATCTTCTCTAGCATTTATCATTTTCCTGTTTTGTTATTTTAGCCAATCTGACAGGAGAGAGATGGTATCTAAGAGTTGTTTTGATTTGCATTTCTCTAATCAGTAGAGATTTTGAGCATTTTTTTGTGTGTCTATAGATGTCTTTAATTTCTTCCTCTGAACACTGTCCATATCCTTTGACCACTTCTCAATTAGGGAATGACTTGTATTCCTATATATTTGGTAGTCATGCTTAATATTTGCCTAAGTGAATTAAAACATTTTATATCTGATTAATACAGTAATAGCAGGAAAACAGAATTATTTCTAGATATTTGGATATAAAGAGACCTTAAACCAACTGTTATGCTTTGTTGCTATTCTAGTTTTGGCAATCTAGAAATAGGAGGCAGCATGGATGGAGATAGCAGAAAATGCTGAATTTGGAATCAAAGGGCTTGTATTTAAAACCGTATTCAGCTACATACTTCTAGAATGACCTTGGGATAATTACTCACTTCCCTGGGTTTCAGTTTACTCATCTGTAAAGGGAGGGCATTGGACATGATTA
This sequence comes from Phalanger gymnotis, assembly GCA_028646595.1. Lineage (NCBI taxonomy): Eukaryota > Metazoa > Chordata > Mammalia > Diprotodontia > Phalangeridae > Phalanger > Phalanger gymnotis. Next base: position 254,873,100 of record CM053625.1, read on the forward strand.
TTTCTAAGGTCACTTACACTTAAGTTCTATGAACCTTCTTATTTGCTGTCATTTAAGACCAATGATAGCCTACCACAGAAAAGATTACATGAGGGTAAATACACACTGTTTCTTTCTCAAAACTAGGGGTAAGAGGTGGGGAGGGAGCATATTTCTTTGGGGTTTGGCTATTTTCCTATCATTAAGAAAGTGCTTTGGGAAGTTTATTGAAATGATAGGTTTGTACAGAATTTACAGAGGCCTTTGAATGTTGGTAGCATGAATTGATATGAAAGAGGTCTCAACTTCTTAGTGTACTTACTAGCAGTAAGTTAGAGTAGTTCAGTCCTCTTTTTGCTAGGATATATGAACCAATATTTTGTAGCATGAATTTGGCTACTTAAACATGTCACTGGTCTTATTTGCGCTTAGAGTATGATGCTGAATTTACAAAGGAATCTGGATAATTCGCTAATGCCTCCCTCATAAGATTTTTGAGAGGCCTAAATGAGAAAATATATGTGAAGTGCTTTTCAAACTTTACAAAAAGATTAATGATTTTTGAACAGTTCTATTTTAAGGATCTAATGAAAAAAATTTTTTTGCTTAAGAGAGAAGTCTTTCTACATGAGATGTCATTATAAATATAGTATGATATTTATATTGAATGCAAGGTGACATCAGGAGCCAGAGAAGGAATTAGCATGAAAGTATACCACAGTATACTGATTTATTTATTAATACCTTTTTGAAATTTTAACTTTTCCAATATTTTGTGCATGTATGAATTCTCAATTTGTTTTCCATTTCTATCACATGAACAGAAAGATAAGCATGGTTCTTACTTAAAGTAGGAATTATATTTATAGTAGGGCATGAAAAGAACATGGCTGTGTATGGTTAAGCATAAAATCATTTTGGTGAAATAAATCATAGGATCCTAGAACTGAAAGGGACTGGCCAGTGAGGCTTGGACCACATTAAAATATAACTGAGAGACGTTTAGTAAAATAAGTAAAAGTGTAAAACAACATAAATATTCTTAATTCATGGTTTTCTAAGCCAGTTATTAAGGATCCTTCCTATTTGACACTACTGTTAAAAATTATCTAATATAACTGGCTCATTTTACAAATTAAGAAAATGAGGTTAAGAGAGGTAAAAGTCACAGCTACTTGATTGGCAGAACTGGGGCTGGAGCTCAACACTTTTAAAATTCTTATTTTCTCTACCACCTTTAATTTGCATATGAATACTCTAACACTAGGATTTTTTTGTCCCAAATGTATTTTCATTCTTCTTTTAGCCCTGAGTCATTTGTCACATTGTTTAGTAGATATGTACAGGTTTGAGAGTCATTTGGATTGGGAGGTTTTCAAGTGAAGCCTGGATGATCAAGTGTCAGAGATGTGCTTTAAGTTGGGATCATACTATATGACATTTGAGATCTTTCCAGCACTAATTGATTTTGTGACTACTTTGAGTCTATGTAGCCCTAGAATTCCATGTAGAGGACATCTCTTTATAAAATAGTTTTTCAACTTCATTTTCTAGGTTAAAGCCATAAAATATTAAATCATTCCATGGCAAATAGCATTTTGATTCTTTGACAAAAATGTATATAAAGCAGAACCAGAAAAATTCAGGGTACATGACAAGACACAACTTATGGTATTGGTAGGAGCTGTGGATTGAGGGAAGAGACCAGGCTGTGGTCCTGACTGGGTTACTTACTAACTGTGGGAATCTTGCAAATCACCTTTTAAGCCTCTGAGCTTCAGTTAGTCATCTGCCAATTCCTATAGTACCAAATTCAGTTCAAAAAATACGTATTAAGCACCTTCTATATGTCAGGTGTATGTAATTTATTTAAGCTATATGTTATATATATATCTATATATATCTATATATAGTATGAGATGCTGGGGAGATATAGAAACAAAAATAAAACAGTCCCTGATCTCAAGGACTTTGCCAGCTTGCTATGAACTATGGGATAGGTCCATCTGATTCTCCAAACTATCTTTTAGATAGTTTATATCTAATTATAGAACTTCAGAATTATAGAACTTCAATTACAAAGTTCATCAACAGCGACCAATCCAGTCTACCCAATCCATAACAGATCTGACAAATTTTGTCTAATTTCTGCCTGAAGACCTCTAAAGAGGTCAGTCTACCACCTTTCAGAGACTATTCCATTTTTACACAGATCTAAATGTTAAAAGGTTTCTCCTAACATTAAGCCTATATTTGCCTCTTAGCAACTTCTACCCACTGCTCCTGGTTTTGTCCTCTGGGGACAGACAGAACAAATCTGATCCCACCTGCTCACGAAAGATCTCCAGATGCAAGAGTTTACATTTTCTTGGATTACATTTCATCTTATTAGACTCACCCCAATGTTCTAGCTAGTCAGGATCTTGGTGAATCTTGACTCTGCATTTTATCTTCAATAGGCATTACCTCTTTGAACCATTTTAATCATACAGTTTTTCAACTCACATTTCTCCATATTTTCCACAAGAATAGCCATAAAAGGCCTTGCTGAAATCTAGATAAGTTACATCTATAACACTCCGCCAATTTAGTAATCCTCTCAAAAAAAGTAATGAGATTAAGTCCGACTGGAACTGTTTTTGATATAGCCATACCCCCCACCCCTTTTTGGGGGGTACAGTGGAGGTGAGTGGGTGGTGATCACCACTTCCTTTTCTAGGTGTTACCTTTAATAATACCTCTTGGGGCAGCTAAGTGGCATAGTGAATAGAGCACCAGGCCTGGGCTTAGAAAGACTCATCTTCCTGAATTCAAATATGACCTCAGGCATTTACTAGCTATGTGATCCTGGGCAAATCACTTAACCCTTGTTTGCCTCAGTTTCCTCATCTGTCAAATGAATTGGAGAAGGAAATGTATCTTTAATGTCTTTGTCAAGCAAGCCCCCAAAGGGGTCATGAAGTGTTGGATGTGACTGAAAAATGACTCAGCCACAAAAATATCTCTTACAGTTTTATATGGAATTGAAGTTAGGCCCATAGTGTATAGATTCCATTTTCTTCCTTTTTCAGAAAATGATGATAACATTTGCTCTTTTGCATTACTGTGATACCTTTCCTAGTCCCCATGTCCTTTTAAAATGTTGCTTTGACTTGGCAGACACGTCTGCAATTTCTTTCAGTACCTGAGGATGTTGGTACCTTTCCCAATCTCCATGGCCTTTCAAAAAATCGCTGACAGTGGTTTAGCAGTTATATCTGCTTGTTCTTTTTGTACCTGAGGATGTTGTTCTTCTGGGCCAGGTGATTTGAACTCACAAAGAGCAGGTATGTATGTACCCTCTTTATAATTTTCACATCTCTTGGATATAAACTTTTTACTAGCCATATTTGTTCTGACCTATATAGCTTGGGGATCATTTTCCTTGGCAAAGAAAATAGAAGAAAAGTAAGAGCCCACCTTTGCTGCGTTATTAGTTTGTCGGTCAATAAACATTTATTTAAGTGTCATCCACATATGAGGCATTCTATGTTAAGCAATAGGAGTATAAAGAAAGGTAAGGGATAATTCTGCTCTCAGGGAGCTCACAATTTAATGCTGGAGACAACATGCAAACAGCTGTTTTCAAACAAGCTATATAGGATAAAATGGAAATAACCAACAGAGGAATGGCACTCAGAAAAGAATTTTAGTTGCAACTTAAAGGAAGCCAGGGAAGTCAGGAGGCAGAGGTGAAGAGGGAGAGCATTCCATTCATGGGAGCAACCAATGAAAATGCCCAGAGTTGGAAGATAGAGTGTCTTGTTCCAGTGTCACTGGCCTTTGGAATGACAGAGTAGGGAGGTAAAAGGTATAAGAAATCTGGAACGGTGTGTGTGTGTGTGTGTGTGTGTGTGTGTGTGTGTGTGTGTGTGTGTCTGTGTATGAAGTTATAAAAGGCTTAAAAGCCAAACAGAGGATTTTTAAAATATTTGATTCTGGAGATGATAGGGAGCCACTGGAGTTTATTGAGTAGGGGGAAGTGACATGATCAGACCTACGTTTTCAGAATAAGACTTTAACAGCTGAGTGGAAGATAAGCCTGGATTGAAGGAGAGACTTACGGCAGGTAGACCAAATATTTGGAGGGTAGAGTCACAGCCTCAGTGAAGAATCAGTATAACATCCTGCATGTTCTGGTCTTGTTACACTTTAAAACTCCCCACTCCCACCGCATACACTCTATAAGCCACTAACACAGCAGTGAAGGAGGAGATAATGGCAGAAGGCATCTGGGTGATATGAGAAGAGGAGAGGAAAAGAGAGAGCTCTTGGCAAATGCCTTCATTTTTTTCAGTGCGATATAAGGCAAGGTTCTCAGCTGAGAAGGGGAGAGGAGGAGGAGCCATGGGAGGTTTGAGAAAGGTTGAAAAGATTTGAAAGAGCCACTGTGGTGAGTGGGATACTGAGTTTATTAGAGAGGTGTAAAAAGCATTACATTGCAGCAATAAGGGCCCAGTTGAGGTTATGTAACATAAGCATGCTCTTGAGATTTTTCTCCAGCTTTATCATCGATTTCATCCATACTGAGTTTAGAAGTTCTTTCCTTTCTTCAAACTCCTTCTTTTCCCTAATAGAATTTTTTTAAAAAATCCTATTCGTTTTCTTTAGTTTTTTTTTTCAGTTCCAAACTCTCTCCCTCCAGCCTTTCCTCTACCCTTTGGGAAACCAAGCAATATGATATCCACTATACATGTGAATTCATGCAAAAAAGATTTCTATGTTAGCCATGTCCTGCCCCATCCCCCCCCAGAAAGAAAAATAAAGTGGAAAAAATATACTTAAATCTATATTCAGAGTTCATGAATTTTTTTTTCTGGGGGTGGATAGCATTTTTCATCTGAGTCTTTTGGAATTGTAGATCTGTGTATTGATCTGATTAGCTAAGACTTCATGTAAGTCTTCCCAGTTTTTCTCAAATCATCCCCTTTGTCATTTCTTACAGTACAGTAGTATTCCATCACAATCATATACCACAACTTATTCAGCCATTTCCTAATTGGTAGGAATCCCTCCGTTTCCAATTCTTTGCCACCACAAAAAGAGCTGTATAAATATTTTTGTACTTAGGGGTTTCTTTACATTTTCTTTGATCTCTATGGGATACAGACCTAGTAGTGGTGTTGCTGGGTCAAAGGATAAGCCCAGTTTTATAGCTCTTTGGGCCTAATTCCAAATTGTTGTCTGGAATTATTGGACCATTTCACAGCTCTACTAATAGTGCATTAGTGTATCTATTTTATCCCATTTCTTTCAGCATTTGTCATTTTCTTTTTCTGCCATGTTAGCCAATTTTTTGGTGTGAGGTCATACCTCAGAGTTATTTTAATTTTCATTTCTCTGATTATTAATGATTTAGAAAATTTTTTCACCTGACTATAGATAGCTTGGATTTTTCCTTCTGAAAACTGCTTATTCATATCCTTTGGCCATTTATCCATTGGAGAATGGTTCTTATTTTTTTCCCTGTGTATTTGAGAAATGAGGCCTTTATCAGAAAAACTCAATGCAAAACTTCTTTTCCCAGTTTCTTGCTTTCCTTTTATTTGTGCAAAAACTTTTAAATTTCATCAAAACTGTACGTTTTATTTCCTGTTATCCTCTCTATCCTTTGTTTAGTTATAAAATTTATCCCTCGTCCATAGATCTGACAGGTTTTTTCCATGCTTCCCTCATTTTCTTATGATATCATCTTCATGCCTAAATCATGTACCCATTTGGACCTTCTTTTGAGATAGTGGTCTATGTTTAGTTTTTGCCAGACTGCTTTTCAGCTTTCCTAGCAGTTTTTGTTGAATTGTGAGTTCTTGTCCCAATAGTTAGGATCTTTGGGTTTATCAAAAACTAGGTTACTGTCTGTTTGTTGGGTACCTACTCTTTTCTGCTGACCACTATTCTTTCTTACCCAGTCTCATATTGTTTTGATGATTATCACTTTGAAGTATAATTTGAGATCTAGTACTGCTAGGCTTCTTTCCTTCACTTTTCCCCCCATTGATTTCCTTGATATTTTGATCTGACGTTCTGCCAGATTAATTTTATTAGTTTTTTCTAGCTTTATAAAATAATTTTTTGGTACTTTAATATGGCACTGAATAAGTAAATTAATTTAGGCACTTTGTCATTTTTATTATATTGATTTGGCCTACCCATGAACAATTTGTATTTCTCTAATTGTTTATATCTGTGTTTATTTGTGTAAAAAGTATTTGTATTTGGATTCATGTAGTTCCTGTGTGTGTCCTGGCAGGTAGATTTCCAAGTATTTTATGCTGTCTGCAAGTATTTTTTAAAAAATTATTTTTTATTTTTTAAATTTATTTTTTATTTTTAGTTCACAACACTCAGTTCCACAAGTTTTTGAGTTCCAAATTTTCTCTCCCTCCCTCTCCACCCTCTTCCCCCCAAGATGGCATGTAATCCAATATAGGTTCTACATATTACCTTCACATTGAACTTATTTACACAGTAGTGAAGTTGTAAAGAAGAATTATAACCAATGGAATGAATCATGAGAAAGACGAAAAATATCCAAAAAAGAAGAAGAAGAAAGAGAGCAAATAGGTTGCCTCAATCTATATTCAGAATTCTGTAATTCTTTCTCTGGATGTGCATGGCTTTTTCCATCATGAGTCTTTTGGAGCTGTCTTTGAACCTTGCATTGATGAGAAGAGCCAAATCTATCAGTTAATCCTTACAGATATCGTGTGTCTGTAATCGTGTATAATGTTCTCCTGGTTCTGCTCCCCTCACTCAGCATCAGTTCATATGTGTCTTTCCAGGTTATAATGAAGTTCATCTGCTCCCTATTTCTTATTACACAGTAGTATTCCATTACATCCATATACCACAATTTGTTTAGCCATTCCTCAATTGATGGGCATCCCCTTGATTTCCAATTCTTTGCCACTGCAAAAAGAGCTGCTATCAATATTTTTGTATGTATGGGTCCATTTCCCACTTGTGTGATCTCTTTGGGATATAGCCCTAGAAGTGGTATTGCTGGGTCAAAGGGTATGAACATCTTTATAGCCCTTTGGGCATAGTTCCAAATTGCTCTCCAGAATGGCTGGTCAGTTCACAACTCCACTAACAGTGTAACAATGTTCCAATTTTCCCACACTCTCTTCAACTTTTATGATTTTCCTGTTTTGTCACATTAGGCAATTCGACAAGAGAGATGTGGTACCTAAGAGTTGTTTTGATTTGCATTTCTCTAATCAATAGTTATTTGGAGCATTTTTTCATATGATTATAAATATCTTTAATTTCTTCTTCTGAAAACTACCTGTTCATACCTTTGACCATTTCTCAATTGGGGAATGACTTGTATTCCTATAAATTTGACTCAGTTCTCTGTGTATTTTAGACATGAGGCCTTTATCAGAGACACTGATTATAAAGATTCTTTCCCAATTTCCTGCTTCCCTCCTAATCTTTGTTGCATTGGCTTTGTTTGTACAAAAACTTTTCAATTTAACATAATCAAAGTTATCCATTTTGCATTTTGTAATGCTCTCTATGTCTTGTTTGATCATGAATTCTTACCTTCTCCATCTGACAGGTAAACAAACTATTCCTTGCTCTCCCAAATTTCCGTGGATATTTTAAATAGAATTTCTCTTTCTATCTTTTCTTGCTCAGTTTTATTGGTAAAACATATAAATACTAATGATTTATATGGATTTATTTTATATCTTGCAACCTTCTTAAGTTGTTAATTTGGATTCTCTAGATTCTCTAAGTATTGTATGATCTGCAAAGAGGGATAGTTTTGTTTTCTTGTCGCCTATTCTTATTCCTTCAGTTTCTTTTGCTTGTCTTACTGTTATAGCAAGCATATCTAGTACAATATTGAATCATAATGGTGACCTATCAGATTGGCTAAAATGATAGCTGTTCTTCAATTGGAGAATGGCTAAACAAGCTGTGGTGTATGATTGTGATGGAATACTACTGTGATAAAGAAATAATGAGCTGGTTTATTTGGAAAAACATGAGAAGGCACGGATCAATGAAGAAAGATGCTATTCACCTCCAGAGAAAGAACTGACAAATCAAAATATGCATAGTAAAGTCTTACCTGTATGTATGTGTGTGCATATGTATATATGCATGTTTATAGCTATATATGTATATGTGTGTATATATGTGTGTATATATATATATATATATATATTCACATTTATTTATAGGCTCTTCTAGGGTGGGGTGGGGGAAGGAAAGAGAAAATTAAAAAACTGCCCAGCAGAGAAGAAAGAAAACCTAGAAGGAAGCACAAAAAAGTTGGGTAGCTTTGAAAACAATGTGTAGTATTTATTACATAGGTTTTCTTGGAATGGAAATTTATTGTTTTATAGTGAATCCTTTCAAATTTTGCTGTGTACATGGAAATGTTCTTTTTTCTTGTTTTCTATTTAAGTTTAAATGAATAAAAAAATTAAAATGGTGATAATAGACATTCTTGCTAGCATTACATCATTTTGTATCATTTTAAAAGAAAATAATATATTTCATATTCCAAAATGTCTAAGTACTTGGTATCAAGGATAGGCTGACATGGATGGGTTGTGATCTGTATTGGGGGAGGTATTGTCCACGTATGTGAAATTATAGATCCATTAGATTGTGTTCTAGAATTGTTTGACAATTTGATTACTTTTACAGAATTATCCAGTATTTGCCACAAAATCTTTTTGAGCATTTATATATTTTCAGTATGCAGCAATGTTGAATAAAAAAAATAAGTCTGTAGTGATAGGCTTCCTCATAATAATCATGGCCATAACAGGATGTTATGGTGATTACACTTTACAGTTAGTTAAAACAGGCATAATGATATAGTCATATCAACACTATAGTGTTGATACAGTGACCCTGGGAAAACCTGTGATTCCAGGGTACTACCTAGTAGTCCTTTTTGCAGTCTTTTGTTCTTGGGTAAGTTTGGTTCCCGCAGTTCATGACTTATGCCATGCTGTGGCTAATTCCATGGTGTTATTATGATCGTGTTATTTTTATCTTTTACTTCGTGACATTTCGAATGATCCCGGAATAAATTTTTAAAACTAAAAAGAACTTTAGGGAAACATCATGTGCCCAGCTTCCCTATTTACAGATGAAGAAAAGAGGTCCAAGGAGACTAAATTATTCACTCATAAACTTTTCAAACTTTTGTAACTAGTATTTGCCAGAAATGGGATTTTAATTCAGGTGTTCTCAGTCTAGAGGTCAACAGGATATAGTAGGATTTTTGACTTGCAATCTGGAAAACCTAGGTTAAAATCCTACTCATTCTTACTATGGTTTGATCACTAAATATCTGTTACTTGGGAAACTCTCTGAGTAGATTAAGTTCCCACATTGACCAATTCATGTATGTTAGTTGTTGAAGTTCTGAATCTAGTCTAGTGTTCTTTCTGCTATACCATCTGAAGTAATAGGTCACATGCAAACACATTGGTTTTGTATGGATTGCTTCCAAGGAACACATAGTATTTTCTATAGCTTTGGTAAAATAATGGAAGAAATAAATCTCTTCCTTAGAATGTGCCAAAAAACTAATAAAAGTTGGAGCTGAAGGGGAACTTAGAGGTGACTTAATTCCCTCCCCTGCCCCAATCCTTATTTACAAATGAGGAAACGGAAGTTCAGTGAGGGGACATTACTTGCCCAAAGTTACATAAAGATCTTCTTTCTCCATCTGTGTGCAGATTTTCTGACCTTGTCTCCCTCCAGACTCTAACACCTCAATATGGGGCAGAACAGGCTTGGCTTGAGGGTGAATCAAATCTCACCTCAACCCTACCCTTTATATCTAGTTCCTCATAGACCCTATTAGAAATAACCATTGTGAGCATCTTGTCATCTGCCTTGCCACCATGTGTGTACCCTCCTTCCTCTATGCTCCCCTTCCCTTTTCACCTCTTGCTCAGAAAATCAAATTAGCATTGCCATTGAAAGGGAGCAACAAACTCTATTGTTCTGTGGCTTCACTCTAGATTGGCTAGATCCAGGCTTACCTAGATGTCAGCTTTCTATCTCCTAGGTGCCTATCCAGTGCTATTCTCCCTTTATATTATTCCCAGTGAAACTTTAGTTCTCTTTTTTGTAAAACAAATTTCCCTTCATATTAGACTTCTTTCTCTTATATTTCTTCCATTTCCTTACAGTCTCAGAAACCTGTCTCTCCCTTACTGTCATTGCATGCTTGACTACCTTCTCCAGTTGTGGATGTATCTTCTCTCTTGACTCCAACACACAAGACTAAGAGGGAGAGAAGACAATAAGCATTCATTAATCACTTACTGTGTGCGAGGCCTTGTGCTGAATGCTTTACAGATATTATATCATTTGATCTTTGCATCTTGGAGGTAGGTGCTATTATTTTCTCCATGTTATAAGTGAGGCGATAAAAGTGAAATGACTTGCCCACATTCACTTAGCTAGTAAGTTTCTCAGGCTAGATTTGAACTCAGGCCTTGCTAACTCCAGCCCAATATTCTATCCACTGCTCACCTGAATCTGCCTCTAGTAGGGATAGTAGATATGGTTCTTATTCCTTATTTTCACGTCCAGATTTCTCCCTGAACCACTTCACTCAGTAACCTGTCTTTGAGGTTCATACCATCTGCATATGTCACCCTTTCCAGAGCCTAGTGACTGTTATCTGTTGCTCCCAAGTCATTGCCCCTTCTTCCTCAGGGAGAATAGTACTTGGCTCATAGTATTCTCTACCCCACAACCCTTTTATACAAGGACTTTCACTTACATGTTGATGTCCTCCCAATCTTTGCTTTCTGTTTTATCAGCCTCTTAACTCATGATCTTCACTCTACCTCAGCTGCACTCAGGCTGATCATACCCTTCATCTTGTCATTGTTCTTACAACAGCCTCCAGCCCTTCTATCTTTGCCCATATTTAACCCCTCTTAAATACATTTAATACCACACCACAACCTTCAATCATTCTATCCCTAAGTGCTTTCCCAGAAATCCCTATTTTGTTCTCAACTCCTTAAATATATTGACCCTTTGTTTCCCTTTATTTAACATTGAACTTTTTATTGTCTTTGTCCCATAAATTCCTTACTTTATTGCCTTGTTCAAGGAATACTAGTCCTTCTGGTGTGTGGGCTGCTGAGCCCTTTTCAGAGCTGCTTTCTACCTTTAGTGTAAGAAACCACCTCTTCCACCTAATTCTCACCTATAGCTCCAAGAAGCTATAGCATGTACAGTTGCCTCACTCCGGTAAACTGTTTTGGCAGATAGGCCAAACCAGGTTGATGGTAACTGAGGGGTCTCAAACCCATCAGTGACTTAGGGGGTGTCTAAGACTTCCTTGTTGGAATGGGTGGATAAGAACTATTTGCTCTAATGGCCATGAAGGCAGATGAAGCAGGTGCTGTGGAGCCTTAGAGCTTGGTTAGGCATTGAAAATGCAGTTGTTTTGATTTTGTCTCATGATAACTCTGGAGGAGACAATGAGGCTGAGGACTTCATGCAACTCTGCTTCACTTAAATCCAATTTATGTATGAGTTAAAAAAAAAAGAATTAATAGATTCTAGTTTTATTATTGCAGTGTTCTGCCTTCCTCACGCCTGCTTTTGTGATGCTGAAATGGAGGACGCCTCACAACTGTGATGACTAAGTCCACTATTAATTTGTTATTCAATTTTCCCAGCATCCCCACACTATGCTATCAATCCTCATCCTCTCCCACTCAAATCTTGAACTCCTCCTCTGTGTTCCTTGGCAGTTATATGTGAGCTTTTGCCTTGGAGTCTAGCCCTCCATGCTGCTTTCTAGCTGTCTCCTTGCTATGATCCCATGTGAATCTCCTGACCCTTTCGAGCACCCCTTTATGGATTGTCTTTTTTTTTTAATGGTCTGAAGCACATAGTGCTCTTTATTGAGATATTTCAGGTGGCTGCTACATACACTAAGGAACTTTTCTTATATAAAAAAATGGATGGGGCCATGATAGCCACTGGGACTTGACTTCAGAACTTTTAGGCATAAGGTAGCTTTATATATTATGATCTGTGGTGTCAATAGTTAAGTCTGAGTAATGCAAGTTTTCTTTGTTCATAGGTAGGTAAGTCTGAGTAATGCAATATATATAATAGAGTTAAAAATACAAGTGAGTCCAGTCACCAGTGTATGGTGAAGAAAATGAAGATTGCTCCCTAGAACCACAGTCCCAGTGGGAATTCAGTGATAAAACTTTTCTTTTATTCTTGAGAGAGAAATGAGACTGTGCAAACTAAGGATGTTTAAACTGGAATCAGTCAGGGGTGCAGAATGAGCTGCCCCCTTCCCTGAATGGGGGACAGGAGGAAGAGGTGGAGGATGGGCCTCTGGACCTCTCTCCTCTAGCCCCACTGGATTTGGTCCCCAAGAGTTACCAGGAAAAGCCACAGGGAAACTGTGAGCCACTTCTGCCTACCCATTGCCCCCTGGGCCTGCAGGGCCCTGCCAGACAGAAGGGGAATTGGATTGTCTTCTACTGTTAGGATATATTCTCCTTGAGGGCAGGGACAGCCTTGCTTGCTTGTATTTGTGTACTTAACACAGTGCCTTAATAAATACACTACTGGCCCAGTAGAGATAGGTCCTTTTATATTTTACTGATTGACTCTGTGCCTCAATATCCATTGCACTTGTTTGAAACCTTATCTTCTCTTCTTACCAACTTAAGAGTCATATATGATTATACCATTACTTCTGCCTTCCCTCTCAGAAAAGACCTCACTTTATAGTTCACAGAAACAAAAGAGCAATATTTTATGGGTTACCTCTCCTACCTTATTCTATACTTCATGTCACTTCAGACTTTTCCCCCATCCTCTGTTCTGCCCTATTCTTGGATGATGAAATGGCTGTTCTACTTGTTCTCTTGATTCCCTTCCATGTCTTCCAGGGGTTTGCCCTTTGATTATATCTTCATTCTCCGTAATTTTTAAACTCTTCTTAACCACTAACCCCCATTGTTAATAACTCTCTTTCCTTTGTTATCATTTCTACTAGCTATCATCATATGTCTCTCCTGCCATTTGTTGCTTGAGAAAGCAGTCAACAATTGGTATTTCTACTTCCTTTCCTCTTTTCTAAACCCATTGCCATTTGGCTTCTGTTCTCTTTCAAACGAAACTGCCTTATTCCTCTTGAGCTTTTTGCAGCATTTATCACTGTTTATCACCTTCTTCTGGATATTCTGTCTTTGGGTTTTTGTTGACACTGCTCTATTCTGATTATCCTCTTATTATGGTCTGAGTGGTCCTTCTCAGTCTCTATTGCTTCTGTTCATCCCCGTTATGTGTACTTATTATGGATGTGCGCCCCCCCCCCCCGCCCCAGCTTCTGTCCTGGGCCCATGTATCTTTTTACTCTTTACTGTCTCATTCAATGATTTCAGTTGCCATGGGTTTAATGATCATCTCTCTTCAGCTGATTCCCACATCTATATACCCAGCTCTAGTCTCTCTCTTATGCTACAATTGCACATCTCCAACTACCTCTTAGACTTTCTGAACACCTTATTGAATGTCTCATAGACATCTCAAATTCAACAAATCCAAACCAGAGCTCATTATCTGTTGAGGGGACTACTGTCCTCTCAGTTAGGAGGGCTTGCAACTTCAATGTCATCTTCAACCTCCTCACTCTTAACTCACTTCACATATTTAATCCATTGCTAAATCCCCACTTTTCTGTTGCCACAGCATCTGTCGAATATGTCTCCCCCTCTCTATTCTTATGGTCACAATCCTGCTTCAAACTGTCATCACCTCTCCCTTGGACTACTGCAACAGTAACTAGTCTTTCTTCCTCTAGTGTCTCCTCCACTCTCTCCTCAACTCAACTGCCAAGGTAAGTATAGAGTCTAAACGTAAGTTCGTCCATGTCACTCTCACCCCGTCCCCTCACTCTACGCATTGAACTTCCTTGGCTCCCTGTTATTTCCAGGATCAAATATATAAAGTCTTTTTTTTTTTCTGGCATTTAAAGATTTTTTAACTTAATCTCTTCATACCTTTCTAGGCTCCTTAAATCTCTCCCTCCTATGTATATTCTACAGTCTAGCTGCACTTACCTACCTCAAGTTTAGTAAACATTACATTCCTTGTGTATTCTGCCCTCACTTCTACCTCTTAATTTCTTTGACTTTCTTTAAGACTCAGCTCAAATTTCACCTTTTGTGAGAATCCTTTCCTGATTCCTCAAGCTGCTAATGTTTTCTCCTTTTAGATTATTCTGTGTCTTGTATGTACCTAATTATTTATATTTCGCTTTTTTAGCACTTCTTCCTAACTGCTTCGAATTGGGCATAGGGAAAGAAAAAAAGCATGTTTTATTGCTTCCAATATAACCATTTTAAATTTCAAAGCAACTTAAAGTGCTAGGTTGTACTAGAGCCTTTTGTTTAAATTTTACTCTTATCTCTCATAAAAATGAACTAGTGGGTGTTCATTCTTTTTTCCCCTTGTTTATTATTGTTGTTGTTGGGTTTTTTTAGATATGTAATATTTTATTTTTCCCCCAGCTGCATGTTAAAACAATTTTAAAACTTTTCTAAAAAGTTTTGAGCTCCAAATTCTGGCTCTTTCCTTCCCTCTCACCCCTCCCCACCCAGATGGTAAGCAATCAGATGTAGTTTATACATATGCAGTCATGTAGAACATTTCTATGTTAGTCATTCTGTACAGGAAGATAAATCAAAAAAAGAAAGTGAAAATAGCATGCCTTGTCTGTATTCAGACAATATCTGTTTTTTTTCTGTAGAGGTGGATAGTATGCTTCATCATATTCTTCAGAATTATCTTGGATCATTGTATTGCTAAGAATAATTAAGTCATTCACCATTGATCGTTGCACTATATTGCTATTACTGTGTATGATGTTCTCCTGGTTCTGCTCATTTCATTTTGTATCAGTTCATGTAAGTCTTTCCAGGTTTTCCTGAAATAACTCTGCTTGTCATTTCTTATAGCACAATAATATTCCATTATAATTATATGCCACAACTTGGTTAGCCATTGGTGGACATCCCTTTGGTTTCCAGTTCTTAGCTACCACCAAAAGAGCTGCCATAAGTATTTTTAATATAAATAGGTCCTTTTCCCTTTTTAAAAAAAATGTCTTTGAGATTTAGACCTAGCATTGGTATTGCTGGATCAAAGGGTATATACAGTTTTATACCCCTTTGGGCATAGTTGTGGGTGTTCATTTTTAACACTGAAAGTTAATTTTTTTAGGTCATAGCTGTTTCTCTAATTTGTCTAATCTCATGAGGGTTTTCCAAGGAAATGTGCTAGGTAAATTTTCCCAGATACTACAGGTATATAATCTTTTGGTTTTAATTAATTAGCTTTTACATCTGTCTGGCAAAAAAAAAAAATTGAATTTTCCTTTAGTCCTTTTTCAAAGGAATCACCATAGCATTCATTCTCAACTATTAGTGTACAAAATAAGGTAGTTTGGAAATATGGATTAAGAGCAGATCTTTAAGTCAGGAAGGCCTGGGTTCAAATACAACCTCTGACCAATATTGGTCATTTGACCTGGACAAGTCATTTAAACTTCTCAGTGCTTTAGGTAATTTTTTAGGTACACATCTGCTATGGTAGGAGGCATTTCCTTATTGGTAGTTCATACAAATGAAAGTACACGTGTGATGAAATAAAAACATAAAAATTTCAGCCACAATTTGGCTTTCTATTTATATTAACAATCTTATTGTCCAGTTAGAATTGTTATAGATCCTATCTCTGCAGCAGATGGATGTCATTGCTTCCAAGAATGACCTGCTTGTTATATTTTCTGTGCCCATGTGCTTTTTGTTTGAGATAAATCTACAGTTAAGTGTAGTTTAAAATCTTTGATAAAGTCTGCCTTTGTCATGTCATGTCATTCCCAATACATATTTTAAGTCGTGAGGAAAATATTTTGTAAATCTTAAAAAACAGCATAAATATGAGCTATTCTATTCAATAGAAAGCATAGATGATTGGACCGAATACCCTAGAATGTACCCTGAAAGTAACTCCTTTGAAAAAATTACTAGTATGAGCTTGCTTTGCTGCTTTTTGCTGCTTGTGAAACATCATCCCCCCCCCCCCCCCTCCACACACACTATCAAGGCCTGCGTGTCAGCTTTTTGGTGTTTCATATTGGCTTTTCTTCAACTCTCCTCTTGAGTCTGTATTCCCACCATCTACCTTTGCCTGCTGAAGATAATACAGTATTTTTCTTTCTCTCCTTCTTAGTTTCTCAGATATGCTACATGATATTTATACTCCCTGGTATTATTCTGTATGTTACCACTCTGGGGTACTCCCCTGCCCCCATTCTTCCTTAGTTTCTTCTTAAAGTTGATATATTTCTTCAGACTTTTTGTGTTAAACCTTTTTGGGTCCATTTCAGATAAAGGACATCTGATGGCCATTCTGCCCACCCTTTTCTTCATGTTTGCATGCTCTGTTCATGCACCTCAATTTTGAGAACTAGCAAATTACACCTACTTCTTTTTTATGCTAGTGTATTCCTCTTTTTATTCTACCTTACCTTTCCCCCTCTTAATACCCTCATACAACAGAATCAATGCACCTCCTCTCCCCTGCATCCTTATATACCCTCTCTCAATACTCTTGGAGGAAATTAAGGTTCTGAAGGGGCAATTATTTCTTAATTAGATTTAATTAGAATTAACATTTTAGAGTGTTAACACTAGCTCATCATGTAATGATATATACACATAAGGTATATACATGATAAATACTAAATAATTAACAGAGAGAAGGCAGTAGAATTAAGAAGGGTTGGGGAAGGCTTCCGTTAAAAATGGGATTTTAGTTGGGACTTAAAGGAAGCCAGGGAGGTCAGTACGTGGAGTAGAAGAGGACAACTGGAGAAAATGGCAGGACCCTAGAGATATGGAGTATTTGGTTCATGGATCAAGAAGGAGGCTGTTGTTCATCTGGATGAAGATCTAGTAAAGACAGCTGAGAAGTGGTGTGGTAGATAGGCATAGCATCAGGAGAGAGTGCTGTCCCAAAAACTTAGAGAGATGAGAATATCAAGGAAGAGAGGGCGATCAAAAGTGTTAAAGACTACAGAGAGGTCAATGAGAATGACCATTGAGAAGAGTGAGGGGTGTTGGATAGCCAGCCAGAGTGCTTCAATGGTGTATGTATGATCATGACAGATTGAAGAATGTCTCTAGCATGTTTGATGGAGTCCCTCTGATAAACTTTGGGAGAACATAGCTAAGAGACACAAAAGATGGACAATTATGGATGTATTATAATCTGCATTAGTGGAGAGAATTCCAAGATTGTTGAGATCACAGATCCATTTGAGTATAAAATGTTCTCTTCAGACTAGGTCTAGATCCCAAACCTTACCTAATTGTATCCTTCTGGGACTGAGTTCAGGATAGTTGAGTTTTGTGGATCAAAAAGGTTTTGAGGTTTTTTTTCTTAACCATTTTAGCATCAAAAGTTTAAAAATTTTGACCATCTTTTGTAGAATCTATTTTTCTCTTTCTTTTTTCTTTTTTTTTACTTTTTGAAGAGGGAAGGCAGGGCAATTGGGGTTAAGTGGCTTGTCCAAGGTCACACAGCTAGTAAGTCAAGTGTCTGAGGCCAGATTTGTACTCAGGTCCACCTGACTCCAGGGCCAGTGCTCTACTCACTGTGCCACTTAGCTGCCCTTTATCTTTCTCAAATGTATTATACACTCTAACGTCTTAAACAGAAAACATAACTAGACTTGTTTTTAGTGACTTAGTGTCGTCGTTATGAACATCTCTTTTGGTACTGTTCTCTGTATAATAAAGTAATACTCCCAGGGGCAATATTGAGGTCTGTTTGGCTTTACACTAAATGACACCAGATTGCTTTTTTGAATTTTTTATTTTTTTCCATCACCTCTCATGTTAGACTATCAGGTCTTGTTTTTTTATCAGCTTGACTTCTAGAAACACCTCTTTCCTTCTAATTTTCTCTTTTTGTCTACTGTAGCCTAGGAAAGACAATAACCAGGTTTGTTAGAATTAGATATGAAGTATTAAAAGAAAGTAGGTGGGCAGAGTAAGGACTAAATGGTACATTTTTTAGTAAAGTGCATGAGGTTTGTGGGCAAGTGCCTGAATGTCTAGACATCTGTTTTGGATTGGGGGTGGGGTGGAGAACGTTTGTGTTATTTTCTGGCTCTTGGCTATGTTCTAAATAGTTGAAGTTTCCAGACCAGCTGTATTTTGGGATAGGGGAAGTCATAGTGAAATGGGTTTCCTTAAAATGAGGGATATTTAGATATGGATGTAAGAAGAAGATGGATTTGCTATATTATTAGGCTTCAAAGAAAAGACAGCAACATATGAATTGGAGGAGGAAGAAAACAGTGAGATTTTTGGAATTTAAAATAGATTGAATTTCTGGCTGAGAAATGAGTCATCCATAAAAGTATTCCAAAGAAAAACATGCACAATGTAACTGATTTTGTACTTCACAGTGCTCCTTTGATTAAGTCAAATAATGAAATATTCTTTATAACTGAAATTCTAGGGTAGAATAATGAAAGTTACTGGGAAATGAAATATTTTCTTATAATTTCTATTTTCCCTTTATGAGAGGTTAAATTGAGTCTTATTAAAACTCAATTGTTTATAACAACACAGATAAAATTACGAGTAGTTACTAGATATCTTTTATTTGGATTCACAAATAATGTTTAATTAGTGGTCATAAAACTGTATGATTTAGGTATCAGTCATTACTGACTTAATTATACTGCCTATAAGGTGAGGAACAGAATATCCCCCAGGGTACAGATTCACTTGGTGGTAGAGCAAAAGGGTAAGTCATATGCATTTCCTCAGTAGCATGGATAGCTGTTGTAGAGGGGCAGAAAGATTCATAGATCAACAAATTAATTACATGTGAGTAGTTACTACATTTTATAAGTAACTTTTTATTCTCTTTTATATAACTCTAATCTCAAAATCATGAACATAAGGTCTCATAATGAAAATAAACAACACTGAAAATCTTAGTACATACAGTACCAGTTTACAAATGAGACTAGAATTTAACCACACTTAAAAAAAACAATGATTTTCTGTATTAAGGGTTTTGTGGGTGGGAAACCATATGGGCAAACTTTACTTTTTCTCTTAAAAAAAATATGAAAGATCTTAACTCATCCAAGCAATAGACCAGAAGCCCAGCATTGAATCCTAATTTGTGCCTTAAGTGAAGAGTGGACGTGCCCACATTAATTTTTCTCTTTAGTGCTTCAGTTTTCCTATCCATAAAGTATTGTCAGATTTCCTATCCATAAACTCTTGTCAAAGTGACTAATAGTAGTTACTTTTTATTCCTAAAGCCCAAGAAGGATGTTTCTGCTCATTATCATTGTTTAAAAACAGTGATGATTGCACTCAATCTGAGTGCAAATTGAAGGTTATTTTTTCTTTGTTTTTCTTTATTGTTTTCTGGGATAGTACTGATTTGGAAATTTGTTTGCATGACTTCATATTTGTAATGAGATTTGTATTTCTTGCCTTCTCAATGGGTGAGAGGAAAGAATTTGGACCTGAAAATTAAATAAAGTTGAAAGAGAAAATAAAATCACATTCGTGCCCATTTGAGCAAAATCAATAGGGTTATGTCAGAATACTAGGCATAATTTTCAGAAGTGTTGGTATTCTTCCATATTGGTACTTGAGGTAGAAGAATTCCACATTGATAAGGGCAGCTATTTATATATTCTGTCCTCAAACAGAAAATCTAAGTCCTCAGTGATAGACACTTGTAGTTTTTATCTTTGTGCTTAGCAACACTTAGTATGAATTTAATAAATGTTTGAATTAGACTTAGAATTCTCTAATCTTCACATATAGAAAAGTGGCACAGTGGATAGAATGCTGGCCCTGGAATCAGGAATACTCGTCTTCCTGAGTTCAATTCTAGCCCCAGACACTTACTAGCTGTGTGGCCCTGGGCAAGTCACTTAGCTCTGCCTCAGTTTCTTCATCTGTAAAATGAGCTGGAGAAGGAAATGGCAAACCACTCTGGTATATTTGCCAAGAAACCCCAAATGGGGTCATGAAGACATGATTGAAAACAACCAAACAGCAAAAACTACAACTATCTGTCAGACACTGAGGATATACAAAGAAAGGCAAAAGACAGTCAGTCCCTGCCCTCCAGCCGCTCATAATACGGGGCAGACTAGAAACAAGAGTGTGTGTGTGTGTGTGTGTGTGTGTGTGTGTGCACACACAAATAAGCTGTAAGTAGGACAACTAGGAAATAATTAACACCTGGAAACAATTAGAATTAAGGGGAAATTGGGAAAGGCTTCCAGTAGAAGATGTGATAAACTACCTAGGATTACAAAGGAAACCACGAACCCCTGGTGTAGAGCTTGATTGATTTCCTGATTTAGGCTTTGAAAACCCAAAGTCATGCATGTTAGTGATAAATAATATTAACAGCTTACATTTCTAAACTGCTTTAAGTTTTAACCAAGTCCTTACAGCAGCCTTTTAAGAAAGGTACTGCAAGTATTTATTTCTGTCATTTTATAAAAGAAAATAATACTCTGAGAGCTAAGTTTATAACTTTGTCAAAGTTTATAAATGGTAAATCCAGGTGTTTTGATTCTAGCCCAGTCTATCTATAATGTTTCCATACAGTCTTTGCGTACAGAATTGTATTAAAACATGCCATAATCATTCTTACCTTGTAAATTCTCTTCAGTGTTTATGCAGTTAGTTATGTTGTTGCTTTGGATTTAAAACAACTAATTTTCTCCATGTATTTGAGCTTTTATACTTTTAACCCATATTAACAATTAGTTTAATTGGAAACATTTTTTTCTAATTAATGGAACACCTTTTACTTTTTTCCTACAGAGTTCTGAGGCCATCTGTAATCTTTGATTTACAATAGGACAGTTACCTTCCATTTAAGTCTCCGAAATCCTTCTAGAAATAAATTCTGACCTAATAAGCATTCAGTACTTCAATAATATTTATGGTGTTGATTGGGCCTGGAGTATGCCGTTTTTTAAACGCTGTTTTTATTTAATATGCTGTTTTTATTGAGGTTTTTGTACCTAGAACTTCAGATAAGCAAGTCAGGGTACTATCCTTATACTTAATTAAATAGAAAGTGGGCTAAGTGTATAGTAAAGGAGATTAATCTGTGTGATGCAAGGTATAACATCATTTATGTTGGCGTGAAACAAGTACCTGGTTTTTTTTTTTTTCCTCCGTTTTTCTTAATGTTTTTCTCAGGTGTCTTTTTCTTTGGAAGAATTGAGAACAGAAAAATTTCATTGTTTATTGTATCATAATCATTTATTTTACAATAAAATAAATCATAGAATTTAGAGGTATAAACATTTATCTAGTCAATTCCTTTATTTTATAGATGAGGAAATTGAGGCCTGTAGAAATGGGGGGGAAAAAAAACAACAAAACCTCTTCTAATGTCATATGGACTATAACAGAACCTTGATTTGAACTCAAGGTCTCTGATGCTAAATCTCATGCCCTTTCCACTATCCCATACTGCTTCCCAATATAAAGATCCAAAATTTATTTTGCCATTTCTTCAGGTGACCAAAATAGCAATCATAATTAATAATCAAAAGAAGTTTAAAATTTTAAAGTAGGAAATATTTATTTAAAATGACTTATTTGTAAGATAGAACCACAACATGAAAATGTTATTTATAATATCTCAGTTACAAATATTTACAGCTGACAAGGACTTTACTCATCTTCTAATTCAACACTTTTATGGTTGAAGAAACTAGATCCAAAGAAGTTAAGTAAAGAGATTCTTGGACTCTAAATTCAGTGCTCTTTCTTCTCTACCACTTTTAGAGCCTGCTACGTGATGCAGTAGATAAAGTGCTGGGCTTGGAGTTAAGAAGGCCTGAATTCAAATATGGCCTCAGCCACTAATTGTGTGATCCTGGGCAAATCACTTGACCTCTGTTTGCCCAAGTTTCCTCATCTTTAAAATGAGGATAATAATACACCTATCTCCCAGAGTTGTTGTGAGAATCAAATGAGATAATAAATACAAAGCTGTCATTGCATATACAACTGTATAGTGCAGGGCTGTCTAAAATGTAGCCTGCCTACAAGCACAGAAATTTACATAAATGCTTTAGTAAATGAAGCCAAGCTACCACAGAGCTCTCACTAAAATGACAAATCAAAATATATTGTCTGTCGTTTCCATAAAAACCTAAGGTTAGACAGCCCTGGTATAGTGCATATTAGTAGTTCATTCATTTCAGTTGGGATCTCTTTTGGAGTTTTCTTGGCAAAACCATTGGAGTGGTTTGCTATTTTCTTCTCCAGTTCATTTTACAGATGAGGAACTTAGGAGAACAAGGTTAAGTGACTTGCCCAGGGTCACACAGTAAAGTTCCTGAGGCCAGATTTGAACTCAGGAAGATTACTCTTCCTGACATCAGCTTGTTTACTCTATCCACTGCCTCATCTAGCTGCTTTGGCACATACTAAATGCTAGATAAATGTTAGTTATCATCATCATCATCATCATCATCATCATCATCATCATCATTATCCACTATAATACAACAAAATCATAATTGACTGAAGAGTCAGTGTCATCTCTAGGCATCATAATAGCAACTAGGAATGATTTTCCTGGAAAAGATTTCTAATTCTGAAACATTGTCAAAAAAGGTTTTTAATATGGCTAATAAGGTATTATCTCATCCGAGATTATTGTTGGATTTTTATTTAATGCAAAGGTGATAAAGTTAAGCTTTCTCTGAAATCCACTGGAAGACAGTGAGTTTTCAAGGAAAAAAAATAATAATACTCAGGCTTTTCTTAGTAATTATTAACCTTTAAAGATAAGGACTGCATAAATCCAATCAGAAATGAAATTATCTTTAATCATTTCTGGAATCTTAAAATATTTAGCTATGTGATAACTGTTTTCCTGAATGTTGTTTCCCTACTTATATGTTAATCTCTTTCTCTCTCTCCACACATACATACACACACACACACATCTATATAAGTCTGTGTGTGTATGTATATATATGCCCACATATGTATGTGTATATATATACACACATATGCATGGGGGTTGGTCTTGTGCCTGTTACCTGCAAAGTATTATGCTAGACTTGAAGGAGAAATATGTACTCAAGGAGATCATACATACACAAATACTTGTAAGATACAATTGAAAATAGCTAGCAAGAGTTCTGTGGAAGGAAAGAACATTTCCAACTTGGAGTAAGAGTGAATGATAAGCAAAGAATGATAAGGCTTCATGGTAGTATTCAATGTGGATTTTGAAAGATAAATAGAATTTCAAAAGATCAAGTTGAGAGGGTTAGAGAAGAAGGCATTCCTAGCTACCATAAAGGTAGACTGCCAAATCATAAAGCCTGTTGTAGGGCAGATTTGAGTATTTAGTAGGCAACAGGGAGCCATTGAAGGATTTTGTGTGTTAAAGTGACATGACCATATCTTTGTGTAAGGAAAGGATTCATCTGCATTCGGTGAAAAGGAAGAATTGGAGATGGTTTGAGACTAGAGGCAGCAAAACTATTTAGGAAGGCTCTTTGCATTAATCTTGGTGAGAGATAAACTATTGGTGAATTAAGATTGAAAAAGAGGGAATAAGTGGGGAAGGCATGGGGAGGCAAAATTGATAGTTTAAGCAGCTGATTGACTATAGAAGCAAAGAAAGTTAATTTCATTTAGAAGAAAGAGAATTAGCCATAATTGTAAGAAAAAATGCACTTAAGCAAATTGGGGGGCATATGTAAATATAGTACAGAACATGCTAGAGTATGTTTGGAGTCATTTGCATTTTGTTTCTGAGGAAGTTAAACTTTGAATCATGCTTTAATCTCTCATTGTGCTGGTGGCCTTTCTCTACCTCCTAGTGAGCAGATTTTGGGAAATTGTTGTATTTTGTGATTTTTCTATATTATATAACACCACTGGAAGAATTCTAGTGTTTAAAAAAGATGGGAGTTTGCTTGAGTTTGTCTGAAGTGTCACACAGTTTCCCCAAAACCAACTAGTGTTCTCTGTCTTCCACCTGTTCAGTTCTGGGCCCGGCTTGTCATCCATGTACAGTTTAATATATGAGTACTAATAGACTAACCCACATGAGTTACTTATACAAATTTTTTCATATGTATAGCAGGCATTCTTTGATCACTTAGTTTTTCCTGGGTGACTTAAGTTGATTTTTCTCTTTTGAGGATTAATGAATCCTAAGTAGTCTTTGCAGTATTTTGGAGATTAGTGCAATCCAAACAATTTCATTCACAACAAACAGGAGCATCTGTTTAGAGACTCTTTTCTATTTGGTCTCTGCAAGGTATCATCTGTGGTAGTAGTAGACTCCTTTGTTGATAATTTCCCTGTTTTGTGTCTTACTCGATATTGATTACGAGAAGATTGTTGAACAAAGTTATCTCTGTGGTTGAATCTTTCAGGGAATCTTGAGTCAGTTCCATCAGGAAAGATTTATTAAGCACTGATTATGTGACCTCAAGGAGCTCATTCTATGTGAGAAATAATATTTACATGTATAAGTAGATAATATATTTATTGATACATATATACATATATGCACAGCAATCACACATGCAAGATATCTTCATCTTTTTTGAGTGATTGTTCTAAAGAAGTGGCTTTTCAAACACTTTTGGTCTACAGGTCATATAGTGAGGGAAAGACTTCTGCAGTCTCCATTCCACTTGTTTGTTTTCCATTTAAGGAAAAAAAAACTCACCACAATTGAGATGATTGGTTTTTTTGGTGACACCAATGAGGTTTGCCAGGTTGTTACACCTTTTGACTTAAGCACATCCAGTAGAAACGAGAAGACCTGAGTAGATATTGTTAAAGATGAATTTGTCACCACTTGGGGTCATATTCATCACCATCAAAGCTTTGAGTGCCCTAGATTTGGGGCAACTTGACAACAAAGTCCAGCAACCAATGCTTTTTTAGGGACACATGGAACACATGGAAACAAAAGTACACTATGATCTTAGCTTATGCATGGAAAATTCCTTACTGGAGAAGAGGTCTAAAAATGGATACTAACAAGTATATGAAAGAGAATGTTTTTTAAAAAGAGAAATTATTTTTGCATGAAGCAATGGTGTATTAAAGTTATGTTGTATTTTCCCATTTTGTCTGTCTACTGTACCTAGCACAGTGCAATATACCTAGTAGGCCCTTATATATATTTGTTAAATTGAATTATATCTTTATTATGGATAAGGCAAAAGGAGAGGCATGTAGTATGCTACAGTTGATGAGTGCCTGGCCAGTGTAGTCTGAATAACTTAGGTTCAAGTCCAGCCTCTGATCCATAATGACTGTGACCAGGGCAAATCACTTCTAAGATTAAAAGTTGCAGAACTGTGACTAGAATCTGAGCTTCATTTTGGTAGAGGGAGTTTGACTCACCTGAAGCTCCCTAAGGGGAGAAAATCACAGCTCTGGGGAAAAGAAATGATGTCAAAATGTTTCTTTGACCCTGGGGCTCAGATGGGACATAGCTTTTATCTTCACCATAATGCCACTTCCATGCTTTCTTCATGATTCTTTTCCCCCTTTATGTTCCCCCCACCCCTCTAACTCTAAGAAGAATAGTGAAATTATTTATATCATTCCTGAACATATTGTCCTATGCTTTTAATCATTTTTCACTCTTACAAACACCACTCTGGTCATCATTTCCCTATTAGAATGTAATTTCCTTGAAGATAAAGACTGTCTGGCTTCCTTGTATTTGTGTTCCCGGTACTTAAAACTTAAAACATGGTACTAAGTTTGGCACATAGTAAACACTTAATAAATTCCTTTTATTTGGGCCTGTGATTTTATTATTGTAATGAACTATCAAATGCTGAGCAGCTTGGCATCTTCTCTGCAATTTATAGTCTTAGAAAATTGCCTGGGACACTGAGAGGCTACATGGCTACCCCAGAGTCACTCATCTAGTATATGTTAGAGGTGGGAATTGAAACCTGGTCTTCCTGAGTTGAAAGTTGATTCTTTCTTTATCCATTTACATCATGCTGCACATACATCATTTATCAATAACCTACCTTCTTAGATGAAGTTTGGATATAATAACAGCAATTTTGTCAGACTATTAATCTTACTAAATGAATTTTAACTGCCTCCTAATCTAAATGATCTTGCTAGTTAGATGTATGTGCAAGATTCCTGTGATTAATATTCTGTCATAGAGGTGAGCTTTTTTTAAAGCTATGGCAGTGGCTTGCTAACTATGGTAATCATGATGAGTGAACTTGAAGAAAGACCCAGAAAGCTCCAAGTAATGAACATACTAAACTTAGAAAGCTACATCCCCAGAAAATTGGCCATTGGCTAGGTTTTTTGGTTGAAGCAACCCTTAAGTCTTTTAGATGGGATTATAATTAGTGTTTGTAGAGTTTGTATACACGTGAATAAAATCACAGGTCATTTAGTGTCATATTAAAAATCTATATAAAACTTACTAAAGTTTAAAGATTGAAACCAAATGTTTTTAGAAGTTTGAGAATTTTAACCATCTTTTCTTTCTTTTTTTTTCTTAACAGGATGGTATAACTTCCTTGTACTTAGATCTGAATTTTCCTGCTCTGAGGAAAAACAAGAATATAGAAAATTTCTTACTTAGATGTAAGTTGCATTAAACTTTTTTTTTTTAAGAACATCTATACAGCCGCATCTATGGCTATTTTGAAGGAGTCATAAAAATACCTTCAGATTGTAATGGTATTAAAATTTTATTTAGACTTTTGTTAGAACTATGGATCCTTTACTTTTAGGGCAAGATAGTGCACAATTATGTTCCTAATTGGAGTTCCTAGAAGTTTAACAAACTTCGACAGGGTATAGAGAATAATTACTTCTCAGTTAATTAGATCATAGATTCAGAACTGAAAAGGATTTTAGAAGTTGTGTAATTCAACCCTTTCATTTTACGGATGAGGAAAGTTAACATCTCAAGGGGGGAAGTCACTTATGCAAGCTTGTACACATGTCATTATGAGTTATTAAAAGAACTCTTGAGAGAAAATTGTTTTTATTTTTTTATCACTGTAATATTTTTTCTTTGTGTTAAGCAGCATTCTTGCTGAGTTAGTGTGGATTTGTCAGCAATGTAATCATTCTTTTGAAATATTAATAAAAATGAATATTATAATGTCTTTTGCCATGTAAATGACATTATCTAATACATATTTAATGATATCGATAACAGCTTGCAGGGATATAAATATATCAAACGGTGTTAAGAATGAAGGTGTTTTTTTTTAAAGGCAACATAACACAGGTACACAGTAAAAATCACTTATAATAAATGGATTTTAAACATATAATGTAAGTAGTATAATATTCTGATTAGTCAGATAATGAAGGAGATAGAATTACTATATAGACTATGTAGTTACTGGTTTGCAAAGAATTATAATTCTAATATATGTAATAAACTTAGTAAAACTAGAGATAGTGGCTGCACCTGTGCTTTTATTGATTTAGAGACCTCTCAGATGAGTAAATACATTCTATCAGTGTAGGCTGACACCTTCCCAGAAAGGTCTGTTATTAGCAAGTTGCCTAGAGCACAGACAGATTTGTCCGGGGTCATACAGCCAGTATGTGTCAGCATTAGGATTTGATCCCAGGTCTTAACTGTCTCAGAAAGGAGCTTGCAATTACACTAATAATCTTTTTGTGGTTATTCAAAATAAACACTCTAGGATCTTACAGTATATGCTTAAGAGTGATCGTTTTGTACTGTCATCATGTCAACTATCATTCTGTTAGTCAAACCAAGACAAGATTCTGATAGAACACTCATACTGATAAAATGCTAGGTAAACTATCTTTTACTGTAATTCAATTGCAAAAAAAAAAAAACCCAACCTTTGCAATCAGTTTTGTTTGAAGTTATCTGAAATAAAGGTGAAAACAGTGATATATGTAGTTTCTTATATGAAATATTTTTATCTGTTGAATACTGAATTTATTATGTGCTTACTATATGATTAGGCCCTGTGTTAAGTGCTTGAGATACAGAAAATTGAGACAGTCTCTGCTTTCAAGTAGCTCATATTCTAAATAGGGGAAGCGCAAATATGTAAGGGAAGTCTTATGTTCTTGTTAAGTTCATAGCAGATCTAAAGCCCAGGTAATTCATAGGTTCTAATAGGAAAAGTAATCGGGTAGGTGGCAAGTCTCTGAAGATTTTTGAGGAGTAGTGGCAGGTCAGACATCTGGTATCAAGAAGATTATGGTTGCAAGGATCAGAGCATTATAATGTTAGATTGCCTTAAGACATTGATAGTGAATTTTCAAAGCTTGATTGACACAGGTTTAGTTGAAAGCCCAAACCAGTTCAGTGGACTGTATTTTTTTTTTTGACAACTATGATTACTAATTATGGCAATTGTTTTTATGAGTACCTGTATTTTTCAATTCATTGTAGATGAGAGAACTGTGACAGAAATTGGATGCCTACAGATGAAGGCAGAAGATTTTGATGTTATTAAAGTAATTGGAAGAGGTGCTTTTGGTGAAGTTCAGTTGGTAAGAATTTAGTCTGCCTCTTTTTATTCTTATGTTTACCATTGTGGGGTGGTGGTGAGATATTTATGCTAGTTGTAATATATAACATGAAATTAATGGTCATATCATTAAAAAGTTAAAAGAAAAGCAATTCATACACTTTTTCCAAGTTCTGAGTAGGCATGGAATTTTAAACAAAAAATATAGAAGAGATTGAAGCAACTGTAGAACATAAAATGGAAAGTTTTTACTACATAAATTTAAAAGCTTTCTCATAAACAAATTTAATGCATATTGGATAAGAAAAGAAATGGTTGCTGTGAGGGGAAATTATATCAGATATCTCAGGTAAGGGTCTGATATTGATATATAAACATCTAACAAATATTAAAGTGATCAAAAGAAAAATTTCATTCTAGTAACAAAAATATGAAAGAGTTCCTTAAGTCATAAATAACAAAAGAAGTGAAAATCAAAATAAAAAAAGTAGGAAGGAAACAAGCATTTATTTAGACCTTCTGTGTGCCATGTACTTACAGATATCTCATTTGATCACATCAGCCCTGTGATAGGTAGATGCCATTATTACCCCCATTTTATTGGTGAGGAAACTAAGGAAGACGGAAGTTAAGTTGATTTGCCTAGGGGTCACACAGTAAAATGTCTGAGACTGGATTTGAAGTCAGGTATTGAATTTTGATCTAGGACTCTATTTTGGCCCCTTTCTACCTCGACCCTGATATTTCACTTGACAAAAAGATGCCAATATTTAACATTGGGCCAGTTGTGGAAAGACAGACACACTAATGTGCTATTGGTGGAACTATGAATTAGTCCATCCATTCTGGAAAGTAGTTTGGAGTTGTGCAAATCAAGTTACTAAAATGTTCATACCTTTAGACATAGATTCCACTGCTAGGCATATATCTCAAGGAGGTCAGTCACAAAAAGAAAGGCCCCATATAAATCAAAATATTTACAGTAGTATTTTGTTTGTGTCAATGAACTGGAAACAAAGTAGGTTCTCTTCAATTTGGGAATGACTAAACAAACTGTGATACGTGAATGTAATGTAATATTGTGCTATAAGAAATAACTAATGAATATATCATGTGAAAAACTGATGCAAAATTAAGTAATAAGCGGAACCAAAAACAACATACTCCTTAAATACAATAATGTAAATGAAAAGAAAAATAACAAAAGCATAGCAACTGAATGCTGCAAAATTATAATAACCAAGTTTGGCCTCAAAGAAGAAATATAGAAGGCACTTTATCTTGCTTCTTTCTTGAACTAGGTCACTGTGGATGTAGGATATTGCATATAATAGTAGACTCTATAATATGTTGGTTAGTTTTGTTTTTTCTTTTTCTACCTCACACCCCCTTTTTATTGTAAGGGATAGTTGTAAAGGAAGTAGTTGGAGAGTTATAAAGTTGGAAATTGAAGGGATGTAAAAATACAGGAAGTTAATAAAAGTTTATTTTTAAAATACATTAATATCCAAGGAAGCATAATTCAGTAGAAAAGGCACTGATTGATTTGGAGGTAGAGGACATAGGTTCATATTCCAGTATATATAGGTTGCTTAATCTCTTTAAGCCTCCATTTACTTATCTGTAAAGTGAAGAAATTGGGCTAGATGACCCTTGGCACCCTTCCAATTTTAAGTTTATGATCTGATGAACTAGAAATTTTAGCATTATTTATCTCCCGTCTATCCCTTCCCCCCTAAGCACATCAGCATATGAGGTTTACAAGATGGACTAGTGAATACGTTCTGGATTTATCAACATAATTAGAGAAACACAGTGTAGGCAGACTGGTCTAAGAAGCCAAAAAAAAAAGTCTTTAACTGAAATTTATTCTTTCATGTTTGAGTAGAAGGAGGTAAATGCTTGAAATATCTTAAATTTTCCAAATCTGTATTAGAATCAGATAATATAACCAAAGAAGAAAGCCAGTGACTTTTTGATGGTTTTAATAATGTTACTCAATTTTGTTTAAAATGTTGTTCATATTGCTGTTTATAGTATAGTATGATGGAAATAGCATGAAACTGGGAATCAGGAGACCTGATATTGGATACTTGCTCTGCTATTACTCAGCTTTGTGACATTAGGCAAGTCATTTTCCAATAAGAATTTTGGAGTAGGTAAGGTCTCATGTCCTCACTGGCGCTAACTTCTATGAGTACCTTTATGTATAAGTGATAATGTCATTTTGTCACCTATGAATTTCAATAATAATAATAACCTATTTATTGTATTTTAAAGTTTTCAAATCCCCATTCCCACAACAGTTTTGTTAAATAGGTTAATCTTTATCTTACAATTGGCAAAACTGAGGCTTATGATCCTCCTAGCAACAGATAAGTCAGCATTTGAAACCAGGTCTTATGACTTGTGATTTTAAGTCAAACAGCCTGGTACAGTGGAATAAATAGCATTTTGTATTTAAATCATGCTTCTGACACTTCCTATATATGTGACCATGGGTAAGTCACTTAATCTCACTGAGCCTCAGTTTCCACATCTGTAAAATGAGGGTAGTAAGATCTGTAATGCCTTTTTAAAGGATCATTTTGAGGCTTAAATGAGCCAACAGAGGTAAAAAATTTTATAAAATAAGCATGTTATAAATGTCTACCATCATTCTACTATGTCCTGTTTGTTATCTCTTCTTCAAAATATTTAACCTTGGTTCGTATAATTTTGTAATGTTGCTATTCACTTAGCAGATAATGAGCTTGCATCTTAACATTACCTGTGATTTTTGCAAAAAGTTCTATAGGTAGAATTGAATTTGAATATACTTATTGTCTTGAAACAAAACACTGATCATTTACTTACCAACAAATTTTAGATCATTGCCCCTACTTTTATTTATTCTCCCTGATTGATCAGGGTAGGTGAGTCTGAATACTACTTGGTCCTCATTGCCGCTTCCAGGTTCTCTCTCTGCCAGCATCATTCAATAACCTCTCCTTTGAAGTTTACTCAAACTGTATCCACCATCCAATCAAAATTGTAGTCACTGTTGTGCTTCTTTCCACAATAAGTTCAGTGCCTGGTACACAGTCTTTCTCACCTCCACCTTAACTTCTCATCAAACTGAACTTCAACATACATATTGATAACCTCTCAAACACCCTAACTTTATAATTAAGAGTATCACCTTCCTCTGATCACCCAGGCTCACAACCTAGATGTTATCTTTAGCTCCTCACTCTAAACTTTATCCCTCTCCCTTTCTAATCTGTTGCCAAGTCCTGTCACATCTCTTATGTATACCCCCTCCTCTCTTCTGACATTGTTGCCACCTTGATACAGAGCCTCAACAACTTACACTTGGATTATTGCAATAGCCTGTTTGTTGATCTCTCTGCCACATGTCTCTCTCCACTCCTGTCCACTCTTTGTTTGCCTTTCAAATTAATATTCTTAAAGTGCTCACAATACCTGACACACAGTAGATGCCTAATGCTTATTTATTGACTAACTGAACAAAAACTATGCATTTGCAAAACCATGTAGGCTCCTAAATTAAGAGGAATTAGGAAAGAACAGAATTGGAAAACCTTTTCAGAAGTTTTATTCAAATCCTTGATGTTCATTCCTTCCTTAGGAAAACTTACGGTGTTGTCTGCTCTTGATTATTGTAGTTATTTAATTTTAATGAATATTTCCTTTAGAAAAAAAATAAAGCAGAAATAATTTCTTGACAAGATTTTATTTTCAAGATATATAATCTTGTAAAGAAATACATTTTGTGTAATCATTTCAACCACGATAGTTGGCTTTATGTAGTAGTAACTACTTTATCTTGATATCAGGCATTTAGACACATGCCATTCTTATCATGTGCCTCTGGCTTTTGCCTCTAGTTTTTTTATGTGTTTCATGAATATAAAGGGCAGCTCTATGCCTACAGGATTGAGTGTGCCAGAGTTTTGGTCTGTTGCAGTTCTAGCAATTCTGATTTCAGGCATTGCTCAGTTTTGAGGACTTCTTTGTATGTTGTTGCTTTCATTAGACTATGAACTCCTTGAGAAGGAGATAAGTGTTTTTTGTCTTTCTATTCCTAGCACTTAGCAAAGTACCTGGCACATAGTTGGTGTTTAATAAATACTTATCGATCAACTCAGTTTTAAGACTTTGTTCAGAAAACTCATATAGGAGCCAGGTCCACTTTCTAGTCTGTAACTGCGCTTGGACTTTTGAACCCTGTTATGACCAGTGGATGAGGGATTGGAATTCCTAAGGTAGAGATAGAATAATCTTTTCTTTATTCAGGGCCAGGGGGAGAATATATTCAGAGTCATACAATTAAAAAAGTAGCTTATTTACTGAGTTTGTTTTTAGAAATATAAAATGTTATACTATTTTTAAGAACCGAAAGCATAAAATTCTGTTTCAGAGTTAAAATAATCATATACCACTTATAGTTAAGGGAGGAATAACAATAGCAACTTTATCTGACACTTTAAGGTTTTCAGAGGTTTTACACACATTATCTCCTTTGATCTCGACATAGTCCTGTATAGTAGGTACTATAGTCCTATAGGTACTGTTAACTTCATTTTGTGGATCAGGAATTTGAAACCCATAAATAATAAGTGATTTACCTATGGTCATACAACTAGTAGATACTGGAGGCAAGATTCAAACCCAGATCACATCTGACTACGTCCATTCTTTTCTCTGCCAGTTGACCTGTTTAGTTATCCTGAATATAAAGGACACTAATTTCTTTTATTTCATTATGTTTACTAGCTGGTAAATAGGTAGAATTATTTCTATTCTGTTCTCCATAAACAAAATTCCCATAGCCACAGTTATTATAACATTTCACGAATCAACTGTATTATTACAGTGGGATTAATTGATTGATCTCTAAAATATACAAAGAGAGGCTCCCCGATGAAGTTAGGAATAGTTCAGAATCTCATTTAGTATACAGAAATACAGCAGGGAAAAGAATTTCATAAAAATAGAATCTGCTTTTCTACAACATGGTTACTGGACTCAACATTTACTTTGGGCTGATCTACTTCAACACTGATTATCAAAAAAAAATTCTTTTGGAAGCAGAATTATAGGGTCTCAAAGTTTTGAGACTCTAGATAATTCAGTTTTTCTGATCCACCTGTGATCTAATGTTGCTTCAGAAGAGAAACACTTGGACCTTTGAAAATAGAGAATTGGAGGAGTGTTAGTGTAAATATTTGTAAATTTAGCAGTTTTTATAGTAGCTGGATTGTCTTGATCTTTATTGTCATGTACTTAGCCTTCTATACAGAGCTAATTCTCATGGAATTGCAAACCATCAAAAGAATGGAGAAAGATTTTAAAATAAAAATAAAAACAGAATTGCATTTAGCTATGAATGTAAAATAGTTGTTGTAATCTATTCAGGAAATTGAGATCCTGAACTTCGTTATTGTATCTTACATTCATAAACCCATCATAGAATCTATGTAGTGTTTTTATTTGTAGTCAGGTTTAACTTGCATTTTTGTTTTGCCTTCTGTTCTAAAGTGGTGAATTCAGTATAAGCAGCTGGTTAGGAAGTGACTTAATTCCTTTAGAAGGGAGGAGCAAAATATTTGTTTTGCTCTACGTTCTTATTTTTTTTCCTGATGGAGGCAGGACACAATATGTGACATAGACAGATCCTACTTCCTGTTACTGTTCATCCACATCTTTGTGCCTTCACTTATCACAGACTGCCTCAGCTTATCACAAAATAGAGAACAGAAATTTGGATTTTGGGGTATTTAAATTATATGAATTTAATTTAAAAAATATCGAAAACTATATCCTGTATTACCCCAGACCCATTGGTGGCTTCTTGGGACTTGATATCTGAAAGGCCTGGATTTAATTACAGCTTTGGAGGTTTATTAGCCTTGTGTGTGATTGTGGACATCTCTTAACGTCCCTGGGATTTTGTTTTTTCACCTATATAATTGGAGCAGAAATAGCAATTGCCTCACAGAATTGTGAGGATCAAATAGGGCAACGTATGCAAAGCTTGTTGCAAACCTTAGAAATGCTATAAAGATAAAACTTACTATCAATTTTATTTTATTCTTATTTTTTAATGAGGTTCAATTATGCCATGGGTTCTTAATCTTTTTTGTATCATAGACCCCTTTGGCATTCTGAAACCTATGCACCCTTTCTTTATAAGTGAACAAAATAAAATACATAGGACTGCAAAGGAAACTAATTCTAATGAAATAAAATATATCAAAATATTTTTTTAAATGATTTTACAGACCTCAGGTTAAGAACTCCTGATAGAAATAAACAGTCTTGGCACAAGTTGCTATTCTCTTTTATTCTTTTGTATTTAATATTCTGAAGACTTTTACAAATGGATAAAATTACTACTTTTTTATTTTTAAATGGGATGTAAACTTATTCTCCTTTAGATTCACTGAAAGAAACCATTTTTTTATAAACTCTACAGTGATAATATGTACTTTATCCTCTCCTCACCTGATTTTGATCTTGGCCAAGTTTCTCTACTTCAAAAGCTTTTTATTTCTTCATTTGGGACTTACATTAGAACCTTTTTTTTTTTCCTTCAGTTTTTGGGAACCAGTCTAGTGTTATATCTAGGACATTGTGGGTAACGATTTGGTTGGTCTCTTAAATTGGTCTGGTTCGAATATAGTTCATTGATGTTCTCTAGGATATTTTGAGGTCTGTATTTGTAGTATAGAAACGTCATCTGTCAGTCCATAAAAGATTGTGAATTTGTGGTGTATTATTCTAACTACCGGTTCTTGTGATGCATATTCAGTATATGCTTAATTTTTATAACTAGTAATGATGGGTCGTACCGTTTCCACCACTTCATTACATAATGTACATGTATTACTAAATCTGTCCTCCTTAAGGATAGCCTTTTTGTAGTTTCTTGTGTCAGTTGTCCCGAGTTAACCTTCCTTTTTCAATATTCTTGTTATCAGCACATAGTCAATAAGCATTTATTAAGTGCTTACTTTGTGCTAGGCACTGGGTTCATTTTGGGAGATATAAATACAAAAAAAAAAAAAAGAAAAATAGCACATGCCCTTATGGAAGCTTACATTCTAATGAGGGAAGACTACAAATAAAAGGAAGCTGAAAAGAAAGGGGTTTGGGAAGGGTCCTTCTGGGGCATAAGGAGAGGAATTGTGGAAAAAGAAGTCCAGAGTGTCATGAGCAGCCCAGAAAAGAAGAAAAGAGTGAACATGGCTGACCTGGGCACTTTTCTTAAAGTGGAGGTTCCCAAAGAGCTGTCCAATCAGGAAGGAGCTGCAGAGATTGAGTGAAAAGGCTACTGGGAGGGGAGGGGGGAAATAAAGTCCAGTATCAAGAGTGGAGACCAGAGAGGAATGCAGGATTGAATCATTAATCTGCTGATCACTTAGCCTACTCCTACTTTTATCTCTCATTTCTGCCCAACCTTCTATTAATTTTTCTTGCATGTCAAATTAGGTTTCTTTTCCAGTAATTTCATTATGAAAAATCTCTTTCTCTACTATTTCTGATGGAAATGAGAAGTACATTGAACTTTGTCTAGCTAGGTTTTTATGCTCCATTAAAAAAAAAGTGGAAGTTGCCTAGAGGAAGAATTAGGAATTAAAGGTTTGTTTATTTGGGTAGTTTTTTTCCTCAGGAGTTGAGTCTAGTGTTAGAAAACAACACCATTTTATCAGAAATACATTTATTCTCTTCTTTTCCTCCTGCCCCTCCCTTGAAATACCAGGTTTCTATTAAGGTTACTATTTAAAACAGTGTGTATACCAATGTTTTAAATTTTGTAAATATGCTTCATCCCTATTAGTTAACATCTTCATATTTTCTTTGAAGTGGTGATTTGTTCTTTTGTTTATTTAATTGTGCAACTTATGGAACTGAGGTTAAGTGTTCCGTAATGAAATGAGGCTCTTATAGTTAACAGGACAGGTGTTTGATCATTGATTTATCAAAAGTACCTTGTCATTTTTTCCTTTGTTAAGAACTTATGCTGCTGCTTTACATTTTATTTTGCAATTGATATAATTAATAATAGCACTGCAGATTAAGTGCCCAATCCATTAGTATTTCTTGTCAAAAAAGCACTAATGATAATTTTGCTGTTTGTAAATCAACAGGTTCGTCATAAAGAGTCACAGAATGTTTATGCCATGAAGCTTCTTAGTAAATTTGAAATGATAAAAAGATCAGATTCTGCTTTTTTTTGGGAAGAACGAGATATCATGGCCTTTGCCAATAGTCCTTGGATTGTTCAGGTAAGCACTGTATACTCAGTAAATTTAAATCATACATGAGAAAGGCATATTTTGTTTGTTGAAACTCCAGTATGTTTATGCTTGTATGATGTTTATAAAGTTCTAACACTGAAGTTTGACGTTAACAGGATTTGACACATTAAACCATCTTTAATGCTTCCATGGCAGTATCTTATCACTCTTTTAGAAACCTATATTTTAAATGAGATTTTTAAATTATGTATATATAATTACTGGCATGGAGGAGAATGTCACATAGATAATTTTAAAATATTTTCAAACATTTAACATTAACTGTATTTGTTTTTCCTCCCCCCAACATTACCACTTAATTTATATTATTAAAACAGTTGATCATGTATCAGTTGAATTTTGTAAGTATGAAGTGTCTGCTGTGTATGTAGAACGTTGTGTTATGTATTAGATTAGATATAAAGTTTAAATATGATATTTTTTGCTTTCCTGGAATTTACAGTCCAGCAACAGAAATATGAAACTCAGAACTTTTATAAAATAATGCATGGAAATGATGGTACGTGCAAACATTTCAGATGAAAAATGGTTCAGAAGCATAGGGAGTGCCAGGGAAATACAATTTAGAATTGAAAATATGCTACAAAACTGAGTAATATAAATAAAGTGAATGTTATTAAGCCTTTCCCCTCTTTTTTTCCCCTCTAGCTTTATTTCAGCTGTTAGCATGGTGCCTGTCACATAGTTGTCACTTAGTTAATGCTTGCTGAATTGACCTTTGTAGCTTGTGAATAGGAATTCTTACATTCAGAAGCATTTATTACAATTAAAATGTTTTAGGAAAATACATATATAATGTGGCTGGCAAAGGTGGGGGGTGTTGTAAAGATATTTTATATTTATATGGATCAACTAATTATTTTTTTCTATTTTTTGGTTACACTGTGTTCTGTTAACCCTAGCCTACTATCATAAATTGATGCCTTTAGTCATTCATTCTTAGTTCA
The DNA here is from genome assembly GCA_028646595.1 of Phalanger gymnotis. Classification (NCBI taxonomy): domain Eukaryota; kingdom Metazoa; phylum Chordata; class Mammalia; order Diprotodontia; family Phalangeridae; genus Phalanger; species Phalanger gymnotis. Next base: position 254,911,010 of record CM053625.1, read on the forward strand.
ACATTTATTGAGTGCTTACTGTGGGAAGAAAATACTATTGGTTACTGACTGAAAACAATTAAATAGGGCTTTCTTCCTGCCCTTTCCAATGTAAATGGAATTCCCTCCATCTCCCTCTTCACCTGTTGAATTTTCACTCATACTTTGAAGTCCTGTTCTAGTGCCACATTCTTCAGGAACTTTCCTCTGATACCTCTGATCATACCACCTTGGAAGAATTGAAAACTTACAGGTCCCTAGAAGTATCTCTGACAACAGCTGTACAAAAGCCCCAGAGCTGGGACAGTATGCCCTCCACGCTGGGAGCAGAGCTCTACCTTAACAAAGAGTTAAAAAGTCAAGTAATAGGTTGGGAAAATGAGCAAACAACAGGAAAGAATTCAGACTATAGAAACTTACTTTGGTGATAAGATCAAAACATACACTCAGAAGAGGACAAAAAAATCAAAGCTGCTACATCCAAAGCCTCCAAGAAAAATATGAATTGACCTTAGGCCATGGAAGAGCCCCAAACGGATTTTGAAAATCAAATAAGAGAAGTAGAGGAAAAATTGGGAAGAGAAATGAGAGTGATGCAAGAAAATCATGAAAAATGAGTCAACAGCTTTCTAAAGGAGACCCCAAAAATATTGAAGAAAATAACATTTTAAAAAATAGACTAACTCAAATGGCAAAAGAGGTCCAGAAAGCCAATGAGGAGAAAGAAGAATGCCTTAAAAAGCAGAATTGGCCAAGTGGAAAAGGAGGTCCAAAAACTCACTGAAGAAAATAATTCCTTAAAAATTAGAATGGAGCAAATGGAAGCTAATGACTCTATGAGAAATCAAGAAAACTGTAAAACAAAACTGAAAGAATGCAGAAATAGAAGACAGTGTGAAATATCTCTGAAACAACTGACTTGGAAAATAGATCTAGGTGAGAGAATTTAAAAATTATAGGACTACCTGAAAGCCATGATCAACAAGAGCCTAGACATCCTCTTTCAAGAAAATATCAAGGAAAATAAACCTGATATTTTAGAACCAGAGGGTAAAAATAGAAATTGAATGAATCCACTGATCACCTCCTGAAAGAGAGCCCCAAAAGGGAACTCCCAGGAATATTATAGCAAAATTCCAGAGTTCCCAGATCAAGGAAAAAATGTTGCAAGCAGCCAGAAGGAAACAATTCAAGTACTGTGGAACCACAATAAGGATAATAGAAGATTTAGCAGCTGCTATATTAAGGGATCAAATGGCTTGGAATATGATATTCTGTAGGTCAGAGGAGCTAGAATTAAAACCAAGAATCACCTACTCAGCAAAACTGAGTATAATTCTTCAGGCGAAAAAATTGACATCAGTGAGATAGAGGAATTTCATGCATTCTTCAGAAAAGACTAGAACTAAATAGGAAATTTGACTTTCAAATGCAAGACACAAGAGAAGCATCAAAAGGTAAACAGGAAAGAGAAATCATGAGGAACTTATTAAAGTTAAACTGTTTACATTCCTGCGTGGAAAAATGACAATTATAATATACTCATAAGATCTTTTTCATTATTAGGGTAGTTAGAAGGATATATATATATATATATATATATATATATATATATATATATAGAGAGAGAGAGAGAGAGAGAGAGAGAGAGAGAGAAAGAGAGAGAGAGAGAGAGACAGAAGGCATGGGTTGAGATGAATATAAAGGGGTGATATCTAAAAAATAAAATTAAGGGGTGAGAAAGGAACGTACTGGTAGGAAGAGAAAGAGAGAGGTCAAATGGGATAAATTATGTCACATAGAAGAGGCAAAAAAAGCTTTTACAGTGGAGGGATAAGGGGAGGAGGTGAGAGAGAATGAGTGAACTACTGTCATCAGAATTGGCTTAAAGAGGGAATAACATGGGGCAGAGCCAAGATGGCGGCTGGGAAGCAGTGACTGGC
>CM053625.1:254913431-254932751 GCA_028646595.1 Phalanger gymnotis
TGAGAGCAAGATTCACTCATTCCCCCTTACCTGCCCCCTCTTCTCTTCCTACAGAACTGCTTTTTCTTGCCACTTTTATGTGAGATAATTTACCCCATTCTATCTCTCCCTTTCTCCCTCTCTCAATATATTCCTCTCTCATCCCTTAATTTGATTTTATTTTTTTAGGTATCATCCCTTCATATTTAACTCACCCCGTGCCCTTTCTCTACATATATATAAATATATAGACAGAGGCCACATATATAGTATATGTATATTCCCTTCAGCTACCCTAATACTGAGCAAGTCATTGACTTGTTTTTCATGGTTTTATCGCATCACTCTTATTTCTCTTCCCAATTTTTCCTCTACTTCTCTAACTTGCTTTTCCAAATCCTTTTTGAGCTCTTCCATGGCCTGAGATCAGTTCATGTTTTACTTGGAGGCTTTTGATATAGGCTCTTTGACTTTGTTGACTTCTTCTGGCTGTATGTTTTGGTCTTCTTTGTCACCAAAGAAAGATTCCAAAGTCTGAGTCTGAATCTGATTCCATTTTCACTGCCTGGCCATGTTCCCAGCCAACTATTTGACCCTTGAGTTTTTCAGTGGGGTATGACTGCTTGTAGAGTAGAGAGTACTTTGTCTCAAGCTTGAGGGGCTGCGCTGTTGTTTTCAGAGCTAATTCTACACAGCAAGCTTTGCCACACCAGTGCTCCTTCTCTCCCAAGAACTGCCAACCCGGACCACGACTCAGATCTGAGCAGGCTCTGCACTCCCGCTTGGATCTGCCACTTATTTCCTCCCACCAGGTGGGCCTGGGGCCAGAAGCAACTGCAGCTGTAATTCTGTAGCTGCACCACCTCCACTGCCTCCGGGGCTACTTTCACTCTGTCCCCGCAGTTTTTTCCACTAACCTTCTCTGTTGTCTTTGGTGTTTGTGGGTTGAAAAGTGTGGTAACTACCAGAGCTCACTCATTCAGGACACTAGGGCCTGTTCTGCTCAGCTCCCCATCTGGTTGGTTTGGGTGCAGCCTACTCTGGGCTCTGCTCTGCTCCCAGCTCCCTGTGATAGACCTTACCCAGCAACCATCCAGGGTGTCCTGGGCTGGAGCCCTGCTTCCCTCTGCTATTCTGTGGGTTCTGCAGTTCTAGAATTTGTTCAGAGCCATTTTTTATCGGTGTTTGGAGGGTCCTGGGGGAGAGCCCTAGGCAAGTCCCTGCTTTCCAGCCACCATCTTGGTGCTGCCCCCTATAGTGTGTCTTCCAAAGATGCCACATTTTAAGTTTGCAGCCTGTATTTCAAGATTATCTCTTTTCATTCAAACAAATAAAGAAGTTTGCTGTGACAACTTTTGAGTCAACGAAGACTAGCTTTTTAAAAATATGTCATCCAAAGAGATCTAATGAACTCAGATTTTATGTACAAAATAGGGAGGAGCAATTGAACAAAGTGAGAAGTAGGGAGAAAAGAGTGCTGGATCAGGATTCAGAAGATGTAGGTTCAAATCCTTGTTCTTACATTCTGCTTCCAATACTTATATGTCATTGAACTAAGTATCACATAACTTTTGGGGGTCTCAGTTTCCTTATCTGTAAAACGAGGGAGGTGGACTAAATGACTTCTAAAGACTCCTTTCACTTTTATGGTCTGCTGTGTGTAGAGAATTAGTAGCAAAGATTCATATAAATTTTGCTAGGAAAAGCTATCCCCAAAATAAATTTAAGCTTGTGACACATGTGAAGCAAGAATGAGATAGAAAAAGAACTGACTGAGTGACACATTAATATGACACATGACAAAAAGAAAGCATAATGGTTTAACTCTAAAGGATTATCATTTCTCTTTCTGAAAATCATTTGGTTAAATGATCTTGGAATTTCCCCTGGGATTGATGTGGTTCTCACTATATTTTGTATAATTCATTTTTTCCTTTTTAAAAAATCAGGGCAGCATTTGCCCATTCTCCAGTTTTACAGCATTTTTCCTATTCTCCATGGTTTTGCAAAGTTCATATGTGGAAATCTATTAATATTGGGAATATAATTTGTTGAGGCTGCATACTTGAACTAGTTTAAAGCAGACATATAGCCTCTTACTATTTCCTTTACTCTGGTCTTCAATTCTGTCTCAACCATATTTGTTGTTGTTCTTTTTTTTTTTCTTCCGCTTTTTGGTAGGGCTGTTGGGGGTAAGTGACTTGCCCAAAGTCACACAGCTACACGTGTCAAGTGTCTGAGGCCAGATTTGAACTCAGGTCCTCCTGACTCCAGGGCCGGTGCTCTATTCACTGCACCACCTAGCTACCCCTGTTCTTTTTTTTTTTTCAATTCAAAGTCCATTCTCCTTGACAGAGGGAAGACAGAATCAAAAAAAGGAATTGAATAATGGCAGAGATATAACTTTGTTTATCTTTCCGTATACATATATCCTAAAAGGGATAAAATCACCCAGTCCATGATTTCCAAGAGCAGCCAAGAGTTTCTTTGGCATAGATTCCCAGACAATGTGTTCCCGCTGCTGCTCTTGACAAATGGTTATCAGAGTTTTCAACTTGGTCAGGGTGTAAAATTTTCTGGACCCGGGAGTGCTTAGAGAAAACGTTCTTCAGAATCTCCAAATGTGAACTTCAAGTTCAACAAATCTTTAAGAATATTTTGACAACTGTAGATGTGCTGATTGAGGTACTCAAGGATTACTTGGAGGGATGGTCTTTCATTGGAGTCTCTAAACTAGGACAACAGTGAAAACATCTGCAAGGATGTTCTGATAAGCATGGGTATTCCAAGTGTGAAAGTGACCTCCACTGGACCTTGCTGATTCTATATCCACACAGATTGAAAAGTACTATAAGTTCTAGTAGTCAGATTGCATAAAATGATGTATTGAATTCCTTCTAGATGATAAGGCTGTTTCAACTGCCTCTATTATTAATAATTCTCTTTAACCATTTATTCATATAAGTAATAATTGTCTACTACTTCTAAGAGTTTATGAGGAAGGAGGTATAAGGGTAAAGCACTTCATCAGATCCTGAGAGTTCACCTATCCTCTCTTAAATAGTCAATAACAGGCAGTCAATATACCTGTGATACACCAGGGACTGTATTCAGTTCTATGAATATATAAAACATAACAAAACAGTCCTGTTTCCAGTTTACTGTTTATCAGGAGAAAGCATGTATACATACACATATGTAAGAACTAAGTATAACCAGTGTAAATATAGAATAATTTGAGGGGGCACCAATGGCAGGGAGGATTAGAAAAAATCTCGTATACGAAGTAGCATTTGAATTCAGTTTTGAAAGGAGCTAGTTCTTCTAAGAGAAAAAGGTAAAGTGAGTCATCTCCAGTGTGATTAGCTCCCAGATCCACATTTCCAGCCTTCATCTTTCCCTGAAGTTCACTGCCATTTCTTTAACTATCTGCTTGACATTTCCACGTGGATGTCCCATAGTGAGATCTCAAATTCAACATGTACAAAATAGAACTTACTGTCTTTCACCCTAAATCCATTCTATTTCATAACTTTAGTTTAGCACCTTAGAAATCATGCCCTACTCATCATATTTCCTTCATTATCCATAACCAAGTAGTTATCAATTCTTGTTCTTTCTAGCTCCACAACATCTCTCATAATTATTCCTTCCTCTCCACTCATTTCTTAATCAACCTAAATCAGCCTCTAATAATCTTCTTACCTGGAAAATTACAATAGCATCCTAATTTATTTCCCTGCTTCCTACAGTCTCTAATCCATTCTCTATATGCCTGCCAAATTGTTATTCCTAAGCCATAGACCTATGTCATTCACTTGCTCAAGAAGTTTCAAGGCCTTCCCAATGCCGTAAGGATAAAATATAAATTCTCCAGGCATTTAAACCCTTTTATGAACTGACTTCAATATGTCTTTATAGTCGGAGGATACTATTGTGGGCAGATTGGACTACTTGCCATTTCCTAGCTGTCATGTTCAACCTCCCACCCCCTCTCCATCCCTTTGCAAAGGTTACTCCTCATGACTGGAATGTTTTCCCTCCTCAGTTCTTTCTCTTGGAACCATTAGCTACCTGCAAGGTGCAGTTCAAATGCCGCCTTCCAGAAGAATGCTATTCTTATTTTCCTGTTTACCTATCTATGTACATTGTTGCTTCCCATTATTAATGTAAGTTCCTTGAGGGTACCAGGGACTGTCTTTTATATTTGTATGCCTTGCATCTAGTACATAACTCATACTTTTTAAGAATGTTTGTTTAATTGAACTGAATTGAATCATTCTCAGGATCAGTTTGGGAAAAGATAGCTACAGTACCTAGAATGGATCACACCTCATCACTACCCTCTGCCCTCTAGATTGCAGGGTGGAGCCATGAACTCTAAAACCTCCATTTAAAGAAGGGACCCAGTACAGACATTTCAATTCCCACCTAGCTACATTACTTTGTGACTTCCCTGACTTCCCTACTGTGTTGCTACACCCTTACCTTCTCTCTTCCTTCCCCCCCGCCCCGCCACCCCCAACTTTTTGGGCTTTTTAACTTCTTTTTTTGTATTATCTTCTCCCTTGAGATTGTAAGCTCTTTAAGTGTAGGAATTGCCTTCCTTCTCCTCTCCCCCATATTTGTAGCTCTAGCGCTTAGCACAGTGTCTGGCATGTAGTAGGTGCTTAACAAATGTTTATTGATTACTATTGATTGTCTAGAGCAGCTAGGTGGCAGAGTAGATAGAATGGAGTCAGGAAGACTCCTCAAATATGGCCTCAGACACTTAATAGCTGTGTGGCCCTGGACAAATCACTTAACCTTGTTGGCCTCAGTTTCCTCATCTGTAAAATGAGCTGGAGAAGGAAATGGCAAAGCACTCTAGTATCTTTGCTGAGAAAACTCCAAATGGGGTCACAAAGAGTTGGACAGAACTGAAAAATGACTGAACAAAAAATTGATTGTCTACCCCTTGGATTTTGTAAGAACCTGCTTGGTAGCTGGTATGGGGAAGTCTGTAACTGAGAAAACTTAAAAGTCTAGAAAACTGTCATGTGAAAACCACCACATCTGATAAAATTCACAGCTTATATCAAGTTTTCAGTGTCTCAGCGAAGGGTATTATCATCTATCGGATTGGCCTACTCTGGAATCTGTGATTCAGCAAAATGTATGGTCCCAGATCCTAAGATTATTCATATTGTGACAAGTGACATTCTAGTGACTGATGTAGCATTTGTTTTCCTATCCCTGTGATATATTGAGGCTATGAATGATGATATACTGCAGGTACAAAGGAGCTAATAAAGTATATACCCTGGGAGAAGTGGCTGCTGAAGGAAGAAATGCAGGTGGAACTTTTGTGCCTGTCCTGTATGTAGAATTAAAGAAAGTAATCTAATTACATACTAACTAAAAATCGAAACAGTGACTATAGATCATGTAGAATACTTAACTGTGCTTAGTATTTTAGACCATTGGCTGTCAAGAAATTCCTCAAGGTCTCTTTTAATCCAGGACAGAACATGTTTATAGATTAGCTAGGAAAAGCAGTTAGGAAAAAAAGATTTTTTTGCGACCCAGTATTCATGCAATGGGATTGACTCTGTTTGTTTTGGGAAAATAACAGTTATTTGTGGAGCATTAGGCCATCTAGTTTTAATGCTATTTTGTAGGACCATAAATTTGTTTAAAGTATTTATTTTTTTTAAATCATGCCTCTTGTTTGTACACAAGCCTTATATACACAAAATTTGTATAGCTGCATATGATCTGTGTCGGGCATTCTTTAAAACAATAAATACACAGCATACTCTAAAAAATTATAACAAATCTAGAGATCCCCTGAAAGGAGGAGAGAGAAATTCTATAACAATTGAAAAGAGAGACTCAGAGGAAAAGATGGATTTTTCATTAAGACTACACGAGTACCCTGAAAAATGAAGAATTAGATTTAAAAACAAAATAAAATCTCAAGGAAAGAATTGTAAGGAAAATAAAAAAGCCTAGAAGAGAAAATGATAGACTTTACCCAAATAACAGACTCCCCTAAAAACTAGAACGACTATCAGAAATAGGTGACTCCATAAGGCAGCAAGTAATATTAGAACAGTGACAAAACTTGAAAAAAATAAAATAAAATGTAAGATGACATTAAAAAAATTAATGACCTGAAAAACAGGTCAAGGAGAGATAATTTAAAATTCATTGTACTCCATGAAAATCATGACTAATGAAAAAAACCCAAAACCCTGGACTGTCTACAAAACCATAAATGAAAACTTCCCAGGTATGTTAGGAATAGAGGACAAAGTAATGCTAGAAAGAATCAAAACAATTACTTCCTGAGCCACTAAAGAGGAAAAATCATAGGAATATCTATGTCATAACCAAAATCCAGAGCTCACACAGCAAAGAAAAAAGTACTGTAAGCATTCAGAAAGAATCAGTCTAGGTAAAGGAATCAATGTTGTACAGCTTTTACTAATAAATGAAAGATTTGGGAGGACAGTAATCCAAGAGGCAAAAGGAGATTGTCCTTACAACTAAAGAAAAACTTGGCTGGCAAAGCAATATATAACCTTATGGATGAAAAACATAGACCTTTTGTGGAAAAGGGGACTTTAAAGTATTTTTTATTGAAAGACCAGATTATAGGAACTATGTAGGATTTTTGAAATACAAACACAAAAATCAAGAGAAATCTTAAAAAGTAAATTCATTTGAGCAATCGGGAAGCAACTGTAGGATGCTTATGTTCTGATGGGAAAGAAGAAATAAATGTCCTTTAATGTCATCATATTGTTGAAAGTTAAATGAGAATAACAGAAGTCTGTGGAGCAGATTGATTCTGTTCTGAAAAATTTAAGAGGAGAAAGAAAGGATAAAAGGAATCTACTAGTGTTGAAAGGAGGAAGAAAAGAGTATAACTTGAAGTTTCTCCAATTGGAATATGTGAGAAGAGTATACAAATATGGAGGAAATTTGAGGGCAGTGGGCATCAGATGAGCCACTCTTACCTGAAATGGACAAAGGAAAGTTGAGTACACTCATGCAAACAGTTTGGTATAGGATTACATCATACTTGGCAGGGAAACAAGTAGGTGTTTGGTTAAGAGGGAAGATAATACCAAAGAGGGAATACTTGCAAGAAAAATAAAGTCTCTGATCCTGAGTGGGAGAGTAAAAGGAAAAAAAAAAGAAAATAACCAGAATTTAAGGTGATACCTACCAATCGAGGAATAGCTTAACAAATTGCAACATATGAATTAAACGATATATTATTCTACCATAAGAGGTGATGATATATTATTTCAGAGAACCCTAGGTATTGGCTGATGCAGAATGAAGTAAGAAAACCTGGAGGACACTATACAAGGACAAACTTTGAAAGACTAAAGAGAAATAGAATCAGTGTGATAACCAACCTTGTATCCTTTCACAATAACTAGCATTTATGTAATATGTTAATTTGCAAAGTACTTTATCTCACTTGATCCTCAGAATAACTGATGCATGCTATTTTTTCCGTTTTACAAATAAGGAAACTGAGGCTGAATGTGGTTAAGTGACTTGCCCAATCTCACATGGCTAGTAAGCTTTTGAGACAAGATCTTAATTCAGGCCTTCCTGACTCCAAGTCCACTTCTCTATCCACCGTACCATCTAGATGCCTTTTATATACAAATACATAAAACATAGATAGTTAGCAAGATGCTTTTTGGTGGGTGAAACCTATAATTTGAATGTGGCCCTCAAAAGAAGACTAGGACAGGTAAAAAGAGACTGAGGTTTGGGGAGTGTGAATGGGAAATAGTTGCACATGTAACCTCGATCCCATCCTGTCCAACAGATTGTCCCCACTATGATCCCCTCAACCCCGCAAGATACTCAGTCTCCCCCTGTCTAATCTTTATTTCCCTGCTGCATAAAAACACACCCAAGTCTTTCCCACTCTTCAAAATCCTCCTTTAGACCTTGTCTTCCCTGCTATTTAGCCTAAATCTCTTCTTCCTTTCTCTGCCAAACTTGTAAAAAGCCAGGTATAGTAGTTGTTTCTACTTCATTTCCTCTCATTTTCTTCCAAACCCTTTGTAAGCTGACTCCTACCTTAGTGTAGACCCTCACCACTTATTCCTTGGACCATTGCTACAGATTCTTAATTTGTCTCATTAAGTCATCTTTCTGCACTCCAACTCATGCTGACGCAGCCAGCAAAATGATTTTCCTGAGTGTAAGCCTAACAACGTCACCTCTCCACTCCTTTTCCTCAGTGAATTCCAGTGGCTCTTTATTGCCTCTAGAATCAATTATTAACTTTTCACAACCTGACTCTAACCTTTCTTTCACTGTCATTTTACTTCTGCTTCTATGAACTCTGTGATCCAGCTATACTGGACTTTTTGCCATTCCTGATATATGACACACCATCTCTCCTCTCAGTTTTGCACTGGCTATATAATCAGTTCTTACCTTTGCCTCTTGGAATCTTTGATTTACTTCATGACTCAATTCACGTGCCAGTGTCTGCATAGAAGGCCTTTCCTCATTCCATTGGTTACTAATGACTTCTTCTCACCAAGGTTAACTATTATCTGCTCTCTGTGTGTTTTATATATATACCTATACATTTATATTTTCTACCCATTAGGTTGTAAGGTCCTTGAGGGCAAGGAACATGACATTGTTGTCTTTATATCTGCAGTGTTTAGCATGGTACCTGTCATGTAGTAAGCCTTTAGTAAGTGCTTATTAATCGATGGAAATGCTCAAGTGGTGTCCTCAATGTATTTTCTGTAGTAATGGTTTTGCTACTCACCCATACCTATCCATTCTGTAACTCTTGTTAATATCTTTGCATGAATTTGATACAGAGGGCTTTATGTAACATGAAGGGGTGTTGGGGGGAGGTCTTTTTTACTTTCTTGTGATATCTGGAGGACACCAGTAGAATATATAGGCTGTTCAGCAGCTATTCCTTGCTCTTATCATATGTGAGCAACCCATCTTTTTTGCCTGCACGTTTCTTTGATGGTATCTTTTATGTTGCCTCTACTTTGCCATTCTATATTTGTGATGTCTGCTTATATGTACTGTGTGCCTCTTGACCTCTTTGGGTTTTTTTTTTCAGTCAGCAAAAATCTGCCTTTTTTCTCTGTTGCCCAAACTCCCCCAACACCCTACACATTGAGAATGAGAGAAAAACAAAAACGCTGTTACAAACATGAGTAGTCAAATACAGGGTAGCTAGGTGGCTCAATGGACAGAGCGCTATTTCTAGAGTCAGGAAAACTCATCTTTCTAAGTTCAAATCTGGCTTCAGACACTTGCCAGATGTGTGACCCAGGGCAAGTCATTTAACCCTGGTGGTCTCAGTTTCCTTATCTGTAAAATGAACTGAAGAAGGAAATGGCAAACCAGTCCAGTGTCTTTGCCAAGAAAACCTCAAATAGGTCACAGTCAGACATGACTGAAACAATTGAATAACAACAAATAGAAAAAACAAATTTCCACTTAGACTACATCCAAAAAAAAAGTCTCATTGTACACAGTGAGTCCTTTACTCTCTATCAAGAGGTGAATTGCAAGTTTCAACTCTGGTTTCTGGAATTGTGGATGGTTATTATCCTCATAGGAATTCGTATTCTTTCAAAGTTGTTGTCATTGGGAAAATTGTTCTCCTGGTTCTGTTCACTTCACTCTATCAGTTCATACAATTCTTCCCAGATTTCTCCAAAACCATCCTCTTCATCATCATTCACAGCATATTATTCCATCACATTTATGTACCGTGCCTTGTTAAGCCATTTCCTAATTTATGGGCACCCCTCAAATACTCCTCCTTTGTCACCTCAGAAAGAACTCTTCTTATTTTTGTTCATCCTTATTTTTACTTTGGAATAGTCTTTCTTAATTTACTTTCCCTCACGTTTCTCTGTCTTCTCCTTCTCTTCAGTTTCCCTGTTGAGTGAAATGCATTTCTATACCCAACTCTGTGTATGTGTATATTCTTCTCTCCTATGAACCTTTCAGATGAGAGTGAGATTTAGTGTCAGCTGGTCCCTTGCTAACTGTAGCCTCCCCACCCCCTTTGTATAAATGTCTACTTATGTACCCTGATGTACACAATCAAGGTACATAAGGTTCTTCCCTCCTCCAGTGTATTCCTCTTCCTCTCTTTCCATTCTTCTCTTAAGACGATCAAGATATAACACTACTTCTGTGACCCTTACTTGATGTTCAGAGTTGTACATGTATCTTCTTCCTATATTTGAATGTTAGCAGTTCATCCTTTTTAGTCCCTTATAATTGTTCATTAATGTTTCCTTTTTTTATGTTTCTTTTGACTCATAATTTTCCAATAAAGAGTTTTTATACAACTTTTTTCTTTTCATCAGGAATCCTTGGAAGTCTTTGTTTCATTAAAAGTCAATTTTTTCCCTTGTAGCATTATTGAAAGCCTTTTTCATTTCTCTTTTTAATATCATGTTCCCGGTGTGTTAAAATAAATTGATTTCATTGTTTATGATGTTCGTATATGCTCTGTCTAGCACCTTTTGATTTCTTGAAGAAAGTAGTCATGATGTGTAGGTATTGGAAGTATATTAGCCTACCAGATGATATATGCAATTAGAGACTGCTGGGTGGTATAGTGATAGAGCATTGGATCTACAGTGAGGAAGACCTGTTTTAAATCCAGCCTCACTAAGTGACCCAGGGTGAGTCGTTTCACCTAATGTGTGTCTAAGTTTTTTCATCTGTAAAATGGGGGTGATAATATTACCTACCTTCCAGTTTCATGAAGATAATGTAAGGTAATATTTGTAGAGCAGTTTGCAAACCTTAAAATCCTATGCAAATGCTAGCTGTTGCCTTTGGAAAGTCATAATAAAAAAAACTCATCCATCTGTTTTATTTTTCATTCCAGTGTGGCATACTTCCATCATCCTTCCTTTTTGTTAATTTATAATGAGAATGTTAAGATTTATATAACTCAGTTTCTCCAGTAGATTTAACATTTAAACTATCCACGGATAAATTAATGTTTATAGGTGGTATAAAAATTGTGTGATAGTATTCTCAGTCCCCTTTTCTGCCATTCTGCCATTGTTACTTCAGAAACAAAGTAAGCACAGACTTAGGGACCATTTTGTAATGCTCTTTGTTTTATGGGTTGCCATTATCAAGTGTCCAGCCTGCTGCTGCTGAAGAGCTTCTTCATATTTAGCATAGTAGAATCTGACAGAGTTTATATTTCGCAGATATAAATTTAAAGATTCTAGGGTCACCCTCCATCTCCAAAGATGAGCATTTGGGATAGAACTTTTTATGTTAAGAAAAGATACTTATGAAGAAAATCCAGGAACGTGAGGGAGGACCAAAGTAAAGAGAATACGGTGAAGATCAGTAGAGACAGAACAATGATCAGTATATTTTCCTGAGAGTACCCTAGCATCTAGGCAGAAAGGGGCAGTGGATGCTTTCCAGAAACAGATCATAAGCCTGTCACAGAGACACAACGTATTAGTGTTGGAGAACTTTGGATACTTTTTGAAATTTATAATCAGAGCAGCTAGTAATTCTTATTTTACTTTCAGCACAATGTAAACTCCTTAATGGCAGAGCTGTCTCAGTTTTGTATTTCTTTCTCCAGAACCTAACACTGTCCCTGGCACAGAGTAGGTACTTAATAAATTCTTATAATTGATTGCCTTAAAGATTTTATCCTTTAAAAAGAGGAGAAAGCAGTGAGGGGAACTTTTTTTTCTATATTTGACTCTCAGCAACATTCATTACATTCATTAGTATAATTACCAAGAATAAGGCTTCTTTCTCCAACTATTTACCTTCCTTATTTCTGTGAACACTGTTTTGTAGTTGTATTTAAGTGAGTACTGAGTATGTTTTGCAAGGTTAACCACAGATATTTTATTCATTTAGTAGTTATTGTGAATGGATTTTTTTTCTTTGTGTTGTTTCTTCCTGCTTTTTATTAATAATGTATAGAAATACTTTGGGGTTTTTGAACTTATTTTGTATCCTATTAATTTATAAGTATTATTAACTTAGATTTTTAAAAGACATGTAGAGACTATGGAGGCAAGGGCAGATAATAGATTATGAATAGAAAAGTGTGGCATAGTTTTGTAAGAATAACAATAAGAGTGCTATAATTCAGAATGATTAGATTGCCCAGCAAATACAAAAGATAAGGAAAAGGGCTTCATCTGCTATATTGGGAAAAAAAATGAGGATCAGATTAAGGGATTGGATTGCTGCTTTAGGTGAATGAGATCATGGCATGGACAATAGAGAGATGGTATTCAACTTTTGATTTTGCTCTTTTTTCTCTGTGAAGCAAAATAATCTTTTGACTGGAATGACAAAGCAATAGCTAAGAGAGGACTGAATTGCAAGATAAGTGAAGAGACAGTGAGAACCTAGCCACTCTTGATGAGTTAAGTTGCTTGGCCCAAACTTCATACCAGGATAATGAAAGAATTGGTAGATGGAATTGCTGAGTTGCCTTTAATTCACAGCAGAATCCTTCGACATAGTTCAAGTTAGTGAACATCTAAAAAGGAATATGGTGTTTATAAGTAGTAATCATGATTTCATTAAAAAAAAAAACCAGGGATGCCTACCAATGAAACTGATTACCGAAATGGATGAATAGGTACAAAAATATAAAATACGTAAATATAAATAGAAATAGAGAATTTAAATAACCAAATCTCAGAAAAGAAATTGAATAAAGCATAACATAATTAATTCCTAAAAGAAAAAAAAATCCAGGACTTCGTGGATTTATAGGTGAAAGATTAAAAAAAAATTAACTTCAGTATTATGTAAACTGTTCACAGATATAGGAAAAGAAGGGAGCCTGCCATATTCCTTCTAAGATATGGTCTTCCTAAACCAAAGAGACACAAATTATAAAAAGAGAATTATCGACCAAAATCCCTAGTGAATATTAAAATAAATTACAATCAATCCTCAACATTTGTGCATTTAAATTTTGCAATTTCACACATTTGCATTACTTTCTTATTAACCTCGTTTTTACTTTTGGTTGGCAACCAGCACACATCTTGGCTGTGCTCAGTAGAAGGAAGGAAAATGACAGATGCAACACACATAAGTTTGTGGAACGGTCGGTATCCTACTAGGTATTTCACTGGTCTTGTTCACCCTACCGTTGTAAAGAGCTCCCAGTACATTTATTTCATATTTTCATTGCATGCCTTTAAGACTCAAGTTTGTGTTATAATTATGCTCCCAAAACACAGTGCAAGTCCTTTGGGCCCCAAGCCCAAGTATACAAAGTCTGTGATGCAGCTTAGTAAGAAAATAAAGGTGTTGGGACAGCTAGGTGGGGTGGTGGATAGAGCACTAGCTCTGGAATCAGGAGAACTGGAGCTCAAATTTGGCCTGAGACACTTACTAGCTGTGTGACCCTGGACAAGTCTCTTTGCCTCTGATTGCTTTAGTTTCCTAAATATTCCTAATAATGTCACCTCCACAGTGTTGTTTTGAGGATCAAATGAGAAAATAATTGCAAAATGCTTAGTTCAGTGCCTGACATGTAGTAAACATTATATAAATGTTAGTTATTATTATTATTAATAGTAACAATATTAGGTGAACACAGCTTGTAGGACAATTTACACAATAAAATCTGTGTTATAAAGATCACTTTTAAAGACTTAAGAATGTTAATCAATGCCGTGACTAACCATGATAGATGATGAAGCATCCCCTTTTTGACTGATGAACTCAAAGTTCCTAATTAAATATATTTTTTTGACATGGACAATCGTGATTTCTTTTGTTTATGCATATTTGTTATGTCTTTTTTTTTTCTCAATATGGGTGAGTTGGTAGAGGAGTCTAGCAATACAATTATGCCCCCAAAATAAAAGAGGAAAAAAAGAAAAAGTAATTGAAACAAATTTTTTTTTTTTTAATGCATAAAAGGGATCAGAAAGAAGAAAACCCGTAAGTGGAAACCTTTTAAAGGTACATGCTGAATTGATTTACGTGCTTAAATTGTAAAATAATATATAGGTTAGTATAATAGAGAGATTTGTAATTTCATGTATGGTCCACTTTTTTTTTTTCTGTTTTACTTTGTATATAGACACACTCATTGTGTTTGGTGATTAAGTTTGGAACAATAAAAGCCTTAGAAAAAAGCAACAAACTAAACTCATTTCCTTTTATGGCAGGGTTACTAGACAGAGAAGGCAAATTCTGAAGATAGTTTTAGGATCTTAGCAAAGCATTTGACAAAATTTCTTGGACTACTTTAGTTAGGTTTAGGTTGAGTGTTTTGCAATCTTGAAAAGAGGTCACCAGTACTCCCAGGACTCCGCTTTGTTCTGAGCCTCATGGTTTAATGGAAAGAATGTGTGAATGTGAGTTAACCTCCCTGAGCTTCTTTTTATTCAGCTCAAAAGTTGGGATAATATTACCTTTGGGATCTACAATACCTACCTCTCACAATTGTCGTGAGAATCAAATGAGGTAATATATGTAAAACTCTTTGTTTACTTCAGCAGTAAACATCATCATCAGTCCTGTCTGCATCCCAGTTTCCTTCTGAGTAAAAAGAGGATGCCAGTATATGTATCTTAATGGTGGTTGCATGTATATCAAATTAAATAATGTGCTTTGAGAACCTTATAGTGCCTGTTCACATCCTATTTATTAGTTTAGTTAATTCTGGTTTTGTAATCTTTGTGTATATTTGATATTTGGGATACTGTTAGCCACTGGATAAATCTCAAGTCTTGAACAGCATGATAATCATACTTCTAAATAGCTGAGTGTGCATCTGAGTTACTAACTAACCTGGCTCAGCTATAAGGGTAATTGGTACCTCACTGACTTGGCTCCATATAAGGAAAATGAAGCCCAGGGTTGGGGCAAGGAGAAGAAAGGTAGGCAAGGATGGAGGAAGAAATCACATTAAATGGATTTCCAGGTTGAATCTACCGCTGGGCCCTCCTAGGTTTTGAGCTCACAGAGACAGTAGAGGAGTACATACTCAGGTATGAAAACAAGGTGCTGGGGATCTATTTTGGAGCTGTTGCCAGTGGCATTTCTTCCACTGGGGATCTTTTGCAGTTTGAGTCTACTTTCTTTTAATTCTATGCCCCCTGTCATCCACTTTATTTAGCTGATTAGAAGTGAAGTGGGCTTCTGCTTACTAAAGGGATCATGGTTACATTTACCCCATTTTTTTATTTCCTCTGCCATCATTACAGAGAGATGATGTAGTCTATCATGGCTTGACCCTACTACTCCCTCCAACTATCATGGTAGTCTATGTGCATTGCCTCCCTTCATTGCTCTTCTCTTACTCCTCATTCCTTTATGGTCTGGTTTTCAATCTCATCACTCAAATGAAAGTGTTCTCTCCAAAGTTACCAGCAATCTCTGACAAATTTGATGTTCTTTTCTCAGTACTCAGTTCTTACAGATTTCTGCTGTATGTAACACTGCTGATCATTCTTCTTCCTAGGTATTCTCTCTTCTCTGGCTCTCATACTGTCTTTTCATTCCTCGGTCCCCTTTACTAGTTCTGCATCCATATCATACCTTCTAGCTGTGGATATAACTCATAGCTTTGTCTTTGGTCCTCTTTTCCCACTATACTTCTCCTAGCAGTCTTTATCAGCTACTATGAGTTTAATCATCATCTCTATACAGATGACTTCTAGGTTTTTGTATTAAGTGTCAGTCTTTCACTCCCCTACCCTGCCGAAAAGTATTAATCTCTCCACTAAGCTTCAGTTCCACATTACCATGTCCAATAGGACATTTCAGATTGCATGTCCCAGAGGCACTTAAAACTCAACATATCCAAAACAGAATTCTCCCAAACTTTCCTATTTCTAAGGGTACCACTGTTTTCCTATATTCCTCACTCTCATCCAGTGTATCTAATAAGTTGACAAATCTTATTCTATCTACCTCTAAAACATCTGTCCTATCTGATAGCTTTGATCTTCATTCATAGGCATCACCTTAGTTCAGAAACTAATCACTTCTTGGCTGGACTATTGTAATAGTTTCTGAATTGGTCTCCTTGCCTCAAGTCTCTTCCTACTCCAGTTCATTCTCTGCATAACTATCAAAGTGATTTTCCTTTAATCATGCCATTCCTCTATTTAATAAACTTCAGTGGCTCCTTAATTGTTTGTAGGGTCAAATATAAGCTCCTTGATTTGGTTTTTTAAATCTTTTTATAACTTGATCCAAACCATTTTTCTCCCTTAATTATACATTACTTCCTCTTGTGGGCTGGTGGATTTATTTGGGACCTAGTTGTGGACCCTTTGGGCAGAAAGTGTATTAAGACGGCTCTAAGACTATGGAGGTGAGCTCTTTAGATCTCGGAGAACTTCCTTGAGAACTACTTTAAAATGATGTGTGTGTGTGTGTGTGTGTCTGTGTCTGTGTGTGTGTGTGTCTGTGTGTGTACATGTGATATATATATATATATAATGTGTGTGTGTGTGAAATTTATTTTTAGCATTTTTTTGAGTTTGAGTTCTCCTTCAAACATTAAGACAACAAACAGTATGTTGTACATCTGAAATCATATTTCCATATTAGCCATATTGCAAAAAAAGCAAGAATAATAAAGTACAAAAATTAGACTTCACATTGCAAATAGTTTATCAGTTACCTCAATGAAGGTAGATGCCATTTTTCATCATGATTCCTTTGGAATTGTCGTGGATCATTATATTGATCAGTGTATCTAATTTTTTCACAGTTGATCATCATATAAAATTGCCGTTAATGTGTATAATATTCTCCTGGTTCTTCTCACCTCACACTGTATCAGTTCATGTAAGTCTTTCCAGGTTTTTCTGAAAGCATGCTGCTCATCATTTCTTATAGTACTATAGTATTCCACGACAATCATGTCACAACTTGTTCAGCCATTCTCCAATTGATGGGCATCTCTTTAATATCCAATTCTTTGCCACCACATAAAGAGCTATTATAAATATTTTTGTTATGTAGAACCTTTTCCTTTTTCCTAGATCTCTTTGGGATACAGACCTAGTAGTGGTGTTGCTGAGCCAAAGGGTTTGCAGTTTTATAGACCTTTGGGCATAGTTCCAAATTTCTTTCCAGAATGGTTTAGATCAGTTCACAACTCTACCAACAGTGCTTTAGTGTCTCAATGTTTGCAGATCCCCTCCAACATTAGTTATTTTCCTTTTCTGTCATATTAGCCAATCTGATAGGTATGAAGTGATACCTCAGAATTGTTTTAATTTGCATTTCTCTAGTCAGTAGTGCTTTAGAGCATTTGTTCATACTAGTGTAGATAGCTTTGATTTCTTCTTCTGAAAACTGCATGTTCATATCCTTTGATAATTTATCAATTGGGGAATGATTTGTATTCTTATAAATTTGACTCAGTTCTGTATATATTTGAGAAATGAGACCTTTATCAGAGAAATTTGCTATGAAAATATTTTCTCAGTTTCCTTTAAGTGTGGCTGTATTATTTTTGTTTGTATACAGTCTTTTTATTTTCATGTAATTAAAATTATCCATTTTACATCTAGTAATACTCTTTATCTCTTGTTTGGTTATACATTCTTCCCTTATTCATAGATCTGACAGGTAAAATTTTCCATACTTCCCTAATTTGCTTATGATATCACCCTTTATGTCTAAATCATATACCCTTTTTGACCTTATCTAGGTAAAGTTTGTGAAATATTGGTCTATACCTAGTTTCTGCCAAAGTCCTTTCTAGTTTTCTCATCATTTTTTTTTTTTTTACAAATAATGAGTTCTTTTTTTTTTTTTTTTTTTTTTTGGAGGGGGGGGAAAGCAAGGGAATTGGCAATTGACTTGCCCAAAGTCACACAGCTAGTAAATGTGTCAAGTGTCTGAGGTGGGATTTGAACTCAGGTCCTCCAGACTCCAGCACCTGTGCTCTATTCACTGCACTACCTAGCTGCCCCTAAAATAGTGAGTTCTTGCCTCCAAAGCTTAGATCTTTGGGTTTATGAAACACTGGATTACTATGGTCATTCACTATTGTGTATTGTGTACATAATCTATTCCACTGACCCATCATTCTGTTTCTTAGTACCAGATTGTTTTGATGATTACCACTTTGTAGTACAGTTTGAAATCTGGTGCTGCTAGGCTGCCTTTGTTTGCATTTTTTTCATTAATTCCCTTAATATTCTTGACCTTTTGTTCTTCCAGATAAATTTTGTCATTATTTTTCTAGCTCTATAAAAGTACTATATATAAAAGTATATCTATGGTATACATATATACTACATAATATATAAAGTATATATATAGTATACATGTGTACTACATAGTATATAAAGTATGTATAGTATACATATATACTACATAATATATAAAGTATATATACTATATATAAAAGTACCTTATTGAACAAGTACTGAATAAGTAAATTAATTTATATAGAATTGTTATTTTTATAATATTGGATTGGCCTACCTGTGAGTAATTAATATTTCTCCAATTGTTTAGATGTGACTTTGTGAAAAAATGTTTTGTAATTGTCTTCATATAGTCACTGGGTTTGTCTTGGTAGGTAGAGTCCCAAACTTTTTATATCATCTGCATTTATTATAAATGGAATTTCTTCTTCTATCTCTTGCTGCTGGCCTTTCTTGGTAATATATAGAAATGCTGCTGATTTCTGTAGGTTTATTTTTTATCCTGCAACTTTGCTGAAGTTGTTCAGTGTTTCAATTACTTTTGTTTTAAAGTTGATTCACTAGGATTTTCTAAGTATACTATCATATCATCTGCAAAGAGTGATAGTTTTATTTCCTCGTTGCCTATTTTTATTCCTTTAATTATTTTTCTTATTATTATACCTGGCATTTCTGTTATTGTTGTTCAACCTTTGTACTTGAAGAGGCCCAATGACACCATGATGTTGGGGTCAAAGAACACTGTAATCGACTGTGGCTGATACAGTCCCAGAAGGTCGTACCACAGGTCTGACATAAATGGTCCATTTGAATATTTGAGATAGAGATGTCTCTAGAGTTGTGCATTCCTCATAGAGTACGGTGACTTCTTTGATCCATGCGTGCTGTGCCAGCTGGTCCTGTGCAAGCATCTCATGTCTCACAGTTGATACCAAAGTTCTTCAGAGAGGCCCTGAGAGTTTCCTTTTATTGCTTCTTCTGACCTCTCTGTGAGCATCTTAGCATTTGAACCACATGGCCAGCCCATCAGAATTGTGCTCTTTGCATTAGTTTTATTTTTTTATTTTTTTAAATAAATTTTATTTAATATATTTAGTTTTCAGCATTGATTTTCACA
>CM053625.1:254933251-254958834 GCA_028646595.1 Phalanger gymnotis
TCTTTGACTTTGTTGACTTCTTCTGGCTGTATGTTTTGGTCTTCTTTGTCACCAAAGAAAGATTCCAGATTCTGAGACTGAATCTGGGTGTGTTTTCTCTGCCTGGCCATGTTCCCAGCCAACTTACTTGACCCTTGAGTTTTTCAACGGGGTATGAATGCTTGTAGACTAAAGAGTTCTATGTTCCACGCTTGGGGGGATGTGCCAGCTCTGCCTCACCAGCACTTCTCCTTCCCCAAGAACCCCCAACCTGGACTGGACTTAGATCTTCAGCAGGCTCTTCACTCGTGCTCTGATCTTCCACTTTAATTCCTCCCACCAGGTGGGCCTGGGGCCAGAAGCAACTGCAGCTGTAGTTCTAAAGCTGCCCCACCTCTGCTGCCCCTGGGGCGGTGGCTGAACCACAAACACCCTATACCCAGCAGCTTTTCCCACTAACCTACTCTGTTGTCTTGGTGTTTGTGGGTTGAGAAGTCTGGTAGCTGCTGCGGCTCACTGATTCAGGGGGCTAGGGCATGCTCCACCCGGCTCCTGGTCTTGTTGGTCCGCGCCGCACTCGCTGGGCTCTGCTCCTCTCCCCTCTGCTCCCTGCTCTGTGCAGGATAGACCTTTACCAGAGACTATCCTGGCTGTCCTGGGCTAGAGCCCTGCTTCCTTCTGCTACCCTGTAGGTTCTGCAGTTCCAGAATTGGTTCAAAGCCATTTTTTATAGGTTTTTGGAGGGACTTGGCGGGGAGCTCATGCTAGTCCCTACTTTGCAGCCGCCATCTTGGCTCCTCCCTCTGCATTAGTTTTAATGCTTGGCAGTTTGGCTTGAGAGAGGACCTCTGTGTCCACTACCTTGTCTTGCCAGATAATCTTGAGAATCTTTCTAAGACAATTCAAATGGAAATGGTTCAGTTTTTGACATAATGTTAGTTGACCTGAACATAGCCTTTGATACTATCAGTCATAAGGACTGATGGAAGATCATGGTGAAATTTGTTGGCCTGGAGAAGTTCACTAGTATGGTGCTTGAGTTTCATGATGGCATGTTCGCACAGGTTCTGGATAAAGGACTTTGCTCTCATACTTTCTCGGTTATCAGTGAAGTGAAGCAAGGCTGTGTGCTTGTTCCCATGCTTTTTAAAAAGTGCAATGTTTGGGGCAACTAGGTGGCACAGTAAAAAGAGCACCAGCCCTGCAGTCAGGAGGACCTGAGTTCAAATCAGGCCTCAGACATTTGACACATGTACTAGCTGTGTGACCCTGAGCAAGTCACTTAACCCCAACTGCCTTGCCTTCCCCCTTCAAAAAAAAAAGTATGATGTGTTCTGCAATATTTTCAGGTGCTTTCAGTGAGGATGAAAACAGAATCCAGGTCAGCTTCCCTACTGATGGTAAACTATTTAACTTGAAAAGATTAAAAACCAAGACTAAAGTGAAGAGAAAGTTGGTGTGCAACTTTTTGTTTGCAGATAACTATTCACTCGATGCAGCCTCTGAAGTCAATATACAACAAAGTATGTATTAATTCTCTACTTGTGCTAATTTTGGCCCAATAATAAACATTAAGAAAAAGCCAACACCACACAGTGTGTGTGTATATATATATATATATATATATATATATATGGAGCCATTGTTTACAGCGAATGGAAAAAGTTTGGATGCTAAATTCACTTGGCAGTGTACTTTCTAGGAATGTACACATAGATGATGAAGTTGACGAATGCATAGAGGTAGCTCACCATTCAGGAGACTCTGAAGGAAAGTGTGTCAGGGAAGAGATATTAGACTGCTTACCAAACTCAAGATGTACAGAGCCATTGTGCTGACTTCATTGTTGTATGCTTGTGAAACCATGACAATCTAACAGCTAGCATTTCTAATACAGTATTGCATTTCCAATGCAGTATTGAATAATAGTAGTGATAATGGACATTCTTGCTTCACATTTGATCTTACTGGGAAGGCTTCAAATTTATCCTTGTTACAGATAATGCTTACTTTTGTTTTTAGATGGGTACTATGTATTTTAAGAAAACCTCCATTGATTCCTATGCTTTCTAGTGTTTTTAATAGGAATGGATATTGTATTTTGTCAGAGCCTTTTTCTGCACCTTTTAGTATAGTTACATGATTTTTGTTATTTTTAAAAATTGATATGGTCAATTATGCTGGTAGTTTTCCTAATATTGAACCTGTCTTGCATTCCTGGCATAAATCCCATAATGTGTAATCTTGGTCATATGTTGCTGTAATCCCTTTGCTAGTATTTTATTTAGAATTTTTGTATCGATATTCATTAAATAAATTTTTCTATATTTGCTCTCCCTGGTTTAGTTATCTAAATCGTATTTGTGTCATAAAAGGAATTTGGCATAAAAGGAATTTTTTGCCTATTTTAAAAATAGTTTACATAGTATTGGAATTAATTATATTTAAATGTTTACTAGAATTCACTTGCAAATATATCATTTCTGTGGATTTTTTTCTTAGGAAGCTTATTGATAGCTTGTTCATTTTCTTTTTCTAATACGGGATTATTTAGGTATTCTATTTCCTCTTCTATTAATCTGGGCAGTGAATGTTTTTGTAAATCTTCAATCATTTCACTTAGTTATACTGGCATATTATTATTTGTTCTTCATTTCTTGAGAAGACTGGTGATATCACAGTGTTGTGTTGACTTGTGTATAAATTGGATTTAAATGAGGCAGAGTTGAGCAAAGTCACTCACTTTCTCTTCCAGAGTCATCGATGTCCGGTTGCAGAACAAAAGTCGAGAAAACTAGCAATGGTGGGGAGGCAGTGCATGACCTTAACGCCTTCCATGCCTGACCAGGTTCTAAGTGTTCAACAGCCCTGCTTCATTCACTTTTCTGGCCATTGGAATAAATTGTTCTCATTTGCCTATTTCACTGGGGGAAGTCTTTACACACTTGGAGTAGACATTCCTGTAACTCACCAATGGTTTTGAGGCCTGTCAGTTACCTTCAGCTCATCTGCCAAGGTGGTTTTATTGGGGTGTGGCCACTGCACATGCTACAGCTTCTTGGAGCCACAGGTGGCATATATTTGGACAAAATAACTCCTGGTGATTGCTTCAATTCCGTCTTCATTAGTGGTGCATTCATCTTTTTTATTTATTTGTTTGTTTATTTATGAGCCAGCTCCTGGTTTTATTAGCTATATGGGCATTTTTAATTTGCCTTTTTCTAGTTTTTTAATTGCATGCCCAATTCATTGATCTACTCTTTCTTTTATACACACACACACACACACAGACACGATATAAACTTCCCCCTAAGTGATGCTTTGGCTATATGCCATAAATTTTGGAGTGTCGTCTCATTGTTGTCATTGTTTTTTTGTTTGTTTGTTTTGAGGAGGGAAGGCAGGGCAATTGGGGTTAAGTGACGTGCCTAAGGTCACACAGCTAGTAAATGTGTCAAATATCTGAGGCTGGATTTGAATTCAGATCCTCCTGACTCCAGGGCTGGTGCTCTACTCACTGTGCCACCTAGCTGCCCTTGTCATTTTCTTTAAAGAAATAATTCATTGTTTCTATGATTTGTTCCTTCATCCACTCTTTAGGATTATTCATTTTCCAATTAACTTTTAATCTGTGCTTCCATGGCCCTTTATTAAATGTGATTTTTATTGCATTATGGTCTGAAAAAAGTACATTTAATATATCTGCTTTTCTGTCATTTGGTTGTGAGGTTTTTATGGTCAGTTTTTGTGAAGCTACCATGTGCAGCTGAGAAAAAAGGTATACTCCTTTCTATTCCCATTCACTTTTCTCCAGAGATTCATCATATCTAGCTTTTCTAAGATTCTCTTCATCTCTTTGACTCTTTCTTATTAATTTTATGCTTAGATTTATCTACTTCTGAGAGGAGAAAGATGAGTTCTGCCAGTAGTATAATTTTACTCTAAGAATTCCTTTAGTTTTACGAATTTGGATACTATGCCATTTGGTGCATGCATACATACATACATACACATGTATATGTATGTGTATTGTTATTGCTTCGTTGTCTATGGTTCCTTTTAGCAAAATGTAGTTTCCCTGCTTATCCCTTTTAATTATGTCTAATTTTGCTTTTGCTTTGTCTAAGGTCATGATTGCTTTCTCTGCTATTTTTACTTCAGCTGAAGCATAATAGAGTCTGCTCCAGCCCCTTATTTTAATTCTGTGTGTTTCGCTATTTCAAGTGTGCTTCTTGTAAACAACATACTGTTGGATTCTGGTTTCTAATTCATTCTGCTATCTCCTACCATTTTATGGGTGAGTACATCCCATTCACATTCACAGTTATGAGCTATGCATTTTTCTCCATCTTATTTTCTTCTGTTTATCCTTCTCTCTCTCTCTTTTTATCCTGTCCCTCCTCTAAAGTTTGTTTTCCTTCTGACCACTGCCTTCTTTTATCTGCCCTCCCTTTTAGCACTCCTCCACTTTCTCTTATCCCCTTCCCCTCCTACTTCCTCGTTGTTCCATTACCAGTAGAGTATGTGTAGATATTTTCCCTCTTTGAACAAATTTAGATGTGAGTGAGGTTCAAGCATTGCTCTCATTTCCCCCTCCACTGCTAAAGCTCTTCTTTGCATGCTTCTTTTATGTGAGTTAATTTTCCTTACTCTTCCTTTTCCTCCCCCTTCTCCCAAGGCATCTCTTTTTCTCAACCATTCATTAAAAAAAAAAAAAACCACGCAGATATTATCCCAACTTAACTCAAAAGTCAAAGTTTCTGTTCAGCTCAGAGCTTTTCATAAGGAATGCTCGAAAGTCCTCCATTTCATTAAATGTCCATTTTTTTCCTCTAGAAGGGTTATAATCGCTTTGGCTGGGCAGGTTATTTTTGGTTGTAATCTCAGCCGTTTTACTTTCCAGAATATCATATTCCAGGACCTTCCCTCCTGTAACATGGTAGCTCTGTGGTAGCACTGATAGAGATCCTGACTGTGGCTCCATTGTATTTGCATGGGTGTTTTTTTTTTTTTTCCTGGCTGCTTGAAATATTTTCTCTTAGATCTCAGGAATTTGGCTTTGATATTCCTGGGTGTTTTCATTTTGGGATCTCCTTCAAGTGGTGATCAGCAGATTCTTTCAATTTCTATTTTATTCTCTAGTTTTAGGATACTGGGGCAGTTTTCCTTGATAATTTGAAATGTGATGTCTAGGTTTTTTCTTTGATTATTACTTTCAGGTAATCCAATAATTCTTAAATTATCTCTCCTCAATCTTTTTTTCCCAGATCAGTTGTATTTCCTATGAGATATTTCACATTTCTATTCTCTTTCCCATTCTTTTGACTTTGTTTATTGTTTCTTGGTGCCTCATGGAGTCATTAGCTTTACTTAATCTTATCTTTTTTTTTTTTTTTTTTTGAGGTTTTGCTTGTAGTTGTTTTGACTTCTTTGTTTTCTTCTGAGTTTGTTTTATGGTTGGTGTGTGTGTGTGTTTGCTCTTTGCTGATGTGAGGCATGGGAGGGGGTGCTGTCTCAAGCTTCAAGCCTTTTTCCACTGCTGTTTTCAGAGCTGGTTCTGGGTGTATGGCATTTTTTGGTACTTCTAAGGTGGTGTATTCTGGGGAGAGAGATGTGTTCACTGCTCTCTTTGTTTGTATCCTCATCCTTACCTCAGATTGGCCCCTCATCCCTTGGGATTGTAGTCAATACTGCTCCTTGGGGCCCTTCCTCCCTCAGGACCAGAAATGACATTGCTCCTCAGAGTTTCTAATCACTTGAGTCCAGAAGTGATGCTGTTTCTCTCAGCTTCCATTTCTTTACTACCAAAATTGCTTCTCTCTGCCCTATAAATGGGTACAAGCAATGGAGTTGCTAAACAACATCTGGTCCTGGGTCCAAGGCTAGCACAGAGGTACCCTATAATCTCTTTCTTACCAGTTGCCAGGTTCCCTTTCCATCTCTCGCTTCAGAGTTCCTGAAGGTTGCTGCTGCTTTTTTTTTTTTCCACCACCTATTCTCACCACTTCTGTTTCATCCTGGTGGGCTCTGGGACAGACTCTACCCTCATGTAATAGAGCTCTCTTTCTTACCTCTTGTGTTGTCTAAGGCTAGAAGAATGTCTCACTCTGACCTTTTGTTGGTCCTGCCACTCCAGAATTCAATTTGAGGCATCATTTTAAAGTTGTTTGGAGGGGAATGTTGAGAGAGCTCAACTGAGCCACTCTCTACTGTACCATCTTGGACTCTGCCCCTTAGAGCTTTTAGTTAGAATAAGCTAGGAAAGGCAAATCTTGGACCAGGAGAACTGATGATGAAATGTTTCTTTTCTCTTAGTAGAGAAAACTATGGATAGGGAATGTTGCATCTTTTGTTAGTTTTCTTGATCAATTGGTTTTGCGTAACTATTGTTCTTTGTTATAAGGGATTGATGTTCACTAGGAAGAAGGGTGGCATAGTAGTAAATGATACTGATGAAATATCCAAAAGGCCTCCAATGTTTAGGGGGAAAAAAAGCCAAGCAGGGTAAATTTACTT
The DNA here is from genome assembly GCA_028646595.1 of Phalanger gymnotis. NCBI lineage: Eukaryota > Metazoa > Chordata > Mammalia > Diprotodontia > Phalangeridae > Phalanger > Phalanger gymnotis. The sequence goes on from CM053625.1 coordinate 254,939,747, forward strand.
TTTCCTTTCCTTAATTCTTATTTTGAAAGTACTAGGCAGACAGTTTTTAGCATAGGCTCTGCTGATTGATTTTATGACAACAAAATTTGTTACTCTGGTTACAATTAATATAAACCATACCTGACACCCGTGTGCAGATTTTCTCTTATATTTAATTTGGATTAGTTAGAATGAACCTTAGAGTACTGCAATTAGGTGTTAAAAAATATAGTTTGGATATATTGTTATTAATCAAAAGAAACTAAATATAGGAAGAAAGTGCAGCATTTATTTATTTAAGATTAATTTGTTTATTTTTAGTTTTTAACATTCACTTTTATAAGATTTTGAGTTCCAAAATTTTCCTCCCTCCCTCCATTCCCCCATCCCCAAGACAGCACACAGTCTGATATAGACTATACATGTATGATCATATTAAACATTTCTACATTAGTTATAACGTGAAAGAAGAACCAGAACAAAAGGAAAAAACCATGAGAAAGAAAAAACAAAAAACAACCAAAAAAAGAAAAATAGTATGCTTCGATTTGTATTCAGACTCTATAGTTCTTTCTTTGGATGTGAATAGCTGTGGATAGCATTTTGGAACGTCTTAGATCATTAAAACCCACTATTTATAATGGAGTACAGCTAGTGTTAAATATGGTATTTTTTTTTACCAGAGTCAGCAATTTATTTATTATCTGAAAGATCATGGAAAGACACTGAAAGGAATTATCCAGCCTGAAAAAGTGTGGAAAGATTGTGAACTAAACTGATAGAAGGACTACCCATGTTAGTAAAGTAATGAAGATTTTATTTATTAATGTGAAAATGTATTAGTTTCCCCAAAATAATAAGATTTTTGGGATTTGCTTTAAAACTGGGTCCTTATCCCAAATGCCCCTGCCAGGCATGGTCACACTTCCTACACATTTCCTGAGAATCATAAAGTTAGAAATTTAAGAAAAATGTGAAGAAATTCCTGTTATTCTAAGACTTAAAAAAAAAAATCCAAGTTTTATGTTTATATCATGAATCTATTTTTACCACCATTATCTAAATCAGATGCTCTTAACCTGGGGTCTGTGAATTTTTTTTTATAAATACTTTGGTAATTAATTCAACATAATTGGTTTCCTTTCATAATCATAAATGTTTTCTGCATTTTAAAACATTTTCTGAATAGGTCTGTCTGTAGGCTTCACCAGACTGCCAAAAAAAGGGTACATAGCACAAAAAAAAATTGAAGAAACTGGGAATCCCTTATCTATATCTTTTTTTGAAAACCTTTCTGTATCTTTATTGACAAAGGATTGTTAATTTGACTCCATGTTAGCCGAGCAATTATGACTTAGAGGTGGCGCTCACCATTGGTGATCTGGATCATTTACATCAATTTGAAGAAAAAACCAACATAAACTTACCTATAATCTTTTGTCACATGTACACTAAAATAGAGGGGAAATCACGGACTCGTATCTAATTGTTTTCTGAACTTAAAAAACTCACCAAGGATTTAAAGAAAAGAAAATTGATGTGAATTGTGTTTAGAGTTATGTCAAGTCTTCTTAAGGATCTAAAATTACTTAACAGACATTTTCTTGATAATTTTTAGAGCACTTTTAAGGAAGAGGTAGGTGACAATCTCCACTGAGTTCAACTTCACCGCCTCCGTTATATTGTTTCACATTATTCAAATGCATCTTTGTCTTATTCTGTTCTTTTTTTCCCCTAGGTCAAGGTCCTTGAAGATATAATTAATAAGTTTTCTAACACTAAAAGAATAGGCATTCCCAGCTTGTTGAACTAAATGCAATTAAACTTCTTCCCTCAGAACCATTCTGCTCCTTCATTTCTATTGTTGCTGAAACTTTTCCTCTTTAGAAGTAGCCTGTGTTCAATTAAAAGTGCTAGAAATTTCCCTGTCTTTTTTTTTTTTCCTTATCTGGCTATGCAAGGCCTGGTTTTCCTTTGTTGGAAGTACACAAAATATACTCTTTGTCAATGCAACACTCCCTTTAAATAACTAGTTCATTTTAAATGATTATATATTCCTTAAATATTCCTCCTCTTGGGGCAACTAGGTGGTGCAGTGAGTAGTAGAGTCAGGAGGACCTGTGTTCAAATCCCACCTCAGACACTTGACACACTTACTAGCTGTATGACCTTGGGCAGGTCACTTAACCTCAATTGCCCTGCCTTTCCCCCTCCAAAAAAACAAAACAAAACAAAATATTCCTCCTCTGCGGCTCTAAAGAATTTATTTTAGATAAAAAGTTATGAGTTGAATAATAATTACCAAGCCCCCAGTTGGTGAAATTCTTATTTAGGCAGTGGTTAGGCTCTCTTTCTAAATTTACATTGATATATTATCTCTAGCTAACCCCTTCCCCACTTTGTGGTAAAGCAAAATTGATTCCAAAAATGTTTGGCTAATAAAATAGCAGATTACATAGGCATCAGGAGGGAAAATTGGATAAGAAAAAGCATGTCTTTTCTTGGAACTTCTTGAAAGTGGTGGTGTTAACCCTAATCTTCTGCTCTAGGATGTTTGTAGAGCCAGTGGCTCTCCTTGATGGTTGTCTTATCTGCCATAGGGAAGGGAAGAAAAAGATAATAAATATTAAGTGCCAGGCACTGTGCTTAGCACATCTTATCATTTGATCATAATTCAGTCCTATATTCTCTTTCTCTTTGGCTGATTGCCCCCAGGACAAGTTCTTGTTCTGAGTTCTGAGTTCTTGGCTCAGCTCTGTATGACCCGACTCCTTCTTTTCTACTTCCAGACCCTGGGAATCTCTATCTGATCTTGAGATAGCTCCTTCCTTTTATACAAATTTCCTAGGACAATACCAGGTCTCCCACACAACGGCTTTGATTGATTCTGTGGGGATGTACAGGCCTTGTTCACACTGCGCTTTAGTCAAAAAGTGTTCTAACTCTAGGATAATAAATGGAGCAGCACCATTACCCTTACACTGATAATATAAATGCCTGAATTTTTACCTTGCATAGAAGGCATTTAGTACAGTACCTGTCATATAGAAAGCACTTAATAAATGCTTTTGTATGCATAGACTGATATGATCTCGGAAGTTTTTCTCTTTTAAAATGCCATTTTCTAAAGGGTGTGACCCTATGCCAGTTTAATTCCTCCTCATGTAAATGCCAGCTCTATCAGTGGAAATTGGCTCACTAAAGAGGGCACTATTTTAAGCTGAATTTAACTTTTCTTTGAGCCATGTTATTTACTTGTTCTCTTTATCCAGACAGGCATGGTACGTTGTGATACAGCAGTTGGAACACCTGATTACATATCACCTGAAGTTCTGAAGTCACAGGGTGGTGATGGCTGTTATGGACGAGAGTGTGATTGGTGGTCTGTGGGAGTTTTCCTTTTTGAGATGCTGGTTGGTGAGTAAACACATTCTCCTGATCATTTTCCCTTCTCTCCTCCCACCCTTCAATGTTTTACTTTGAGAGGTTGAGTAGACAAAATTATGTGTGTGAAAGTCAAGTCAACAGTCATTTATTAAGTGTCAGGCACTGTGCTAAGTTCTTATGATAAAAAGATAGGCAAAAACCAGTCCTTTCTCTCAAGGAGCTCATAGACTAATGAAGTAGACAGCATGAAAAGAACTATGTACAAACAAGATAGGATAAATTGTTGGATAAATTGAAAATGACCCCAAAAGCAAAGCCCTGGCATTAAGGTAGATTAGGAAGGGCTTCATGTAGAAGGTGAGATTTGAGCTGGGAGTGGTGGGAAGCCAGGAGGCAGAGATGTGGAGGAATTATGGGAATGGGGGATAACCAGTAAAATGTGTGGAATTAGATAATTGGAATGTCTTATTCAAGGAATGGCAAAGGAGGCCAGTGTCACTGAATTATAGAATATGTTGGGGGTGGGGCAGAGTGGAGGGGTTAAAGTGTAAGAAAACTAGACAACAAGGAAGGAGCCAGGTTTTGAAGGGTGCTAAAAGTCAAACAGAAGAGTTTGTACTTAGTCCTGGAGGCAATATGAAGCCACTAGAATTTATTGAATATGGGATGACTTGGTCAGACCTGCACTTTAGGATGATCAATTTGGCAACTAACTGAAGGATAGACTGGAATGGGGAGAGACTTGAGGCAGAGGAACCAGCCAGAAAGTTATGGTAATACTCCAGGTTTTTATGAGAGATGTTAACAAAGAAGGTAGAAATAATAGGACTTGGCAACCAATTGGATATGGGGGATGAGAAATAGGATTTCATGATGATACCTAGGTTCTGAACCTGGGTAGCTGGGAGGATGGTTGTCAAGGGTGCCCTTGACAGTAACAGGAAAATTTGGAAGAGGAGCAGGTTTGGAGGGAAAGATAGAGTTCCATTTTGAACATGCTGAGTTTGAGATATTTGTGGGGCATCTATTTCAAGGTGTCTAATAGGTTGCTGGAGATGCCAAGAATACAATTTTCAGAAGAGAGGTTAGGGATAGATAAATAAATCTGGGAGTCGTCTCAGAGGTGATAATTGAATTCATGGGAGATGATGAGATCACCAAGAGAGATGGTGTAGAGGAAGAAGTGGAGAGGTCCCAGGACAAACCCCAGAGGGGCACCCAGTGCATAAGCTGGACAAAGATCCTTGTAAGGATGTTTGAGATGTAGTGATCAGCCAAGGAGGAGAAACTAGGAGAGAACAATATTATGGAAACCTAGAGGAGAGAGTATCAAAGAGAAGAGGATGATTAACAGTGTCAGAGGTTGCAGAAAGGTCAAGAAGGATAAGGATTGAGGAAAGGCAATTAGATTTGGCAATTAAAAAAGGTCATTGGTAGCTGCAGAGAGCTCTTTCAGTTTCATGAGATCAGAAGCCAGAAGGCAAAAGAGTTAAGTAGAGTGAGAAAAAGGAAGTAGAGGCACTGATTGTTGTGCTTGCCTGTGCTGACCTCATAGCAATTGTATCTTTAAGTAGGCGGGAGTTAGAGGGACTCTGGTACTTCCTTGTAATTAAGAAATATGGAAGATAGAGCAAAATTTTAGGAGAATTTGATTAAGTTGTGGTTTGGATGTATCCTGTCTTATTAGCAGAGTGGGAAACTATCTCAGAATTTATTTCCAAGATTTAATTTGAGTAGAATGTAGTATGGAAAGAATCCTATTAGGAAGGAAGATTCTTAATTTTCTCATAAAAGCCTTTTATGCTGAGGACAGATTGGCCAAAGAAATGTAATCATAACTGAAGTAGTTTCTATTCTCGTGTTTCATAGATCAAGGATATTGGTTGAAAACATCTTATTCCTTAGAGAATCATGAAATTTTAGAACTGAAAAGATCTGATAGTTAATTTACTCAAATCCACACATTTTAAAAATGAAGAAACAGAGACCTAGCAAGTTTGATGTGCCCAGAATCACATAGTGGCAGTGCTAGAACCAGAGCTGAGGTCTCTTGATTCTCACTTCATGGTTGTTTCTTCATACCATGAGATCTTTGATACTCATTTTAGTAGGAAATCAAAGCATTTAAAAGGTGATGTTTGACCAAGAGTGGTTTTAGTGCTTTTTTAGGTAACCAAGTATAATTCCATTCAGGGTCTGGGACACAAATTTTATAAAGGGTCAGGGCCTTGAATTAGATTGAATTTTAAATAGCTAAAGTAATATGACACAGTGTTATAATAAGCATTTGTACTTTGGGTTTCTAAAGTTACAGGACACCAAATGTAATTAATATCTCCTCATATGGAACTGACCTTATCTAAATGTTGCTCATTCCACTTAAATTATTTGTGATGGATTTTTTAATTTTTTTAGCCCAAAGAAAGCAGACTTTATTAGAAAAAGAATCTTTCTAGTATTAGAGAGATTCATCCTTTATCACATGTATTTAATAGTTACATTTTAATAAGAGAAAATTTAGGATTGGATCCATTAATATTTCTCTTCTCATTCTGACCAAATGAAGATTTGAACAATTTTAAAGTTATTTCTTTTTCTCTGTCTGTCTCAGTATCTCTCCATTTTTCCCCTACCTCCCTTCTTCCTCAACCCCTACACACACACACACACACACACACACACTCTCTCTCTCTCTCTCTCTCTCTCTCTCTCTCTCTCTCTCTCTCTCTCTCTCTCCATGCACAGAGTAGGCAACAAAGCACCCTGAGGGAGAGACAGGAAGAAGCATGTGCCAGACAAATCAACCTCCACCCCATCTTGATCATCTCCTCTCAGACATGAATGAAGACAGCTTAGGACCTTGTATCTGGGAGCATTGGGAATAGCCATGCTTCCAGCCCAGTGCCCTCAACCATCATCCTGGGAAGCAACCCCTGTGAACATATATCCTGTTGACAACTTCTGCATATGCTGTAGTCGAAGCTAATGAAAACACAAAAAAGAAACTTCTTGCTAACAAAATCCTTGGCACTGTCAAATGATTCAGTATCAGAAACTGATAAGATTTTTAGCAGTGGAAATGACATTAAAGAAGAAGCGTTACTATCTGCTTTGCCACTGCACCCTAAGTACCATGGGGATTTTTCATATTAATCGTAGCCAGAACTTTCCATATGTGTTGCCTCCCTCAATAAATTGTGAGTTCCCTGAGAGTAGAAGCTGTCTTACATTTTCTATTTGTATCCTCAGTGCTTAGCACAGTGCTTCTCATATAGTAAGCACATAAGAAATGCTTTATTCATTAATTTCCTTGTTTTTAAATACATTAGTTCCAGAAAATCTGGCTAAGGTTACCAGAGACTAAATTAGATGGCTTCATTGGGACCACTTCTCATAATGAAAATATGATAAAACTAATACTTGTGTAACACTTAACTTGGGAAAGTTAAAGTGTACTGTTAGAAAGTTAGAGTGTACTGTTTTATTGGATAAGATGGTTTCTAGAGAAGATGAGCCTGAAAAAAAATCAGTAGTAGAAAACATTGTCAAAACAGTTCTCAAAGATTTTGAATGAATAATAGGAGTAGTAGGGTTTTGTTCTTGTGGTTTGAAGTGGCTTCCTCAGGTGCAAGTTATTTTCTTTCATCTCTTAGACTACTGTTATAGGTATGCAGGACAGATCATTTTACCTTTCTTCTCTAGACGTCAGAGTGTGACCCAGTCAGAGAATGGCCTACTTCATTTGAGGGCTTTGTTGTATAGTCTTTGTACTTGTTCTCTTTGTTAATACCCTCTTTTCCCAGCTAACTGGTTCTCCTTCTTCCTTCTTTCATCTGATGATGCATTAGAATGAATCCATTACCCTTTTGTTGTGTATTACCATACGCACATTCTGCTTCAGAAATTAAAGAAGTATTTCTTGGAAGTAGTAATTTAACTTATTTGGAGAAGGCAGCTATCTTTCTTTTACAGTTTGTCTTGACATAATATACCCTTTCTCCTAACTTCCCTATAACCCCACTTAGAATTATCACATCACTGACTCAGTTGAGTTTAGTGACAGTGCCTTGCTGTATTTCTGAGATTGGTCTGTTTCTCAGTTTCTTCAATTTAAGTTGCTACTTTGGACTCTATAAGGAGGATCCACAATAGATTGTATTTATATATGTGATTATATATTATATTTCTGGACCTACTCTAAGGATGATTCTCTCTGGTCTCTAAAGAATTATCTACACCCTTTCTAGGGTTTTGGGGAGTGGAGGGTGAGTCAGGGGGTAGGTGGAAGATAGGGACCACTCTTCAGGGGTGGGGAACCTGTGGCCTCCAGGCCTCCTAGATCCTTGGGTGTGGCCTTTTGACTGAATCCAAGTTTTACAGAACAAATCCTTTTATTAAGGGGATTTGTTCTGTGAAGTTTTGATTCAACCAAAGAGTTGCACTTAGGAGCCAGAGGGCCACATGTGGCCTCGAGGCTGTAGGTTCCCTGTGCCTGCTGATCTGAGCATTTAGTTTAATTCAGGACCAACAGAATTAATATCAAGAACATTCATGTAGCGAGAGACTAACTCATTGTTAAGGCAGTACAAGGGCTGTTCGCTCTAGTAGTTTGAAGGTAAATCCTTGAAAAATTAGCCCTAATAAACATATCCTCAAAATTCAGGGAAGGAAAGTTAAGATGGAATAGGACACAGACATAAGTTTAAGCAAAGAGGAACTAATTTTTTTCATGACCCCAGAATATTTTTTGGTTCTATTAAAATTCTTGATATTTTTAAAAAATTGAAAACTTAGAATTGAGTAGGATTTAATTTGACCTGATCCAATAATGTTTATCAAACTGAGATTTTTTTTTTCTGATTTAGCTCACACTATATCTTTTATATCATCATTATCCACATCCATATGAGAAATAAATGAATTTGAATTTTCTAACATTTGTTTTTTTATTATTTGTATTTACTTAGTATTTAATTTTTCCCCAGTTACATGGAAAAACAATTTTTAACATTTGTTTCTAAAACTTTTGAGTTCCAAATTTTAAATATATTTTGAATCAATTTACTTTTCATTATTTTGTTACTTTGAATTTTAGGGGACACTCCATTTTATGCAGATTCACTTGTGGGAACATATAGTAAAATTATGGATCATAAAAATTCACTAAATTTCCCAGAAGATGCAGAAATATCCAAGCATGCAAAGAATCTCATATGTGCTTTCTTGACTGACAGGTAGGTGTACATTTAAATTTCTCTGCAAATAAATTCTTTGAAATTTGCTATAAATGAATATTTAGTCCATTCCCAATTATTAGCATGTAAAATAACCTAGAATCCCTAATTACAATACATTAGAGCCGGGAGGTCATCCAATACAATTCCCTCATTTTATAAAGAAGGAACCTGAAACGCAAAAAGAGGAAATTAATTTTTCAAAGTTATAGGATTGAAATCTAGGTGTCTAGTACTATTAAAACTTTATTTGTACATTTCATTATTAAGACACACTATAGTACAAAGGGTGGAGATCCTACCTTGGAGCTAAGACGACTTGAGTTGAAATCTTTTCTGTGACTTATACTCACTCTGGGATTTGCCTATGGCAGGTTGCTGAACCTTTTAACATAGAGACGCCAGGCAGCACTTTTTGAGTTATAGGGTATGGAGCAGTTACTGACTTAGAAGGATTTTCTTTTTAAAAAAATAAGTATATACAGAATTAAATAATAAAATAAGTATAAGCATATACAGAAAAATATAAAATGAGTAAATTAAGTACAAATTAATAGAAAGTAGTTTCATTACGAGGTAGTTTAAGAAATAGGACACACTAGGGGCAGCTAGGTGGCGAAATGAGTAGAACACAGGCCCTGGAGTCAGGAGGACCTGAGTTCAAATCTCACCTCAGATACTTGACACACTTAACCCCAATTGCCCTGCCTTCCCCCCTGGGCAGGGTATAGAAATAGGACACACTAGCAGCTAGGAAGATTGTTCTTCAGTCTGTTCCCTCATCTCTAAAACGGGATTGAAAATATCTCTATCACTTGCCAGGTTGTTGTAAGGATCAAATAAGATAATGTACATAAAGTTTTTTTCAAATTTTTTTGTTTTGCAAATAGAAATGTTATACAAATGCTTGTTGTTATATGTTGGCTTTGAGGATAATCTGAATTACTTAAAAATATTAGGGTTAGCCTTTTCCAACTGCTCACAATTTTATTGAGTTATGCCTTATCAGTCCACCAGAATGGAGTTTATTTTAAAATGAGCCTAAACAAACAAATTAAGAAGATAAGCTTTCTGAAAAACTAATCATGTAATGCATTCTGAAGACAGTTCCTCTTTTGAATGATCAGTACTTTGCCTCCTTTAATAGGATTAATTATACCTTGCTAATTAAAGAGAATTGTTTGTGTGGCAAAGTTCCCCAAACACCCAAATTTTAAAACCATTTTTATTTGTCCTTAGAATGCTTTTTAATTTACATTTGAATATGAAACTTTGTGAGCTGCAAATTCATAAAACTTTGAAGCTAAGTAATTGATCCATGCTCTGAAGACCAGTGATTGAGCTAAAATACTGTCTGTTCAACTCCTTCCTAATTATCATCCTTTATTAATAAATACATAGCATATCCTTTTAGATGGATGCAGAATACTACCTTAAGCCAGGAAAACTAACATTCCAGCTTTTGCCCTATGACCTTCATCAAATCAATTACTCTCTCAGGCTTCAGTCTCTTTTTCTGTAAAATGAAAAGCTTAGATTCATCTTTCCTGTATGTAAAATTCCATGATTTTGTGATTCTTTACTCCATGCATTCATTGTCCATCTGATGCATATCCCCTGGAAATGGGTGAATTATTTAGATTCAAAACGACATTCTTAACAGAAGAGGAAGTAAAATACTTAACCCTATCTCAGAAAAAGAAATTGAACAAGCCATCAATGAACTCCCTAGGAAAAAATCTCCAGGGCCAGATGGATCTACAAGCAATTTCTGTCTAACATTTAAAGACCATTAATTCCAATACTTTATAGACTATTTGGGAAAATAGGCGAAGAAGGAGTCCTACCAAATTCTTTTTATGACCCAAATATGGTACTGATACCTAAACCAGAGGAGTCAAAACAGGGAAAGAAAATTATAGACCAATTTCCCTAATGAATATACATGCAAAAATTTTAAATAATAGCAAAAAGATTACAGCAACTAATCTCAAGAATAATACACTATGACCAGGTAGGATTTATTCCAGGAATGCAAGGCTATTCTAATGTTCGGAAAATTTTCAGCATAATCAAAAGAACTTTCTTAGTATCTGAGTTTTGGATTTAGCCCAAATCATAAATACCTCAAAGGTAAATTATAATAGAGCTAATTTTTTGTGGGGGGGATTTAAATGTCTAATTTTAAATTATCAAATTAAATTTAAAAATTTTTTAATTGTTAATTGTTGCTACTTGTTTAACAATTCTAGTGAAAGTTTTGAGAAACAGAGTATAATGTTAGAAGAATAAGCACTGCATTTAGAGTCCGAGGACTTTGTATCTTGCCCCAATTACTTATACCTTGTGTGTCTGTGAACAATTTCTCTGGGCCAGAATTTTTTCATTTGTAAAGGGATATCATTGGATTAAATGACTTTTAAGGTACCTTCTAGGTTGATGTGTTCGTTATACTTTCTCCCTGCTCTGAAATCCTTTGAGACTCTAAGATAAAATGAACTTTATAGATCATCTTTAGGTGACATATATTTTTTCTACTGGTTAGTAAAGAAATGACCCAACAGTTATTTTGACAGTGACTTAACACTTTTGTTCCTTATATTATTGAACACACTGGCATTAAAGTACATACAATCATGTACATGCAATATAAATGTGTTCTATCAATGCTTTTAATAACATCTCTTCCACTTTCCAGTAATCCCTCCCTTTAACAAAGAAGTACTGTTAAGCAAAACAAAATGACACATTAATTTGATAACTCATGCCTCATTCAGCACCTATAGCCTATCACTTTTTCCTTTTTCTTTCTTTTTGCCATGAAGGGGAAGACATAATTTGTTGCCAGTCTTCTGGAGGGAAAAAAAAGAAGAGAAATTTTAACATCTGAATTATTTATAGATCTTTGAGTCTCACCTTATTCAACTCTAGCCTCCTTTCCTCATATAATTTCAGTAGATTTAAATTGCTAACTTAATTGCCCAAAATTGTGAAGTCTAAAGAATGTTTGCAGCATGTTGGGGAGAAACCATTAAATTTCTAATTACTGATAAGCAAGCTTACCTGTTGTAAACTTGGTATGATTGATAATTTTCCTGTAGAATGCTATCTCTTTTTTTGGGAAAGAACATTTATTTTTATTGATGCCTTTTGCTCTCAAACCACAGTCATTTCTGGATATACTGTCACTCACTTACCCAACGAGCTCTCCCTTGGAACAGAGAAAATAGTTAAGTAAAAACAACTGACAGTGCCTGTGTCTGTATTCAGTATGTTGTACCTGTAATCCTCTACCTCTCTACTTAATGAAGAAATTTGAAATGCTATCGGTTTTTTTTTTTAATCTGATGGAGTATGCTCTGTTGCCAAAAAAAAAAAAAGATTGTATAAGCATGTTGAGTGAGGCTTCTGTCAAGGAAATGAATTCATTCATGAAAGGGCTGCTTTAGTAGCTTCTGTAGTTGAAGGAATGGTTAGTGGATAGAGGAGAGATACTTAAGTATAGTTTAGTGCCATTAATGTGGCCAAGAGTACTTCCCCCAAAATGTGTGTAGGTATTCCTGTTTATGTTAAACATAACTCATGGGATTTATTAAAAGCAGGCACTCTCTATAGCTACATGATTACGATTGAGGTGCTTAAAGTAAAAAGGAAGAATGAAATTATTTGCACAATTTATCTCTGTCATACCCAGAGCCATAGCTTTTACATATAAATAGACGATAGTCATATGTAGAATTTTCCATTTTTTAATTACTTCCAAATATTTTGGCAAAAAATACTGAGAGTTGTTTTTTAAGCAGAAGGGGTAGTGGAGTTTTTAAAAATATAAATATCAGAAAAATTTTGAATAACTCTTTGTGTCCTAAGCCAGACCTCCCTTCATGTACCTCTTATAGTTTGTCATGTGGTTTGGCAGCCTCCAAATTTATGGTTTAATTTTTTTTCTTATTTAAAAGCTCTGTACTGTGTGTGCTCTCTTTCTATGCCAAATTGAGATGGAAAAATGTTTCCCTTACGTGGCACATTTACCCTTCCAGCCATTTCAGTGCATCTTTTGAATGCTGATAAAGTAACTTTTATAAAATTTGTTCCTAAATCTTTTTTAGCTCTCTTTTGGATTTAATAATTAAAGAAATATCAGACTATTGCAGAAAGGAATCTATTTTGATTTGAATACTTCCAGAGACTTTTTTTTTCTCTTTTTCATAATGTAACTTTGAATCAATTGGTATGTTTAGGGAGGTGCGACTTGGGAGAAATGGGGTAGAAGAAATCAAACAACACTCTTTCTTTAAAAGTGATCAATGGAATTGGGATAACATAAGAGAGAGTAAGTATTTCAATTAAAATATGTGTCATGTCATCATTTTAAAATTCATAAGTCGATACCTATTTTGGATTAATAAGGATATTCATTTTTAAATTGAAAGATTTCTGTGTATACTTTTTCTATACAGCATTTTTCATAATGATATATAATGTTTTTCTGCCGCTTTAAAAGACGCGTTTAAAATTTGTCTAGTTTAAGGAATCATGAGAATTTTATTATGGAATAGGGAAAATAATCTCAATTAAAATGTAATTAAATATATTAGTCAAGTATTACTTATTGAAAGCCCCTCCTGTGTGATGAGCATTGCTAGACAAAATGAATTTATTTTAACTTAATTCAAATTTTCTAAGAAATTTTTTTTAAAGATAGTTATAATGTAGAAATGAAAAGATTTTATTTCTCTACTTTAGACTTTTTTTTTTTAAAAAGCCCTGGCAGTTGTAAAAATATTCTATATTTACTATTTGCTTCAGAAAGCGGATGTCTTTTATGAGATATCAAACCTTTCTTGAAGTTTGTACAAAATTAATGTATTACTTTGGCATCATATTTTTATCCTAAAGCAAGTGCTTTTTAAATACTGTTATACTAAAGTGACAAACATTAAAAAAAAATGTTTAGCAGCATAAGGTTACAGTTGGAGTAATTATTAAAGTTAGATTATTTATTCCCTTTTATTAGTTTCAGCTAAAAATAAATTTACTTCTTGGTGTCTCTCTTGGTTCTTCCTTTTTAAAGCAGATCTGATATTTCAAACCTTTTATTTTTCTTCAAAATAAAAATTTATATCATAATACAAAATATATAATTAAAAACATGTATTATGTGATATTGCCAAATCTATCAAAAATGTTTCCTTTTACAGCTTGAGAAGTAGTAAAATTAGTATTTTATTTTTCCTTATAGCTGCAGCTCCAGTAGTACCTGAACTCAGCAGTGACATAGATAGCAGCAATTTTGATGACATTGAAGATGATAAAGGAGATGTGGAAACCTTTCCAATTCCTAAAGCCTTTGTGGGAAACCAGCTGCCTTTTATAGGTTTTACCTACTATGGCGAAAATTTGTATGTGATTCATTGAACATAGTGCTTTCCTTAACTTACTAAAATTTCGTTGTCTTTTAAATGTTCAAAACATTTATTGTTCAGATTTAGAATGTGAAATAATTAATTTTATAATATTGAAATGTGTTTTCTTAATATTTTTAAACCTGGAGACATCTAATATAATATGTAATTAGAGGTCTTATATCCTTATTCTGCACAACTTACGCAAAATAGCTTTGTTCACTTGCTTTTGTTATTTACCTTATGAGTCATTCATTGAGCAAATATTTGTTAAGTGCAAGACTCTACTGGGTGTTCAGGAGCATACAAAGACAAATGATAGGCCCTGGCCTTGGGGAGCTTCAAGTTGAGTAGGTAAAGTAAGACAACTGCACAAGTAATCATAAGAAAATGTTCTTAGTGCAATGCAGGTTCAGAGGAGCTCTGATTAGACCCATAGCAGGGGAATCTTCATGGACGAGGTAGCATTTGAACTAAGCCTTGAAAGATGAGTAGGATTTAGGGGAAATGGAATTCTAAATCGAAGCAATGGTATGAATGGAAATGCAAAGGTAGGAAATTTGGAGAAATTCAAATAGAGTACAGAGTGTGAGAAGGGGAAGTTTTGAAGAGATAGGATGGAAAAGGCATGTTGATACTAGGTCATGAAGAGCTTTGAATATCAAGGTAGGGTGGTTGGGCTATAATTCAAAGTGGGAATTACAGGGGGAAGCTCCTGACATTTTACAAATAGAAGAAACATGTTTTTTAGGAAGATTATTCTAGCGGTGATGTGATAGATTAGGCAGGGGATATCCTGTTCCTTCATTATATGAAATGATTGAAACTAGATCATCCCAAAGGTGGTCAGTAAGTATTTATTAAGTGCCTACTAATGTGTGAGGCATTGACCATAAAGAATCCATTTTTGCTCAATGACTAAAGAAAGGGTTGTTGAATTTTTCTAATAGAAGACCAGTGGTCATCTTGGAAAGAATAGATTTGGTGAAATAATTAAAGATGGGAATCCAAGTTATAGAGAATAAGTGAGTGATAAGGAAATAGATGATTACAGTTGGACCATAGTATAGACCATATTCCATTGTGTTTGGCAGTAAAGAAATAAAAGAGAAGATAATTTTTTGGGATAGTCAATAAACATTTTTCAAGCACTGTGCTAAGTGTTGGAGATAAAAAAAAAAAGAGGCTAAAGAGTTCCTGCCCTCAAGGAACAAGCATTCTAATGGGGGAGACAATAAGCAAACAAATGTACAAACAAGCTGTATACAGCATAAGTAGGAAATAAGAGAGAGAGAGGTTAGAATGAAATGGGCTTGGGAAAAGTTTTCTGTAGAACATGGGTCTTTGTAGAAGAAGGCTTTCCATAGAAGATTTTTGTCCTAATTTTTAGTTGGGACTCAAAGGAAGCCAGTATGCAGAGATGAAGAGGGAGAGCATTCCATTCCTGGGAGACAATCAGAGAAAGTACCTGGAGCTGAGAGGTTGAGGGTCTTGTTTGTGAAACAGCAAGGAGGCCAATATAATTGTATCAGAGAGTATGCTATAGATAGTAATGTTTAATAAGCCTGGAAAGATAGGAGGAAGGTTAGATTATGAAGGGCTTTGAAAGCCCTTCATAATCTAGCCTTCCTCCTATCTATACAAAAAGCATTTTGTATTTGATGCTGGAATCAGTAGGGAGCCACTGGAGTTCGTTGACTAGTGGAGGTGACATGATCATTCCTAGGTTTTAGGAGAATTACTTTGGTGGCCAAATGGAAGATGGCTTGTAGTAGAGAGAAACTTGAGACAGGCAGAACCGTGAGCAAGATGAAAGATAACTGATGTTATCAATAACTGATAGACCCATGAGCAGGATGAAAGATAACTGATGTTAACAATGTCTCCAAGAGATAGGAATTAAGATGAGTGATTCTATGGATTTTGAGGTGGGGAATGAGGAAAGTCGAAGGAGTTACCACTGTATTGCCATAAACTTAGGTAAATAAAAAGAGCTATGCCTGTACCCCGGAAGACCTATATTCAGATTCTGCCTCTGACATTTGTTAGCTGTAGCAAATCATTTAATCTTATGTGCTTCAGGTAACTTCCTAGGACTTACCTACTATTTCTTTGGTGGTTGTGATCTGTAGGTTGCAAATCTGTTGATGGATGGAGTTCTTACCTTAGGGTAGTTCTTTACTCTGATAAATCTCAAATACTTCGTACATTTGGTAGCATGTAAGCTCTTTGGGGGCAGGGGCTGTTCTGTTTTTGTTATTGTATTCCTAGAACTTAGAACTATGCTTGAAAAGTAGTAAGCACTTTGTAAAATGCTTATTGATTGATCAGCAAGTAATATGGTCGAGTATAGGTAGTGAAGTAGATAGCATGCCAGGCTTGGGGGAAGATTTGTCTTCCTGAGTTCAAATCCGACTTCAGATAGTTACTAGCTGTATGACTATGGGCAAGTCACTTAACCCTGTTTGCCTCAATTTCCTCATCTGTAACATGAGCTGGAGAAGGAAATGGCAAACCACTCCAGTATCTTTGCCAAGAAAATCCCAAATGGGGTCAAGAAGAGTCAGAAGCGACTGAAAAATGACTGAACAGAAAATTATGCTTTAGGAATATAACTTTAGCAGCGGTATGGAGGATAGATTGCATAGAAATGAGACTACGGGGATATATAGGGTCATCAGTTAATTAGGAGGCTATTGTAGTAGCCCAAGTGAGAGATAAGGGTTCTGAACCAGAGTGGTTGTTATATGAGTAGCGAGGAGGCTAGTCGTGAGAGATTAATCAGGTAGAATCCACAAGACTTGGCAACTGTTGCCTGTGGGGATGAGTGAAGGTAAAAAGTAGAGGATGGCTCCTCGATGTGAACCTTAATAACTGGGAAAATGGTGGTGCCATAACAGAAACAGGAGAGTCAGAGGGACAGAATTAAGGGGGTAGTAGTTGAGTCTCAGATACAGTGAATTTGAGATGTCTGCAGAACATCAGTTAACAAATCAACACTTATTAAATGCTTGATATGTGCCAAATAGTGTGCTAAGCACTATGAATACAGCAACAAAAATGAAACTGTCCATAACCTCCAAGCGTTTATATTCTAATGAGGAGTCACCATATGCACATCTCAGTAAGTAGAGAATATATATACAAAACAAATAAAAGGAAATTTTGAAAAGGTTGTACTGTCAGCTACGGGTTGAATAAAGGCTTCATGAAGAAGATGGCATTTGAGCTTAGTCTAGAAGAAAACTAAGGAATCCAAGAGGCAAAGATGAGGAGAGAGTGCATTAAAGATCTAGGGTGCAGCCAGTGCAGAGTGTAGAAGTAGCACTTCAAGTATTCAGAAAAGCTAATAGTCTAGGATGGCTGGATCACAAAGTGAGGAAGAAGTAAGGGAAAAGACTGGAAAGACAAAAAGTGTCCAGTTTGTGAAGAGCTTTTAATGGAAATAGAGGAGCTTATATTTGATCCTGGAGTTTGTTGAGTAGAGGGGCAAAATGTTTAGACTGTACTTTAGGGGATTTATTTTAGTATCTATGTGATAAATTGGAATGGAGAGAGGCTTGAGACAGGCTATTGCCGTAAGCCAAACCAGAGGTGATAAGGGCCTGAATTAGGGTGGTGAATCTCTTAAGTAGAGAAGAGGAGACATATGAGCTAGAGATACTGCAGAGATAGAAATGACCAAGATTTGGTGGCCATTGGATGTGTGGAGTAAGCATCAGTGAGAAGTTGAGGATTGACAAGATTGTGGTTCTGGGTGTCTGCAAGGAAAGTAGTATCTTTGAAAGCAATAGGGAAATTTAGGACAGTGAGTTTTAGGGGAAAGGAAGAAAGACTTATATTTTGGACCTTTTGAATTTAAAATGCCTCTGGGACATCCAGTTTGAAATGCCAAATAGGCAGTTGGTGAAGGGAAACTAGGATTAAAAATACAGATCTGGGAGTCAGCATTGAGATGATAATTGAACCTGTGAAAAGTGATGAGATCATCAAGTGAGAGAGTATAAAGAGAAAAAGGGTCTAAGACATTCATAGTTAGTAGGCAATATATGGATAGTAACAAAAGAAACTGAGGAATAGTCACATAGGTAGAAGAAGGATCAGGAATGAGCAATGTCCCAAAAATCCAAAGAGAAGAGAATATTGGAGAGGAAAGAAAGGTAATCAACAATATTAAATGTAGTAGAGAGATCAAGGAGGATAAAGATTGATAAAATGCTATTATATATATGGTAATTAGGAGATTGGCAACATCCTGGTAGTACTTAAATTAAGGGGAACTTAACTTGCTTTTTTAAAAAATTTTCAGGTTGTTAAGTGACTCTCCTTCATCCTGTACAGAAAATGATTCAGTACAACCAAGGAAAAATGAGGTCAGTATATGTGTGTTTTGTAAAGTATGTATTTAAGTATTTTACTAGTATTTACATGAAAAGAAGCTCCTGTATAACTGCCTTTAATATTTGCTTCTGACCTGCTGAATGGCTGTACTAGGAGCTGATGCAGTTGGCATTGCCCCACTCCATCTCATCCCCCACTCCCACCCCACAGCATTGACATAATATTTATTGAGCTATCTAAATGCTAAAGTAACTCAAATCCATATTTATTATAGTTACTTTTGAGAAAACAATTTGTTTATGGTTAGTCATATTCTATGTGTAGTGAATTAATGGAAAGGTATGTTGTGTATAGTAGT
The DNA here is from genome assembly GCA_028646595.1 of Phalanger gymnotis. Classification (NCBI taxonomy): domain Eukaryota; kingdom Metazoa; phylum Chordata; class Mammalia; order Diprotodontia; family Phalangeridae; genus Phalanger; species Phalanger gymnotis. The sequence goes on from CM053625.1 coordinate 254,958,451, forward strand.
AATAACTTTATTTAATGCCTTTAAAGTTTGAAAGATGCTGTAGTAGGAAGGCCGAATTTATAATCTCAAATATAATCATGTATATGTTTGAATGGTTCGAAATCGCAAGGTATGAGAGATTCTCTAAGGAGAAAACAAGAAATTTTTTTAGGCCCCACCGCAGCAGAACCGTGAACCAGCCTCCCCATTCTAACATCTTGACAAAAAGACTCCAGGCCCAGAAAGCCCACCTCACAAGAGTAACCAGGAGGCCACAGAAAAACAAGATACTATTTAGCCAAATCATTTTACTGGCCTCACGTTCCTGCTTGCACTCCTGGTCTATACATGGGTAAGCCCTGCTTCCGCAGCTTCCGGCTTCCGCAGCAGCTTCTGCTGAAACTG
>CM053625.1:254958934-254973783 GCA_028646595.1 Phalanger gymnotis
CACCCACACAGGTTTCACACCTGACAGGGCCCTGGGCCTGGGGCTTAGCACTTAACAGCCGAAAGTACTTCCACTCAAAAGAAACAAAAGCCATGCTAATGAGACAATTTTGCTTAACAACACAGATGCTTTACATATATTATCTCATTTGATCCTCACAACAACCCTGTGAGGTCAATGCTATTATTATTTTCCTTACCCCTTTTGCAGGTGAGGAAATGGAGGCTTAGAGAAATTAAGTGACTTATTCACGGTCACATAACTAATATCTACCTGAGTCAAGATTCGAAGTCATATCTTCTTGACTCCAAGTTTGTCACTCTGTCTCTATCCCACCGGGCTGCCTAATAAATAAGTATATAATAAAAATAAGTAAATAATGTTAAAATATTTTTATTTTTATATTTACTTTTTAGTCATTAGAAATTTACAATTCCTTTCTCCCTCTCTCCCAACCTTGCCCCTCAACCATCTCTTATCTTCTCCCCCAATTCTCTAGTAAATCGTTTATGGTCTCTTCATGATATAGAAATGACTCTGGGTTCCCAGAGGCACTAAGTAAGCTTAACTTCTTACATGTTTCTGCAAATTAAAAAATTTTAAAAAGAGGCCTGGTAATGGACTTTAGGTTTGTCTTTCAAGAATATTCCTAGATAATTTTGGAGAAGCTCCTCATTAGGTTGGCTCTGAAAGCACTCTGTTGAGGGTTTGCCGTGTAGATTAGTAGAGGTAATGAAATTACAGATCCTGGAAGTTTGGAATCAATTTTAAAATATATAAAACCTTCAAATAACTTAAATACAAAGAAATGTCTTGTAGGAATTTTGTGGATGTATAGACCAGTTCAATAAGGTTATTTAAGAATAATAATAATAGTCATTAGCATTTACATAGTGTGCTTACTATGTATTGGGCACTGTGCTAAGTGTTTTACAAATGTTATCTTATCAAATTCTCCCCAACAACCCTGGGAGGTTGGTGCTGTTATTGTCCCCATTTTACAATTGAAGAAACTGAGGCAAACAGGTTGAATGACTTGCTGAAGGTCATATAACTAGTGTATATCTAAGGCTGAATTTGAACTCAAGCTTTCCTAACTCTAGACCCAGCACTCTTATCTCCTGGGCCACCCAGCTACAAATAAACATAGGGGTGGGGGAGTGTTGTATCATTTTGAATATGTGTGTCATTTATGGAAAAATCAGGAGATAAGTTTGCATTTTTAAGTACAAAGAAATTCTAAATAACTGCCAATTAAGCAATACTTTACACAGTCATAGTGTCAAAACTATCTATGGTACAGTAATTATGATAGAAACATGTATCACCATACAAAATGATGCATAGTATACCACTTTATTTGATAGTGGCAATAATAATGTGTCGTCTAAGAAGTTTTAATGTGACACCTAAAAATCCTTTAAAAAAAATCTAAAAAATTTCATTACCATTTGGAATGTTATAGTAGGTAGTCTTTTTATGAGATTTATCAGTCAGCAAGCATTTATTAGGCATTATTTTATATGCTAGGCATTGTGCTTGGTGGTGGGGATACAAGTACATAGCATAAAACAATCTCTACTTACAAGGAGTTGATGACTGTGATGACCACTAGAACATCTAGGATATTTGATGGCTCTTGAGATCTCTTTCAGGCAGGTAGGTGGTGCAGTGGATAGAGCTCTAGTCCAAGGGTCAAGAAGACTTTTCTTATTGAGTTCAAATATGGCCTTGGGCTCTTACTAGTTATGTAACTTTGGGCAAGTCACTTAACCCTTTTTGCCTCAGTTCCTCATCTATAAAATGAGCTGGACAAAGAGGTGGCAAACCATTCCAGTATCTTTGCCAAGAAAACCCCAAATGGGATTAAAGATTTGGACATAATTGAAAACTGACTAAACAGCAACAGAACAATGAGATCTCTTTCAGCTAAATGCTAAGGGTACACTGAACAATTTTGTAATTTTTATTTGTCTGAAGACTTTAATAGTAGCTATATATTCAATAATCAGCAAATGCTTATTAAGTGTCTACTTTGTGTCAGGCATTATGCTTAAGCACTGGGGAATATAAGTGAGAAAAAGAAAGACAGTCTCTGTTCTCAAAGAGCTTAAAATCTAATGGGGGGAAACAATACAATAGGAAGCTGAAGGAGTGAGCATAGGACATGATGTTCATGGAGTAAAACCCAGCAAGAGCAACTGTTGGAAAATGAATTGGTTGGAAATTCTGAGCCTTTTATAAAGGGAAGCCTTGGGAGGAGTTTTTTGCTCACTCTTCAGCCTTTTAACTAGTGGAGAAAGGCAGCTGAAGTACTGAGTTAGTGTTAGTACCAAAGCTAAAAGTAGTCTTCATGAAGAGATTTCTGGTAATGAATTTATCCTAGAGAGTCATGATGTTACTGGAGTCCAAGCAGAGCAGTTGGTGAGCGATGGAATATATAGCATATGATTTGTAGTTATTCAGATGAAATCCCAACCCTTTCTTTAAAAAGAAACAAAATATTCTTCAAAAAGAATTTTACATTTCATTCATTTGCACACGTTTATTATCTATACCTCTCCCTCCTCCCACTCCCCTGCCACATTGAGCAATAACATAATGCTTTGTTTTAATGTCATTTCACCACCACCACAAGAGGCTGTTGCTCAGCTTGTAAAGTTCAGATTTAAAAAAAAAATGTATCCTGTATTAGAACTAACATAATATATGTCATTTTGAAAAGTGTCATGAAGAAAATCTTTAGAAAATGTTTTATTTTAAAGGTGTTTCTTTTGTAAGAGCATTTTAGTACAAATGATACTGTCTTGCTTTTGACCTTAAAGAGTAATCATTGTTTTAGTTTAATTTATTACTTTCCTTTTACCTTTCTATGTGGCTAGAATTTATGCTCGTACTTTGCTTTGTTTCCTACCAATCTGTACAGATTCAAAAAAAACTATACTTACTAGAAGAACACCTCAAAAATGAGATACAAGCCAAAGAGGACCTGGACCAGAAGTGCAAGTATGTTTTTCAAATAACTAAACTTTGAATTCTTGTGGGCAGGAGAGTTATTTTAAAATAATGATATAGACATAAGAAATGTCATTCAGTCTTTATTGTTTTCTTATTTCTTTTGAAATTCTTTAGATTGATTAGCACTCGACTAGAGAAGATAACAAAAGAACTAGAAGAAGAGGTAAATCTTTATCAAATTGGCTTTTAAATTGTTTTCATCTAAAATATTTCCCCTTTATTTGCCTGTAATAAAAGTGTATTGGTAGAGTTGCATTATATGTTATGGGATATAGTTATTAATGTCTTAGTAGCACTTATTTGTGAGACAGGACCAATTCACATTATAGAATATCCATGTTATATTAGGCTTTCGTTAACTAATCTATTAATTTCTAGAATTTACTAATTATGTGAAATGTGATTGACAGTTATAATGGTATTCCTTTGGTAATATAGTATATTAGGCTATGGTCAAAGCAATCTCTTCTTAATTTCATAATGTTATGTGAGCTCATTAGGCAAATATAATAGTTTAGCAATAGTAAAATAAGTTATAATAAAAATGTCTTTTGTAGTAAATAAACTGTTACTACCTTTGTCATTTAGCTATATCTGTAACTGTTAACAAATGCATTAAAGTTTTTCTAGAGTTAGTTTCTTTAACTGAAGCTTTATAATAATTTCAGGTTACCTCAAGAAAGAATGTAGAATCTACATTAAGACAATTAGAAAGAGAGAAGGCTCTTCTTCAACACAAAAATACAGAATACCAGAGGAAAGCAGAACATGAAGCAGACAAAAAACGGAATCTAGAAAACGATGGTTTGTGATATAGCCTATTAAATATGAAATGATTTTTAAAAATTAAGTTAACTTTAATGTTCCTCTGCCATCAGATAACATTTAGAGTGGTATGTTAAACTTTCCCACTAAAACACTTTTTTATTTTAGTTAACAGCTTGAAAGATCAGCTTGAAGATTTGAAAAAAAGAAATCAAAATTCTCAAATATCTAATGAACAAGTCAATCAGCTCCAAAAACAAGTAAGCTATCATGAATTCATGGTATGATACTAAATCGCAATGTATTGATTTAACAAATACTTACAGCATACTTATGTAAGATATTGTACTGTGCCCTGGGAAGATATAAAGATGAGCAACATGCTCCTTGCCTTCAAGGCTGTTAAAATCTACTTGAGGAGATGAACCATGTATAAAAATAACCATTGTACAGCATAGTAAATTTGAGAGATATTTTGAGAACTAAAATTAAACCTGGTTTTAATATGTGACTGGGGAGTGAAGCTGTTGCCAGATTTTTTATGAATAATTTTAACTGGTAGGCTAAAGAATGTGTAATTTATCTTATAGGAAATGGAAGTTTGTGCTCAATAAAGTGATATGATCAAGAAAAGATTACTTTGCCAGTGATTTATGTGGTGGATTGAAGTAGAAAGCAATTGAGGGTAAAGAACTTAGACTATTTTAATAAATGTGGGCCTAATGTTAGATTATATATGTCTGTTGTTGGAGGAGCAGTCTAAACGTGTTCAGAAATATTTATCACAAGATTGATTACAAGATGCCATCATAATAAGTTTTTCAGCCGTAGTAACTCACAAATACCAAACTGTGACGAAATTTTCATCTTCCTGGATAGGAGCTGCACCTATGCTAAATAAAACCATAGGTCCTTGACATAAACTTAGTTATTTATTTTAACATGCCTTTTAAAAATTCCTAGCAAATATTTTCCTTTTTTTTCTCTTTTTCTTTAGATCTGCATATTGTTGTTGGTTTTTTTGTTGTTTGTTTTTTGGGGTTTTTTGGCGATGGAAATGATGTGTTTGTTTTTGTTTTATGAATCAATAGTTGGATGAAGCCAATGCTTTGCTGCGAACCGAGTCTGATACTGCGGCCAGGTTACGGAAAAACCAGACAGAAAGTTCAAAACAAATTCAGCAGCTGGAATCTAATAATAGGGAGCTACAAGACAAAAATTGCATGCTAGAGAATGCTAAACTGAAGCTTGAAAAGGACTTCATCAATCTTCAGTCAGCTCTAGAATCTGAAAGGAGAGATAGAACCCATGGATCTGAGATGATTAATGATTTGCAAGGTATTATGGTGTAAAGATTGAGGCATATTGAATTAAGTGTAGTAACTCAAGTTTTTTGGCTAGTTTTTAAAGTAATTTTTTCTTAAATGGCTGTTGCATTGAATTTAAAATTTAGAATGTGTGCCTTATTCGAGCTACTCCAGAAGGAAAATTTAATTGTTCAGTAGTTTGAAGTATTTCTAACAGGTTACTTCAGACAAGACCTCTGTTCATAAAGTTTCAGAATTCATATTCTGTAAGTGCACATAGACACACATATAAGTTTTTAAAATAATAAATTTTAAGTATAATATATTTTATGTTCTCAAACTTGCTACTTAGTTGAATATTACCTTGTGGGATCATTTATTTAAGTAAGTAATTTTTCTTTTTTAGGTAGAATATCTGGTTTGGAAGAAGATATTAAAAATGGTAAAATTTCATTAGCGAAAATGGAGTTAGAGAAGAGACAACTACAGGAGAGATTTACAGATTTAGAAAAGGTAAATGTGTTTTAAAATAGAACAAGTTTTATATTTCATGGAATCTTTTAAGGCTTGAGATGGATGAAATTGTGAACATTTTTTAATATGAATGTAGTGAAGAAGATGAAAGTGAACAATATTTGCCCAGAATATAAGGAAACAAGTAGCTGATTATGCTACATGATAATTCAGTTGGGTAAATGGATGGTTGAAGTGTTTCTTGTAATAATCATATTGTTTAGGCAGCCTTTACAGTTACTAGAATCTTCCCAAAATAGAGAATTTCACAAGGAATGGAAAATGAAGGTGTTTTAAGACATAATCTTGATTTGATGAGAGGACTATGCAAAAACTTTAAATATTTGTCTTGTTTAGATGATGGGGTTTAAAGCTGGAAGGGACTCTAGAGTTATCCTTTCATTTTATACAGGTGAAAACAGACTTAGGTTAAATAACTTGCTCACAGTCACAAAAGTGAAGTACCAGAGCCAGCATTTGTACCTAGATACTATGTCCCATACATAGAGCTTTTTGCCCACACAAGTAGTGAAAGTAGACCTCTTTTAAGGGTATTTTTGTAAGTTAAAGGAAATATAACATCTAGATTTATAACTTTTCTCATCATTTACAAAATTGTCCTTTAAAGTGACATTCTGACTCAGTGAAAAGGGTGCTTAGGAGTCAAGAGAGATCCTAGTTCTTCTGACTATGCCACTGTTTTGTTTAGATAATTCACTTAACCCCTCTGGGGCTTAATTTTTATCATTTGCAACATGGAGATCATAATATTTATCCTTCCTACTTCACGGTGTAAGATCGATAAGATAATTTTTATGGGAGATTGATAATTTTTACGGAAACAATATATATAGGAGTTGGATAGTTAAAATTATATTTTTTCTACATTAAATCTAGCTCACTTTTATTTTACTTAAAAAAAATACCCTGCCTCAAAAAGCCTATTTGTAAACTGTAGGTCCATGAATTATCTTGAGTGAGATAATTATCTCAAGTAAGACATTTGTAATTATCTCAAGTATGACATTTTTAAAGTACTTCATACAGTGCCTGGCACATAGTAGGCACTTAATAAATGCTTATTCATTAATTTTTCATTTAGAATGTTCATTTGAAATGTTCTCTAATAGGAAAAAAGTAACATGGAAATAGACATGACGTACAAACTGAAAGTTATACAGCAGAGTTTGGAACAGGAAGAAGCAGAACATAAAGCTACAAAAGCACGGTTAGCAGATAAGAATAAAATATATGAGTCTATTGAGGAGGCCAAGTCTGAAGCTATGAAAGGTATGTATTTTACTCCAGGATGCTTTTTAACTTTGTTCCCTTTCCCACCCCCTCCACGATCCCCCCCCAAAAAAAATAAAGGGAGAAAAGGAAAAATTAAGTTTTGTGATCTGAAGATATTTCTATTTACATACTGAAAAAAAAATCTATTTACAACAGCTTTTTTCTTTTTAAAATGTGTATTAATAACTTAAACAACAAATATTTAGATCTTTAACTCTTAAAGAGAATTTAAGTTTTAATGAATTCTTGGGGTTATGGATTTACTGAATGTGAATTGCAAGACCATAGACCTATATACTTTACATTCATTGGTAATTCTCTCTTGGCAGAAGGTACTATGTTATTTATTATTTACTTATTTTACTTAAAGTTATTATGAACTGTATTGTTTTGATTTAGGATTCTTACTCTGAGATTAAAATTATTTCAACGACTTCTGGAGTTTCCTCCTAGCATTGTGATTCTAATATTTTAGAGTAACTTAAAAGGTCTAGAGTAATTTTAAAAGCAAAAGCAGCACATCTATCTACTTGCAATTTCTAGACCTTGCATCATGCTTGAAGTTCAGCAGGTTCCACCTTTGCTTTACCACAGAGAGAAAAAATACAGAATTGGGAAAGCTGTTTCTAGTTCTTTAGAGTTGAAATTTGGATGTTTGTTCTTAGTAATGTTCAACGTGCCCTTCATAGCCTCTTCCTCTATTGCAGTAGTTCAGTAAACATACCTTGCTATTCTATCTAATTGGGCCTTAGAAAACACAGCATGAAGTGAAACAAAGTTACATGGTGTATTTTGTTCCATAGAAACTATATTTATGATGTACAGTTACCATATGGTGTTAATGTGGCTATTCTTACTTAGTAAAATTAATGCTACTGAAGTATAAGCATTGGTTGGGTTCATTGCCAGTCACTGTATTTCAGACAAATGGCCAAAGGGTATAGTGGAGTTCGTTTACAATATGTTATTATCTTCTCTCTCCTCCCCTCCCAGCTACTAAGAATATAAATTGCAAAAATAATTTATGATCTATATTGGTAAAGGAAATTTCCTCACCTGGAGCTCCTTACATTGATGAAATCCTGGATCTAGACAAAAACACTTGTGAATCATTGTTAAGGAGGGATAGTGTTATGTTGAGTATCCTTGTCTTTTGGACAAGGATTTGGGTATCTGAAATTCTGATATTTGTTGAATTACAAATATATATTTAAATAATTAGTATATTTAACTAGCTCTAGTTAAGGGTGTATTTTAGAGTGACAGTTTGAAACATTCTACATTTTTTTCTTCATTTGGGTAACTTGTGTGGTTATATTTGGATATTGTAATTCAATCTGTCAAAATATATTAAGTTCAAATATACTGATATTGTTATGATCTTTCTACTATTTTACTGTATCTGGGTATGCTGTTGTATAAAAATTACATCTTGGTGTAAAAAAAAAAAACCACCTGAAAAATGCACAAATAAATAAGGGATGATTTTAAGAGGAGCCTGTGAGTAAGGGATTAAGTAGACACAGTGGAGAAGCTTAGAAGAGGCATTGGTTAAAATAAGACAGATATTCACAGGCAAAATTAGTAATGAATGGACCTACAAACTAGGCCTTTTCAAGTTATCATTGATACTATGTTTGTAGTTCCCATAATCATTATTAGGAAGAATAGTTTGATGTTTTGTTAGGGTCATTGAAAAAGATCGAACCGTAGGATTCCAGGATTCTGTAAGAGAAAGATTAAAAATAACAAGCCATCTAGTATACCAGTTCTCACTTTATAGTTTAAATTCTGGCATGACAAAGATTCCAGTCCGGTTTAGTCACAGAACAACTTACACTCAGTGCTTAATATTGGACAAAATTAACTTCTTCTTTAAGACCTCTGACTGAGATAAGACAGCAAACAAGCTTCGGTATATTAAGACCAATATTTTGAAGGCAAAAAAGTGAGCATTGAGAAAACATTTTCAGAATGACTGTGGATAATTCTTCCTCTCTGAGGATCACATTTGCTGTTATGGTATTTCATATTAAAGTGCAACATTTGGGTTGGAAAGACACAATGTCTTTTGCGTATGTAACTAAAGATAATTTCCATTTAAAGCTAGTTTAAAACCTGGCCATTCAGAAATGAAAGGTGGACTGACTTATTATATATGTCACCATTTTGACTTTAATATTGCATTTTATTATAAAATAATCTAGTCCAAAAAATGTAAATAGTAGCTGTCCAAGGAAGAAGTTGCTATGCCTATCCTAAATACCAGCTAGGTATGATAAAAGAAAAAAATTCTAACTAATGTCTCCTATATAGCCCTGCTCTGGCCCAGGAGAAGGTGATGAAACAAACTTCTGCATTATCATGTTTAGATGAAGACCAAGTTTTCTCAAGAGTAATGGAAGTGATGGGTGTGGATTTCTGTATCCATATCCAGAGTAGAATGAAGCTCGGTTTAGAGAAACACCGCTTAATCTGCCCTCGTTTTGGCTTGAATCATGAATCAGATGAAGTACAGTTTCTTCCTCTAACACTAGCAAAGACAAACATAAAATTTAAGTAGGTAGGAACTATTTTGTTTAAGGTAGTCTTCCAGCAATCTCATGTTTCTTGTTATATCACACATAAAGCATCAATGTGATTATAACTGGCGGCAGATAAGTTATAGTCAAGATAAACATCAAAATACAACCTTGTTTATGTTGTTGATGCTTCTATGCGAGCCATAGAAGATTTTTAGGTTAAAATAATTTTCGAGTAGTAGGAAAGAGCTCTCTGTAAAAATAGGTAATAGAAATTGTATAACAGGCATAGGGGTGCTTTAAGATAAAAAAGGGCAAGATGGGAGCTACCAGCAAATAGTCTCTACTTTTTTCCTAGCAATTGGGGATGTCAGAATGTGGGAAACCTGTGTTTAGAGAATTTTAAAGATCATTTTATAAAGCTGTAGCCTTAGACAAAATTCCTAGTGGCTTGTTCCTAGTAAATTGAATGATTATTGGAACAAACCAAAACTTTTATGATTTCAGATTATATGAACTAGAAAGTCAATGAGAATTTTAGACATTTGGAAATTAAATAGCCAGATAGAAATACCTTTTGAAAAGTGGAAATTAATAGTTTTTAGACTATTGCCTTCATATAAAATTTTGCATTAAAATAAAATCTCTGTCCTGGGTATGGTGCTATATGTGTGTAATCTCCGCTACAACGAGGATTTGACTGGCAGTTCTCTGAAGTTTGGGAGTTCTGAGCTACAGTGAGCTAATAAGCCATTTGGATGTCTGTAATAGTAATTAAGGTGGGACTTTTTGCTGTTCTTCTCTTAAGTGCCTTTAATAATTCTGGCCTTTGTTTGAATGGGGCAGATAAAGTGGGATCTTTTTGTCTTGGAGTATTTCTCAGCACTGAGACAGTTGGGAGTCATTGATTTGTATATGATGTGATACTATGGGGCACTTTCCCACACCCAGTCGGGGTGAGATCAGAGCCCTCGGGGCTCTGAACTGGATATAATTGAGGAGAGCTTGGCATTTGACCTTTGGGGCACACTCATAGAAGGACTGTTGAGACTGGGCAAGCTGCAACTGCCCCCTAGCTTTGCAGCCCAGACAGATATGATGTTGATGCTTCTCTGGTAACTATGTATTGTGATTTGAATCAGGCAAAGGCTGTCTGTTTATGTTTGTGTTTGCCTTGAAGTTCAGGGGGCTGATCTTTTCCCCCTGAACTGTGAATGGTATTTGTATGTTTGATTAAACCGAGATTGTTAACCCCTTAAAGTTACTTTCCTTAATAAAGCAGATCAAAGAACCTGTGTTGGCAGCTTTCTGTGTGCTGGATGTTGGTGGGTCTTATACCCCTACAGCAGCTGCTAGCAGATTGTTCCTACAGTGTCTGCACTTGATACAGTGGCTGTAAGGTACAGGGAACCAGCAGGTTGGCTAGGCAGAGGAGAACCAACCCCAGCCAGGAACAGAGCAGGCGAGAGCTTAGGCCTGTGAACAACTCCAGCAGTGCAAGCCTAAGTGAATTAGGGAGGCCTATTCTTTTTTTTTCTTTTAGATTCTTTGATATCATTCCATTTTTCTCAAATTGATTCATTATTTTAACAGTTTTTTCCCATTCTTCCCCCTTCCCCTGCTCCAAAGAAATGGAGAAGAAACTCCTAGAGGAAAGAACTTTAAAACAAAAGGTGGAAAACCTTCTGTTGGAAGCTGAAAAAAGATGTTCAATGTTAGACTGCGACCTCAAACAGTCCCAACAGAAAGTCAATGAACTCTTGAAACAGAAGGACAAACTAAATGAGGATGTAAGGATTTTTATAAATTATCAATGTTAAAATTATTTATAGATTTGAAATAATTCATCTGCATATGTTTTACAATTGTATGATAGTGTATTGTGGTATAATACTGTATATCTTATACATTTCTGTATGTTGAGAAGCTACATGGTAGAATGGAAAGCAAGTGGGTCAGAAGGCCCAGGTTTACATGTGTGTATTGCCTCTGGCTTCAAGCAAGCTGCTTTACTTTTCCTAGCTTGTTTCCTGTTTGCAAGGTCTGTATATGCTATTTACCTAATGGGATTTACTATAAAGTGCTTTATAAGCCTTAAAGGTCTCTTTAAATTTAAATGTCGCTTCTTTTCCACTACTCATTGTCATTTTCACTTTCTTTTTAAATCAGTAATTGACTATAAGACCATTCCTTTGGGGAGGAAAAACTTTTTTCCCCCAAATTCTCAGAACTATAAAAATAATTTTAACATTGAATGTATAGCGAAGAACTGTCTAACAGGAAAATCTTTGTCCTTTGTCATGTCTCATTTTTATTTAGCAAGGAAACTATTTATATTTTTCTGATATATCAAGGTGGGAAAATTGTGGTTTTTTTAGGTCAGGAACTTGACCTTAAAAATAGAGCAAGAAACACAAAAGCGCTGCCTCACACAAAATGACCTGAAGATGCAAACACAACAAGTCAACACACTGAAAATGTCTGAAAAACAAATGAAACAAGAAAATAATCATCTTATGGAAATCAAAATGAGTCTGGAAAAGCAAAATATTGAGCTTCGAAAGTAAGTAAATTTTGGTACCCCTTAAATAACTGGTGCCCAATTTTCCATTCATGGATTTTCCTTAAAATACGATATTCTGCACTAATAGAGCTAGTGAGGAGGAGGATTATCATGGTTGTGGAATAGTTTATGGAGACCATTTAAATGGACAAAATTTGAAAATTCTGTTTTGTATAGGTTTCACAAAAACGACCAGAAACTTAGTTCCTAGATTCCTAAGAATTTTCTACATATTATAAATGGGGATAATATAACCAGTTTAACTCTATTTGACTGCACAATGATTGGCCAGCTCTAGTAGATTTTTATTTTCAAAATAAAAATAAGTATAATTTCAATAATTTTTACTAAAATAACAGAATGAATAGGGTAGTTTGTCAGTTTCATTTGGGAGAAATTACTGCAGTTTCTTCTTCTAGTCATTGATAATAGCTCTATCAGTCTGATTACTTAGGTTTTAAAAGTAATGTGAAAGGGGGCAGCTAGGGGTGCAATGGATAGAGCACTGGGACTGGATTCAGGAGGACCTGAGTTCAAATCTAGCCTCAGAGACTTGACATTTACTAGCTGTGTGACCCGGGGCAAGTCACTTAATCCCAATTGCATTTCCCCTCCCCCCCCCAAAAAATGCAAAAGCACACATAACATTTTAAAATTTAATAGAGAAAAATTCAATGCATGTTGCTCTAAACTGTACTTAAGAGATCTCATTGCTTTTCATTAATTTAGTCCTTTAAGATTTATAAAGTTTTATTCCTTATGACCCTTTCAGGTATATGTAGTGCAAGAATTATGGTGTTTTTTTTTTTAATAGACTTTGGATTCTGTCAGTATAGTAAGTACTTGGTGAATTATGTCTTTTGCCAATGCAGATCTACACTTTCTCTGCAACTTAGAATCTTAAAAATGTTTCCTGAGGCACTAAGAAGTGAGTGATTAAACATGGCTTCAGAGTATGTGGCAGAGTAGGACTTGAATCTACATCTCCTAACCAAGGGCTGGCTCATTGTCCACCATGCCATACTGCCTCTGAAAGTAGAATTGCCAGGTTGTGGTGGGGGAAACTGAGCTAAGGCTTCTCTAAAGTCACCTGACTAGTGAGTGGCAGAACAGACACTCTGTATAATGTTAGGATCTCCATTACTTTATCACAACGAGAGTTGGTGAATGATTGCATCATTTTCTTCTAGCTTCTCATTTAGATGGTTAAGACTAGATTATTAGATTATAGTTTATCCTTTGCATGATTGGTATTCTATAAATACTACCACTAATTAATTGTGAGGTCTAAGTCAATTTGTTTCACCTCTCTAGATCTGTTTTTCCTTCTAAAGTGAGAGAGCTGAACTAGATAATCTTTCCTACGACCATATTGCTATGCTTCGTGGGTATAAGTGTTATTGAATAAAGATAACCTTAATGTATGAATTAATGTTCTAATAGAGAACGACAAGATGCGGATGGACAGATGAAAGAGCTCCAAGATCAGCTTGAAGCAGAACAATATTTCTCTGTAGGTACCAAATACTTTCATTGAAAAGCTGTCTCATTTTTTTGGTTGATAGGACTTTTTACCCTTTTCTCTAAAACTCTAGGATAAAGTTTATATCAATGGAATAAGTCATTTTCATAGATGTAAGTTGAAAAAATTTTACCAGACCAAAATTTTATTTTATATAGTTAATGGGGGGTGGGGAGAGAGAAATCACTATCATTAACATAGGAGTAATGTAGTTATAGAATTTTTTTATGAAAAAGTTTACAAAATTATTTAATGTGATGTTTTGAAGTCATTGGGGCTATTTGTTTGTAGAGCAATGGGTGTATAGCCAAATCCTAACAAAGAATACTAGACCAAAAAGTACAGATGTGTTAATGCAAATATACCACTGTTACTTGGTGAAAAGGTATTGAAGAGCTATAGGCACATATCCTATTAGTAATGGGCCAGTAATGATATTTTTGTAGAGTATGAAGAGTACATTTTTATAATGAAGGAATGGATATTTAACAAAAAGTTAATTGTGTTATGTAATTTTCCCATCTGTTTCCAAAGTATAAATAGAAGTATTTGTCGTACAAATATACCACTAACTAGCAAAATTTTTGGTCTAAATTGCTGTTTTTTCCTCTTCATGATATGACCTGCCCCAACATACTAGTCTCTGTAGTAGAGACCTCTTTAAAAATTACTTCCCAGTTTTTAAGACTTTATAACTATTCGTTATTTGAAATTACTTCTTCAGGAAATCAAGATCAATGAAATGCTATATATGTACATTGAATTTTTGTTTGAATAAGTATTTAATTCAGAAATCATAAAAATGTAATATTTTAAAATTGGAAAGAAATGCAAAAGTCAGTCCAACCCATACCTGAACAAGAATTCCTTCTGTAGCAATTGTAACAAGTGGTCATCTAGTCTTTCCTTCGAGACTTTCAAGTTATAGGGAACCCACTGACTGCAGATTCAACCTATTTTACTTTTAGACATTTTTAATGTTACAAAAGTTTTTCCTAATATCAAGCCACAATCTGCTCTTGCAGCTTTCACCTATTGTTACTAACTCTACTCTTTAGTACTTCAGAACATCTCCATTAGACAAGACCCATCTAACCACATTCACTGATCACCTTCCATTCCCAGTCAAATGCTCAGAAATATAAAATAAATATAAAATGGCCTTTTGGTCTGCCAAAAGTTTTCTGACTATGATTCTTGGACGATGTGACATAGGTGTCTCCTGAGGGACAATTTGCTAAAACTATGGCTCTGTAGACCATTTTTAGGTTCCTAGAAAAGATGCTATTAGCCAGGGATTTTTTGGAGGGGTTTTTTTGACCACAGGGAGAACAGAGACATCTCAA
>CM053625.1:254974283-255003733 GCA_028646595.1 Phalanger gymnotis
ATAAACATATATACATACACATACATAAATATATACACATATGTATACACACATGCATATTCCCTTCAGCTACCCAAATATTGAGGTCTCATGAATCATACATATCATCCTTCCCTGTAGGAATGTAAACAAAACAGTTCAACTTTAGTAAGTCGGAGGGAGAGTATTTCAAGCATGGGGGATAGCCAGAGAAAATTCCTGGAGCCAAGAGATAGCCAGGAGGCCAATGTAACTGTGCATGTGGCAAGAAAAGGGCTTTGAATACCAAACAGGATTTTGTATTTGATCCTGGAGGCAATGAGGAGCCACTGGAGTTTCCTCCAGGTCAGACCCGTGCTTTAGTAAAATCACTTTAGTGGCCGAATGGAAGATGGGTTAGAATGAGGAGAGACTTGAGTAAGGCAGACCCACCAATAGGCAGTAGTTCAGGTGTGAGGTGGTGAGGGCTTGCACCAGAGTGCTAGCAGTGTCAGAGGAGAGAAGGAGTTGTATTTGAGAGATGTTGCAAAGGGGAAATGTATAGCAGACTTTGGCAACAGATTAAATATTGGAAGGTGAAAGATAGTGAAAAGTCAAGAATGACATAGTTTAGAGCCTGCGGGACTGGGAGGATGGTGTTACCATCTACAGTAACAGAGAAGTTAAAGAGTAAGATAATGAGTTCGGTTTTGGATGTATTGAGTTTGAAATATCTACTGGAAATCCAATTTGAGATGTCTGAAAGGCAGGTGGAGATTCAAGACTGGAAGCAGCAGAGAGGTTAAGGCACAATAGGTTGATCTGAGAATTGTCAACATAGATTTGATAATTAAATCTCTATGGTTGCTGATGACATTA
This sequence comes from Phalanger gymnotis, assembly GCA_028646595.1. Classification (NCBI taxonomy): domain Eukaryota; kingdom Metazoa; phylum Chordata; class Mammalia; order Diprotodontia; family Phalangeridae; genus Phalanger; species Phalanger gymnotis. The sequence continues at coordinate 254,975,121 of CM053625.1, forward strand.
CATAATCTGGATGAAGATCCAGCAGGGAAGACTGAAGAGGAGTCAACTGACAGAAGGAAGACCAGAAGAAGTCTGAAAACCTAGAGGGAAGAGAGTATCATGGAGAAGAGAGTAACCAACAATGTCAAAGTCTGCAGAGAGGTCAGGAAGAATGAGGATTGAGAAAAGGCCACTGCATTTGACAAGAGATCTGATTGTAAGAGGTTTAAGAAGAGTCTATGAAGAGAGAGTGGAGGCATCTATTGTAGATGGCCCTTACAAGTTTAGGATGGAAGGATCAAATGTGAGTTTTTTGAGAATATGGACATGTTTGTAGGCAGTAGGGAAAGAGACAGTAGGGAGAGATTGGAAATAATGAATAGAATATGGTTTGCAAACTATATAACCATATTCTATCCTGTCTCCTTCAACAAATTGCTCCCTCTGTCTTCCCCACTCTATCGCTTATTTCCGATCTCTCCCTACTGCCTCTTTCCCTACTGCCTTTCAGGATATCTATCTGTACCTTGGACAGATGGAGCAAATGAACAATAAAGTGGACTCAGAATTGAACATAAAGACTAATTGCCTCTTGGAAAGTTGAAGGTTTTTTTTTTTCAGTAACCACAGATTTCTACTTAATATCTCTATGAATTATATCCATATTTTAAATTGTGATTGATAAGGAAGTGAAGTGTTAAAGAAAATATTTACAAGACTATCATATATGGTGATTTTATAATGGGGTTGTTAAAATGCAAAGTGTAGCCAAGTGTAAGTATGTAACCCTCCTATTGCAGATTGCTTGATTTGGCATTTAAAGACTGGGATTGGTCATTTGATGATATTGATGATGGTGGTGATGATGATGATGATGACGATGTTTTTGATTTCTGAAGAAATGAATGGGGTAATTCAAATGAGAAATGGATGCTTTCCTTTCTGCCTAGAGCATGTGGTTTGGATTTGGGCTTTTATGTTCCCTGGTCTTTTTTTCCCATATATTTTAAAATATTATTTAAAAGTTAGTTTTTAAAAGTTAAATTTCAAAAAACATTCTAACCTGGGGCAGCTAGGTAGCGCAGTGAATAGAGCACAGGCCCTAGAGTCAGGAGTTCCTGAGTTCAAATCCGGCCTCAGACACTTAACACTTACTAGCTGTGTGACCTTGGGCAAGTCACTTAACCCCAATTGCCTTGCCTTCCTCTCCAAAAAAAACCATTCCAACTGAACTTTAAAAAAGTCAAATAACACATACAGATGCATTTGAGAAATTTTAGTGTGCTTGGAAATGGCAACGTGGAGTGCAATTTCTAAAAAGTTATAATAAAGGGTAATTCAAGAACTCCTGTCCATTCCAAGTTGCTTTGAAGGGAAAAATAAAATTGTTTTTTTTTCTATTTGCTGTTGAGTTTATCTGTGAAAATAGCATGTTCTCCCTGTCCCCTTTTCTTAAGACTTGCAAAGTTGAAACTGCAAGAGCTTTCCATTTCTTGACAATGCTGTGAAATACCCTTTTCTGACTTGGCTTTTTTGTAGTGGCGTGAAGTGTTTGCTGGCTTGTCTTATAATTCTGTACTTGGAGAATAATTCAAGCAGTAATGCTGATTGTCCTGATTGCTGTCATGTAAATATAAAGTTAATTCAAATAATCACTGCTATGTTTGTCTAAGGGGTCTTAACATGTCATCTTTTCAGCCGCAGCTTACTTTGGAAGAATTAGTGCTTATTTCACGAACATAGCCACATAATTGTCGAAATTATACTGGGTAAAATTGAGATATTTTCTTTTTTATTTTGAAGTATATTTTTGTATTTATTAACACTAATAATTTTACAAACCCTCAAATTGTTGCCACCACATCAGTCATGGAAATACCGTACTATATAACCTATAACATTAGCATTAAGTGAGGATTATGAAAATTAGACCCACTATGGCTTAATAACTATGCCCACTGATGGTAAGGTATAATTCTTTTTTAGAAGGTTATATATAGAGTGATGTGTCAGAATATCTTTTAAATTAGATAGGCTTGGAAAGAATTTGGAGATAATTCTAGTTTGATAAGGCAGCTCCTGATAATGACAATCTTTTTTTTTTCCCTCCAGCTAACTGCCTTCTGTGAATGCAGTCACTACCCATGGTGATCATTTTCTGCCTGTTATGAACAAGACTGAAATGTGATATCCCCAAATTTATTAAATGAAAGAAGCTATATTTTCTTGAGAGAGCAATATATATGTATATATATGTATATATATACACACACACAAACACACATACACATATATATGTATAAATCAGTGGTGTACTTTTGGGGGGGCTGCAATATAAATCAGTAATCTTGGAGAGGTTTCCACAGATCTTTTAAGGTGACTGATTAAACCAAGAGTCATTGGTAACAGAATAAAGATACTGTAGGGATACCCCTCTCCAAAGTCTTGTTCTACAAAACTCTATTGGATGACACTACATTTCACAAGAGGACCGAGAAGATTTGAAATAAAAGTGATTATCTTTCAGCTTCACTGGAGAGATTTCACCAGCATATTAAGGTTACCAGAAGAATTGAGGATTGGGAAAGATTCTACCATAGTGGTATAGACTGAATCCTTAAGAAGTGACCATTATACTGTGTGTGTGTGTATATATATATATAGAGTACTGTAATACTGCAAGAGGATTTTTAAGACTTTCCACTTTATTTTTTATACACATTGATTAGATACCATTACTTATTGCAGTTGCAACTATGCACTTGTATAAAGCCATAATGTTGAAGTTGATATTATTCATTCATATATATCCAAAAAAGCTGCATGTCAATGTGTTTGCGCAGTTAATGTAATGAAAACTTTGAAGTTAATCATATCAGTTTAATATTGCTTCATGATGGACAACCCTACTTTGCCATTTGAATGCCTTAATTTAAGTCCTTTACTTCCACCTCCCTTCCCCTACCCCCAAAGTCTCAGCCCACTCTATGTATTTAAAATGATAAAGGAAAAAAAAAATGTTTACCAGCTCTTAGAATACAAATTTGCTTTGTGGAAGAAAAATAGAGCACTATTTTTACACATAATAGTTATAGCAATGTCAGCCTATTTTGAATGTATAGTGAATGGGTTTTGTTTTTTTGGCAGGAAAGCATTAGTTACCAGAACAATAATTGATAGTATGAGAACTAAGATAACTTCAATGTGTACTGGTAATTTTTCATCCAGCCCTTTTTACAAACCTCAGTATTATTCAGTGACTTCGTATTACTCTCATTAAGTGCTATGAAGCTTTGTTTTGCCTTGTTTGTATCCTGGCTCAGTTTTGTTTTGTTTCGTTTTGTTTCGTTTTTGCGGGGGGAGGAGGGGTCATCTCTATCTTTTACATTTTCACACACAATACAAATACTCAAGACTTATCACGAAGTTTAAAAAGAACTAAAACATACTGTAGATATATCTTAAATTTTTCTATACTGTTCTCAAGGATATGGCTGTGTGTATTATTTCAGTTATGTGCTAATGAGAACTGATACCTGGGAAGAAGGGGCCTAGAAGCACTAAACTGGATTTATTTTTTAAATTCAATCTTGTATAAAAATAGAATTTTGTGGGCTCATTCATGTTGTATTCATCATCATCCCAGAAAATTGCATGTTTTGTACAACTACAGTATGCTACAATGTTAAAGATGAGAGTAAAGAAATTATGTAGCCTCTTAACTGGTCAGTCTCTACATCTATAGATATATAGAGATTGTATATTATATCTATATATATCTGTAGAGAGTGTGTGATAATTAAAATATATCATCTAACATTTCAATGAAGGAAATAGACATTTCATTGTTCCTTTCTCTAGGGACAACATAGAAATGTTTGGAAAATTAGGACCACAATTATAAAACACTATCATGGGAAGCTGAAGAGTGGCCTTTGGCCCATCAGTATAAAACTAAATTCTCTCTCTCTCTCTTCTCTCCTCCCTCCCCATTCCTCTCACCTTTAACAAAATTGATTTATTGAATCTGCACTCTTTCATGTTGGCTGTGGACCCTTAAAACTAGAATGTGCATGCCACTTCTTTTTCAAATATTGGTTTGTTACAATCTAGTTTTAAAGCACAGCATGTTTTTTAAAGCGTGAAAAAAATATATAAAATTTATATAGAGTAACTATTTCCATTCATTAGACTTGTTTAAATGAGAATGAATGCATAAATATTTTATATAAAGATTTTGTTACATTGTGGGAAGTTCTATCCTATTATTCTGAATTGGAGAGAATATATAAATATATATATTTTTAAATAAACTGTTTTAAGGTGAAATAGTTTTAAGTTTACACATGGTAATTGAAATATTTGAGTATAGAAGGCAAAAGTGGGTGTTAAAGGGTAAATTTTGGAAGTTGTAAATAATTGAGTATGAAGAATCAGGGCATCTCTTCTATACAGGGGGAAAATGTGAAGTTTCTCAAAATTAGATAATTAGCTAAGGAAAAAAAACTCTCTCCCATGGAGATTTTCTACATTTCATTTTATTAACATAGTCAAGGTTTATAAGGTTGGTTTCCCATTTCAAACAATAATAATTTTTTTTCCTAAATATTATTCCAGCTTCAGGTAAGAATTTGCCATTTCCCCCTTTGTAACCTTAAATCATGCTCTGTGCATGCATGTACCTATCCAAATGCAATCTCTTCAGCATATGACATTCCCTTGGCATGGATACCTAATTGTGCCAATCTCCATTTCCTACAGTCCTGGCAAGTCCCCAAATTAAACATTCTATGGGTTCTTCCATTTTATACTATTCAGATTAAAATATTATTAAGTTAAAAAAAATAGCTTATCCATAATGCCTGTTGTATTTCCTCAGGCAAGACCTCTATTATAGACACAAAGATTTCCTGTGGACATAAGAGTAAGGAAATGCCAGGTGGAAGAGGAATCATACCATTATCTTTATCTGTAGTGTCAGTGATTTTACTGCAAATTAATAGTACACACCAAATAAACATTTCTTTTATCCATCAGAAAGCAAAGAGGACTGGGATCAACTGATGAATATATAGGTATACCAATAAAAATAAGATAAAGGGTAGCCTACATAAAAGCTGAGCCATAGTAATCTTCAGTGACTCAATTTTTATGACCCCATACCTAACTAAAAATCCTTAACAATATGTGAAAAGTGGGTAACCAAATTACATTTTAGGAAAGAATACTGTTGTTAATAATCAAATCTTCTGCTATCCTTTGTAGGAAAATGGAGATACTTATAAACAGTGCATTGACTTATTATTGATACCTGCTTTAACATTAGATTCTATAAAGATTTCTCATGCCCTAGGTGCACTGGTCCAGTGATCAGAGCAAAGCCAGGTATATCTGAATTTACAGATTAGTTTGGATACCAGCATTTGGCTCCTTACTCGTGCCTTGGAATTTCTGCCAAGTTTTTGGGCCTCCCTAAATCTCCTACTGTGTTGTGAGGATACTGTAGAACGTTTTGTAAAGCACTTTGAAGAAGCACTGAGATGTTATGCCAGGGGGGTTAGTCTTGTCTTCCTTCTGCCCCCATCTATAAATTTTATTGGGAATGGTTTTGAATGAATTATGAAATGCACAGCTTACATAATCATTACACAAATATTTGATCAGACATCATTTTTTTCCTTTTAAATACCAAACCAAAAAAAAAAAAAGCATAACTCCAGGATTTAACTTTTGGAAATTTTTGTCGCATCTTTGTAGCATTGTGATTGTATCCTATGCCTGCTTTTGAAAAGAAAATTAAATAAAAGGAATTGAGAAGTATGCATTTTCATACTTTTCCTGTGAAAATACAATTCTGGAATGCTTCAACTTCTTAAAGCTTACCACAGGAATTTTCCTTCATTGAAAGATGGGTGTAGCAGACATGCTTCTGACTTAGGTAATCAAACTTGGGACTGTGCCTAGGAGTCATGGAAAAATATAAATCAATTTCAGTCAAGAGCCCCTCTTCATGACCAAGCATTTTGGTGGGGTTTTTGTCTTGTCTTCTCTGGTATATTTAAGATACTAGAAATAGTTCATACATGAAATTAGTGGGGATGGGGAAAGGGAGCTTGGTCAGAAACTAATACAGGGGTCCCACTAATTTCTTAATTTGGATTCAAGTGGTTCTTTTCTTAAAATTACAAAGGCATCAATTATGTAGTTACTAAATTTAGGCCTGCATCCAAACTATGCCTCTTTCCCATTGTGTGACCACAAGAAATCATTTCCCCTCTGGACCCTGGATTCTTCACTTAAGATTACAGAATTCACAGGGTGATTTTGATGAAATTATTTACTTGCTTTGCAAACCTTGATACCTTAAAAATGCCCTAATACTTTTTGAACACTGTATTTTTAGTATCATTTATTCTTCATAGTATATTGGAAAGCACTGCATCTTCATATAGCGGAAAGCACTGTCTTTGGAGCAAGGAGAACCCGAGTTCTGCCTCTGACACTTTACCCATGGGACCCTGAGCAAATCACAACTTCTGTGGATCTCAGTTTCCTCAACTGTAAAATGAAGGAACTCTGAAATCAAGTTTGAGATCTATGATTCCATAATTTTAAGTGTTTTTTTTTTCTCCTTCCTGTCCATTTTTGGTAGGTGTTTGGATATGTCTCTGTTAATTTGAGTTCTGGTTTGGTGGTTGCCGAAGCAACCCCTCCTTAAGCCCCCACCCCACCATTTTATCACACTAGACCAACTCTTTATTCCTTTTGCTGGCTAAAGTAACCATTGACTTGTATTTGAATTCACTCATTTACTACTTTGTGATTACAAAATATGTACAATTTGCATGGGAGAGGTGTTTTTAATACAAGTACTAATAACATCATTACAAATGTCAATTGAGATACAGAGTATTTTCTCTTTTTCGTTCCATCATCCTATTCTGAAAGGGCTGACAACTATTTAAGCAGTTTTAAAGCTATCAGCTATATAATTCCACTCAAGTCTTCCTGAAGTGCTTCACCATGACTTAGGCTCCCAAATATTTGCCAACAATAAGCAAGCTTTGGCATGCCCTGCTAAACTGGAAAAGCTCAAGTATAGGCCACTTGATTAACTGTGTGTCTGTCTCAAGTAGACAAGCTACTTAAGGGTAGAAGACTTGACCCGCTGAATGATAAAAACTCATCACAAAATCTCTTAATGTCCACTAAGTCCACTATAGAGATAGTACCCATGCAGATCCTTGAAATGTATGTCATCACTCCTACCCAGAAATTCATGAAAGTTTTAAACCAGCCAATAATGTTCAGAGTATGAATGTTTATTTTACATGCTAATCAAATTTAAACCTTTTTTAAACCAAATTTGCATGCAAACAGTTAAAAGCAATCAGAAAAGTTCATGCTTCATTCCCACCTATTTTACTTAATTATTGGGTCAAATAAGAAGGAAAGGTGTGTGTGTGTATATGTGTGTGTGACATATGGGAATTAGGCCAAAATGGCAGCCTTAGATATAGTAGAAAGCTCATGTTCAAAATCCTTGAACCAGTCATTAAACACCCCCCGCCTGTGATTCAGTATGACCTGTATTCTAATACTGATTCTACCTCTTGGGCTAGTCATTTATCCTTCCCTGAGCTTATTCAAACTATGGGATCAATAAATTGCTTATCAGTTCTTTATCAATGCCCTTTTCTAGGTCATAAAAAGGTCCCTTCTGCTTAAATCTTATGAACATGTATTTGTTTTCAAAACCAAAAACTGGTCTTGCCCAGCTACATTAGTTTCAAAATCCGGTGAAGATAACTGTGTAAGTGTTCCTTCAAATATGAAACCAGGCACCAAAGTGGAATTGCCTCATGTAATTGCAAGTATAATTTCATCATCCTTTAGGAAATGACCAAGGCACAGTGAGATTTTTAATAACAAACACCTTGAGGCTAAAGTACTGTGTGATGGAAAGAACACTGGCCAGGGTGTCAAGTCACTATCTTAAGTCAAGTGACTTTTTGTTTCCTCTCTGTGCTTCAGTGTCTCTGTAAAAGGACAAATTTGGACTAGATGACCAATAAGATCCCTTCTGGCTCTTAACAGTGAAATCTTTGGGATACAACTCTAGCTCACCCTATTCAAATCTCTTGTCCCACAGGAAAAATGGGAATAGCACATACTTTCTAGCTTCAAGCTAAAAGTTTGAAAAATGTATTTAGACAGTAAGGTTGCCACACTTCCATTATCATACTGATTTTAATATCCAAATGGCCTTGCTTCAGTCATGTTGGAGAAAATAAGTTAATTCTCTTTTGGTCCAGTTTGAGTTATTTTTCATTCTGGGGATGCTCTGTTATTCATCCTTTGTAGTTGTTTTCCTATAGCGAAGTACTGTAGCTGTTACCCATATGTTTAAAGCCAGCATGATCAGGAAACGGACAAGAACTGAAATACAAAAAATAATGCTAAATATTAACAATTGAAATACAAAAATGTTGAATATGAACAGTTCTCTTTTAAATGGAAGACAGAATCACTTATTAGAACAAACTTGCACATACCCAGGGAAATGAAGTCATGCTATGATGGTTGAGCCATCACAAAATCAGCCACTCTGGTTGAAATAGCTACCAAACCCAACTTAGATACAATTCATGACCACAAATTTTCAAAACAAATACAGCAATATCTTAAGTTGAAGAGATTTCTGCTTTCAAATGTGGAAACTTAAGGAGTTTCCAGTTATTCTGATTTTTTTATTCTTTAGAGGGTACAGGTGCCTTTAAAACCTTCATCTTGGGTAAAGGGGTTTCACATATGAGAAAACAGACCTACAAGTTAAGTTACTTGTCCAAGGTTAAAGTAAGGAACAGAGATCTGAGATTCACATCTAGGTTCTCTGATCTGAAAGCCAGCATATCACCATGCTGCTGGTTCTTCCCTACATGCTAGAGAACACACTTTCCACAAACCCAGTGGAAGGAGCAGGAGGAGGAGGAGGAGGAAAGACCAGGTGGTCCACCAAGCTCTTATTCACTTCTTTCTGCAAAGTACACACTGCCTTGAGGAAGAGGAGGAGGATACCTGTGAGATTCCTCCGATTTAGAGCTGGCACAGGCCTTGTAGGTAATCTTGGAAATCCTTTGATTTTACAAATGAAAAAGTATTGCAAGAGATTTTATTTGTATAGCTGGGAGCACACCCTTTTTAGTCTTGCCTGTTAATAATATATGAACTGATCAAAATTCACAGTGCTAGTAGCAACTGCTTAACACCAAGGAAAAGCTGTTCCCATTTACTAATTTCTAAAGTATACAACAAATTCACATGAGCTAACAAACACCAGAGAGTTGTTCACATGCAGTCAAAACAAACACCCCACCCCTCGCCCCTCCAGTCTAGATTACAGAGTAATTACAGTATTACAGATGAAAGAATATGTGTGACCACCTTATGAAATAAAAGGTTAAGTGTGTGTTGCAAAGGCAAGAGGAGAGTATGCTTACCTATAAGTTTACTTACCCATAAGATCCTGTGTGGTCATTAAAGTTGTTATTACTCTTGCTATAAGTTAAAAGTAATCAAAGTTACTATTCCATCTTTGCAATATTTTTTATAATAATGTGCAAATTATGTTAATATGCCAAGAACAACTTGGTTAAAATTCGTAATTCATAGTCATAGAATGTCAAATCTGGAAAGGACCTTAGAGATCATGTAGTCTGAACTGTTTCCCCACCCCCTCACCCCTGCCAGTTTTTCAGAAGATAAAACTGAAGTTAAAGTTTTAACAACAGCTGACATTGATTGAGTGAGCTTGCAAAGCTCATTTAAGCCTCATGATAGCCTGGAGAGTTAATGTAAGAACATAGTATCATCCCTGTTTTACAGATGAGGATACTAAGGTTCACATGTGTTGAGTGATTTGCCCAGTCACAGAGCTAAAAAGGAGCAGAAATGAGTTTGAATATAGGGCTTCCTGATTCCCAGTCCCACACTCTATACAAGTTCTTTACTGCAAGATGTTCTAAGCCAAATTGGGAAGTAGCTTTCCTTAAATAGCCACATGCACAGAGTGGAATCACAGAACATTTGAAATGAATTCTTCCACTTAATCTTTGAACAGCCAGTAACTTTTGCAATTATATAGTCTCTTATACTAGCTTTATGTTTAATTCTCTGGTGCACAGATGAAGTCTGGACCATTGATAGACCATTTCTAGCATCTAAGAGCCACTATTTGAGCTTAGCATCGCCTTAAGACTAGTCACAGGGGGCCACTGCAACTTATAAAACTCAACTAAATCAGAGAAACAGTATATCAGTGGAAGGAGCCCTTCCACACCAATGAAATCACAGACTCTTGAAGAATATTTAAATTATATCTCCTCAAAGACAGAAATGAAGCCTTTCACTCCATATCTAACCCAATAACTTAAAGTTCATTGCACAGGGAAGGTGAGGAAACTGAGGTTCAAATCGGGGTAAGGGTGGGGGAATGAGTTACACAAAGTCCTCTATAGTTTAATCCATAGGCTGGAACCAGTTTTCTGATACCAAAGTTAGCACTTTTTCCATTATACCATGACTGGCTCATCTTCAAATCCTAGCTTTAGTCCCCTATTTTATTTCCAATTCAACATCATTCATTCAACAACTAATTACTGATCATCCCCTCATGAGAGGAAGTCTAAAGTGGCAAAAAGAGAACACAACTCAGGTCTGAGACTTGGTTCCACTCCATGACAGCTTCTTAACAGCTTGGACAAGAAGTCTTAAAATTTCAGTTTCTTATTCTATTGAATGTGGATGATGTTTGCCCTGGATCCTTGACAGGGTAAAGTTAGGAAACTGCTTTGTAAACTCTTAAGGCCCCACAGGTTTCTGTAAGCTGTCATCATGGTGGACCAAGCACTGTGCTGCTGAGGATAAAGAAAGATAAAATATGTTCCCTGCTTTCAAAGAGATTATAAATGACCCAAATCACAAATTTCTCTAAAGATAAATGATCTAGCAGTAGTAATTCCTGGCATTTATTTACAAAGTACTTGACAATTTGTAGAATGTTTTAACAGTATGTTCACTCAATTCAAAAATCTAATGTACAAGCAGTACAAATATTACCAAGGATGATGTGTATAAGGGACTAGCCTAAGGTCACATAGGTTAGGATAAGGGTGGGAAACCTGCAGCCTCAAGGCCACATGTGGCCCTCTAGGTCCTCAAGTGCAATTCTTTGAGTCCAAACTTCACACAACAAATCTCATTAATAAAAAGATTTGTTCTGTTAAACTTGGACTCAAAAGACCACACCCAAGGACCTAGAATAGAAGGCCACATGGGGCCTCAAGGCACAGGTTCCCCACCCCTGGGTTAGGATCCACAACCTTGAACTAACCCCAAGCTCTAACTGCTATACCATCTTGACTCTCTAAAGTGGGTCAATTATTTAAAGACAACTTCATGAAAAAACTTTCATGGTATCATTCAGAGAAACAGCATAGGATAATTAATATTGAGTCAGATCTTTGGAGGGAAGAATGTTTTTAAACCATTTTATATTCTTGTTGTCAGAAAACAGCAAAATCCTGCATACTAGAATTTCCCAAACTATTTTGGCCTTGGAATACTTCTGGACTTGGTCTTTATAGAAGAGATTCCTCAGTGCTGGTCTGGGACCTCTGTGAGGGTACTCATTAGTTCTCCAGAGAGAAAGTTGAGCTGAGGAAGTTTTAGAACCAAAGAGGTCTGTTTTCAAAAGGAAAAACTATGCCTTTAATGAATAATTTTTTATGTTGACACAATCAGTTAATGGGGGGCAGCTAAAGAGTACATGATAGAGCACAGGGCCTAGAATCAGGAAGATATGAGTTCAAACCATCCTCAGACACTAGCTGTGTGACCCTGGACAAGTCACCCTGTTTGCCTCAGTTTTCTCCTCTGTAAAATGACCTGGAGAAGGAAATGGCAAACCACTCCAAACAACAATCACAGTTAATATTCTAGAAGGGGAAATATTGCTAGAGCCTCAATACTGTCTCCAAGAGTGCCTAACGCATCTTGCAAAACACCAGAGTTCCTATTTTAGTAAATGCTCTTTAGGGCAAAAAATGTAGATTGCACCCCATCCACCTTTTAAGTATGTAATGCTGTTGTTTTCTACCTGGGAGCATAACTTATCACATGCCCTGAGCACAAAGCTCTCACAGAGCTAGGTTTTATTTTCAGACAGACAGCATGAGTGCATGAAGGAGAGGGAGGGTGGTGTAGTGCTGGGTCTTGAGCAAAGAAGACCTGGGTTCAAATCCCACCTCAGCTACTACTTACCAGCTGTATGTCCCTGGACAAGTCAATCCCTCTCAATTTTGTGAGCCTCAGTTTTTCTGATTTATAAAACAGGTAATAATGGCAACTACTTCCCAGGCTGTTGTGAGGATCAAATAAGTTATATAAAATGCTTTGCAAATCACCCAGTGTTCTATCAATATATAACACATATAATTCTAGGTTATATCACATATTCCATACATGTTATATGTGACATTACTAAGATATTAATAGTGCATGTTTATTATTCCTAAGACTTTACCAAACCCAGGAGCACATTGCTCTTCCCACCCTGCCCCCATTCCTTACTTGCACAAGTATATGCAGACATGCTCCAGGTCAGGGCACTCACCGCACCAGAATCCTTCACCTCCCACAAGTATTGGAGCTGGGCAAACTTGCTGGCAGCGCTAATGAAGGTGCACAAATTCTGATCCAGAGAAAAGAGGAAAGAGTCAAAGTCAAGATCTAGTTTGTTACCAACAGCTAACCAAGCATGAAAGCCAAAGTTTCTTTACAAATGCAGGCAAACTGTGTGAGGTCAGAGCCTCCCTGTGGTTTAATCCCAACTACTGGGAAATAAAAACTTCAGGACAGAGATTGTTTCATTCTTTGTATTTGTTTCCCAAATGTCTAGTATAGGGTCTGGCCTATAGTAGGTACTTAATATATGCTTGGGACTGAATAATTAAATGGATGCCTTTTAAAACTTAATTGCTAAATGGTACCTGAACTACAGAAATCGAGGTGGCCAGGGCCAACTTTTTAAAGCCAGGTATTCTGGAATCAGGTGATGTAGGTTCAAATCTCAGCTCTACTTGTTCCCTGTATAACCATGGACAAGTCATTCCACCCATTAAGCTCCACCTCACTTTTTTTTTAAGTGCAAAAGGAGAAAGAAGAGGCTTAGAGATGAGAACCCAGGGTCACTTCTTTGCCACATCAATAGGGGCATCACAGAAGTTATTTTAAGTGCTTCACCTCAATAATATTAATTATCAGAGTTGTAATTAGTAATTTTGGTACCAGGGCAGCAGTGTGCCTTCACATGAAAATGCCTTCAGATTAACTTTATAATTCATGTTAGAGATGAGAAAAGTAGCAGCCTCAATGTTAGCCCCTCTGCCCTAGCTCTAAATCCAGTGCCCTTCATCCTACACCACGATTTCTTTCCCCAACCATTTCATTGTATAGAGGCCAATGAGGCCCAGAGTCCTGGACTTGCCTATATTGACAGGGCAGAACCTAGAATGAAAGAAACCTAGGTCTTCTGCCATTGGGAATAAGTGTATGTGATAAGCATTGTTTAAAATGTGATATATGTCCTCATCAAGGCATAGGTAGATATACACCTAACCAGCCAAGGCAACTGGGTCTTTTTTTTTTTTTAAGCAGGGCATGAAAATTTAGAAAACACAAGGCATGGTTACTGTAATAATAAATTCTCCCTCTTGCTCAACTGGATATCTTAATTACATCTGGTATTCTTGTCACATCATGAATTATAAAGTTAATCTGAAGGCATTTTCATGTGAAGGCACACTGCTGCCCTGGTACCAAAATTACTAATTACAGCTCTGATAATTAATATTATTGAGGTGAAGCACTTAAAATAACTTCTGTTGATGCCCCTATTGATGTGGCACGGAAGTGACCCTGGGTTCTCAAAGGCCACCATGCCAGCAAAACACAAAGTCTGGTAGGTCTTAGCCAACTAGAAGAGCTTCAGATACAGACTGTACAAAACCTAGCATCCTAGCAAGGTTTGGAGAGATTCATTACCAGAAAGAAGGTTGGCCAGCAGAGCGTCTTTGCGAGAAGGGAGGAGGGAGGTTGGGGGATGGGGGACAATAGCTCATAGGGATGGTCTACTACCACCTGCAGTGGTGTTATGGAAGATATACCAACATCCCTGTAGTAATTACAGAAGCACTTAAAAGTACTTCTTAAATTACATTTCACACATTACCTCATAAGAGTCTTCCAACAAGCCAAGAAAGTTGATTATATCCTTACTATTCTATCAGTTAACACAAACTATGTGCCAAACACAGTGCTAGGCACTTGGGATACAAAGACACAAGTTTTTGCCTTCAATGGGGATGACAGCATGTACCTAAATAGATATATGTATACTAAATAGATACAAGGTGATTTAGGGGGAGGGGAGGGCACTAGCAGACTTGAGGATCAAGAAAGGTATCCAGCGGGGCAGCTAGGTGGCACAGTGAGTAGAGCACCGGCCCCGGAGTCAGGAGGACCTGAGTTCAAATCTGGCCTCAGACACTTGACACATGTGCTAGCTGTGTGACCTTGGGCAAGTCACTTAACCCCAACTGCCCTGCCAAAAAAAAGGCATCCAGGGACAGCTAGGTGGCACACTGAGTGGAGCACCAGCCCTGGAGTCAGGAGGACCTGAGTTCAAATGCGGCCTCAGACACTTGACCCAATTACTAGCTGTGTGACCTTGGACAAGTCCCTTAACCCCAATTGCCCTGCCTTCCCCCTTGCAAAAAAAAAAAAAATGTAAATTTTAAAAAGGCATCCAGCAGAAGGTGAAGTCAAAAGTTTCAAAAATGTGGGGGTGAGGAAGAAATATTTGTTTTCTAGGCAAGAAGGAAAGCCGGTGCAAAGGCTGGGATGGGAAATGAAATGCCATTGCCTGTGAGGAGAGTGACTTGACCAAAATGACCCAATAAATGACAGAGGAAGGCCCGGAAACCAGGTCTCATTACTCCAAGTCCGGTGTTTTTTCCCTACTCCCTCAAGTGCCACTGAGCCAAATAAGGTTAAGAAAATAAGGTGCTTGAGTCCATCGTTAATTCCCAAATCACTTAGTTGAAATAACTGACATTTTCTGAAGTTTATCATGGAATGTTAGAACAGGGTCTGACCTTTAAGATGAGCCAATCAAAATCCTGCATATTATCTTAAGTGAAAATCAAAAGAGAAATGAGAAGACAGAAAAAGAAAAGAAAAAACAAAGTCTACCTTTCAAGGGGTTCCAAAGTCTGGGTCTACCCAATAATGGGCAAACATTGTCAACAAACTGCCCAAGCCTCTTGTGTGTGGTGAGCAGGGGGTAGGAATATCTTAACAATTTAATGTACCTTTTCTTTGAGGGTTGGGTCAAAGTGTTTAAGGACAATTTTCCTATCAGTCAAGTCTTACTCCCTTTGGCCAAGAGTAAATTGCCAGACCATCCCAAGGGAAGAAAATTGTTTTTGCTATTCTTTGTTCATCTATAGGTCCTATATATGAAATATAACCTGGTCTAGTGGACAGAATACTAGGTTCAGAACTGGAAGACATGGGTTGGTGACTTGCTCTGACACTTTCTAGTTTTATGAATTCCAGCAAGTCATGGAGCCCCAGTTGCCTCATCTGTTAAACAGGGATAATAATATTTGCAGTACCAACTCACAAAGTTGTAAGGAAGATGACTTTGTAAACCATACATTTGTAATACTGAAATTATTGGTAATAGCTCAAAAACTAGAGACAAACCATGTGTTCGTTGATTGGGGAACCATGGAACAAACTGTGGTAAATAAATATAATGGGATATTTTTCTACCATAAGAAATGGGAGAAGACTTGGGAGACACAGTGACATATACAGTTATCCTTTCCATATTGGGGATTAGGGGTATGGCACCCCTGTGATCTGGAGGATCCATGTAAAATTTTTGGGTCCTCTTTGCACCAGAGAAGAAATCTGAATTATTATGATATTAAATGATAAAACATGTTGATATTTTACAATACTATATATATATATATATATATATTTTATGCATTTCTGAGTTTCCAATCTTTTTCTGTGTTATCTGCTGGCCTTTGTGAGTTGTCTAAAACTCCCCCAAAATTCCCATTTAATTTATTATGCAACCCATGAAACAGCAATGGGGAAGGCTGTGATGTGGAAGCGATAACTATAACAGATAAAGTCCCAACCTTGGAGTCTGAAAGACTTGGCTTCAAGTCCTGCTTTGGACCTACACTAACTGTGTGACTATGTCTGGTTTGTACTTACTTTGAGAACTAGTTTCCTTCAGCAGCCCCCTATGTTAAGGCCTGTCCTTATCCCCTCTAGCTGACAGTGCCTTCTCTCAAAAGAATCACCCTACGTGTGTGTACACACATATACATATATGCATATATCGTTAGGACTGTCTGATTATTGTCCTTGTATTCCCTAGAGCCTATCACTGGCAAATCGTAAGTGCTTAATAAATGCTGGTTGATTAACTTCTCATTGCCCTCTGGCAGTTCTCATACGACTCATAGGCAAGTTGCTAATACTGAAGAAATCATGGGTTTAAACCAAAAAGTGTGAGGAGGACTTGTATGAGATGACGCACAATCTAAACAATACCCACACCAGTTACAAACACAGGAAGAGCAGCAAAGCTCAGCTAAATATACAGAAGAGAAGTCCATCAGGATAATATTACTAATTTATATGCGTTTTTAACGAGACTGAAAAAATTTACAGGATATGTAAACAAAATAAAATTTTCATCTTCATATAAAATGATTGACAATCTTACTCATGTTTCTTTTGCTCTTGTTTATTTCATTATTTGTGTTCACTGATAGATCTTAAGTTTAATTTTTAAAAATTAATTTTAGCAGTTAACATTTTGGAACTGTGGCCAAAAACCTGCAAACCTTTGGCCCATAACAAGTACGAAACTATATGCTTATAGCTATTTACTGGCCCTATTACATGTTCCATATATAATTTAATCTCTACCAATAAACACTAAGACTTAAAAGACCAGAATCCACTCCAAGTTATGGCCTAGAAAACACACATCTGGGTTACCATGAGACCTATTATAACACTGTCCAATCCATTTCTATTTGGAATAAGCTATTCTAAGAATTGTGAAATTTAAAATGTAGTATCTGAGAAAGATGTTTTGAAATAGTGACTAGGTTCCTAGGGTAATACATAAAAGCATAGTTTGGCCCATAACAAGTTCTGGTGACACTGTTTCTATCAAAAAATGAGTTCTGTAATGCTTAGACAACACCATGTTAAAAAAAAAAAAAGGAAGTGGGAGCATTTGGCAAAGACATTTAAACGACAAAAATAATAATTCACAGCATCATACAGAACAGTTTTTTAAAGAATTTTCACATCCGTTACTTTATAGAAAATGCTCAATAAATGTTGATTATGACAATGAAAGTTTGAGATACACAAACATTTTCACCGAGAGATGAAAAACTTACCATTGCCAAGTCTATTATCCACTTTTGAAGAGTCAAGAGGTACCATCCACCCAGAAATCTGTCAGAGTGTTAAATCACAACAGCAGCATATGGTTTATGACAGCATCATGACAATCAGTTAACAGTAATCAAACCACGCATTGCCGCTGGAAAGGGCATGACAATCTACTGCCCAATGGTTCTGTACACAATCTCTGTGATTGCCTTGATAAAGCTCCTGGTTTTTCTAGGCCACCACTTCCCAATATGTATTCTATTCCCATTAGAATGTCAACTCCTTGAGTGAATAAATAAATGAGGGGAAAACACATTTATGAAGTTCCTACTATTTTTCAATCACTGTGCTAAAGGACTTTTGTATTTGTATCCCCAGAGGATCCTTTCCCCTTGAAAATTACCTTGTATCTACTTTGTAGCGGTCCTGACCATACCTGTTTACGTGCTTCCCCCTTAAAAATACAAGCTTTGACTTTGTATCCCTGGGGCTTAGCACTGAGCCTGGCACATGACAAGTAATTAATAAACCAACCCAGATCTTCCAACACAAAATTATTGTCTTTCAAACAAAAATACAGCACAAATTGTGAATTATGGTTATCTGTTTCTCATTTTCTCCTCGAATGGCAACTCCATATGGGGACCAGAAATACAGTAGGAAGAGCAACTGCTCTGGAGTCAGAAGTCTCAGGCTCAAATCCTGCCTCTGCTTATTACCATCTGTGCACCCTTACCTGGGCAAGTAACTCAACCTTCCTGAGCCTCAGGTATCTCAACTGAAAAATGGGGAATGCCAGTGAACTAATGGTCTCTGAGGTCCCTTCCAGCTCCAGTTCTGATCCTATGATCCTTGGCTGGATTATAAACTCCATGTGGGGAAGTAAAATGGCCTCATAGAGTGGAAAGAGTGCTAGCTTATTCTCCAATGAGATAAATGGTCAAAGGATATGACAAACAGTTCTCAAAAGAATTACAAACATAAAAGCCACATAAAAGAATGTTTCAAAAGCACTAATGATAAGAGAAACAAAAAACTAACAACTCTGAGGTTTTACATGGCACCCAGAAAATTGGCAAAGATAACTAGATGGGAATAGTTGATGCTGGGGAGGGGTGGGGCTGTGTAACCATAGGCGCACTAATGCTTTGTTGGTGGAGCTGTAAGTTGGTACAGCCATTCTGGCAAATTCTTTTTTTTTTTTTCTGTTTGTTTTTTTGAGGTGGGAAGGCAGGGCAATTGGGGTTAAGTGACTTGCCCAAGGTCACACAGCTAGTAAGTGTATCAAGTGTCTGAGGCTGGATTTGAACTCAGGTCCTCCTGACTCCAGGGCCAGTGCTCTACTCACTGTGCCACCTAGCTGCCCCAATTCTAGCAAATTCTTAAATACGCAAAAGAAAGTAACTACTGTGTCCATATCCTTTGACCTTGAGATTCCACTGTTAAGCATGCACTCCATAGAAGTCAAATGACAAAAAGGTCCCACATCACACTAAAATATTTATTGCAGTCTTTTTTGTAGTAGCAAAGAATTGGAAATAAAGTAGATGCCCAAACTCTTATACATGAATGTGATGAAATATTACTGTGTTATAAGAAACATTAATATAGAGAAACATAGAAAAAAGACATAAATGTACTAATAAAGAGAAAATAAGCACAACCAGGAAAACCACACATTTTACCCAGACTAGGTCTTCCCTATCTTGCTCAGGCTGGAAATGCAGCAGCCACTCAGGCCCAATCCCACTGCTGAGCAACGATAATGATAATAATGGCTAATAACTACCATTTGAATAGTGCCTACTCTATGCAGGCACTAAACTAAGAGCTTTACGATTATTATCTCATTTGATCCTCACAACAACGCCAGGAAAGGCGCTATTATTATCCTCATTTTACAGATCCGGAAACTGAGGCAAACAGCTTAAGTGACTTGCCCAGGGTCACACAGCTGGGAAGTAACAGACGCCATATTTGAACTCCAGTCTTCTTGACTCCAGGCCCAGCACTTTGTCCGCCATGCCATCTAACTGCCCTTAGGCACAGAAAAGCTGACCTGATCCATTTTCCTGACCTGGATTGGTTTGTCCCTCCTACCTGGTGGCCCTCCCCAGAGACAATCACTACACTGGTGCCAGACTTAGTGTGGATACCCCATTGGAGTCTGCCCTACTGCAGCTCGGAAGTACAGAACTCAGAGGATTCCTCTAGCCTTATGCTCTCCTAGAAGCAAGGATTAGATTAAGATATGCCCTACCACAACTGGCGAAAAATAATACATACAATGACTACAAAAAACGTGGGTGGAAGAAACACCACCAAAACAACTGAAACGAAACATTGTGAAATTATAAGGACAAGCTTGGCCCCAAAGGAGTGATATGAGGAGGCATTCTTCCCCTCCCATTTGCACATGTCTGGATGCACAGGCATGGAGGGCTACATAGGATGTCAGATTTTTTGATGTTAAGTTTTTTCTGCCTTACTCTTAAACTTTTTACTATAAAGGATGTTTCTCTGGGAGGGGGCAGAGGGAGAGATACAGTGGGAAATTTAAGTGATATCAAAACAAATGCTATCAATAAAAATTTTTTTTCAAATGAGCACCAGCTCTAGAGTCAGAGAATCAGGGCTTAAAGCCCCCCTTTGATACTGACAACCTGTTAAGCCTAGGAGATTTACTTAGCAACTTTGAGTCTCTTTCCTTATTTGTCAAATGATAGGATTGGACCAGATGGCCTATGAAGTCTCTTCCAGCCCTAAATCTGTGATTTGGTTAACAATGCCTTATCTACACTTTGTACCCTTCCCACCACCTAGCAAGGCAGGTGCTTAACAAATGTTTTGGAATAAATCAATGAAACAATTTAACAAATAAAATGCCCACTACTACTCCTCTCATTATGGGTTGCACAGAGAGTTAGTAACAGAACCCTCGCTAAACTTTTCCTCACTCCCAATCCAGTTTTCTCTCCATTCTCTTAGGTTGTGTCTTCATATTATGCTGCATTTGGGAAGACACTCACTTAGCTTTTCTCCTTCAAACACCTACTAAGCACTCAATAGGACAGAAACAAGAACCGCTTTTGTAGACAATATTTTTCTACTGCTAAGTACATTATTAGGAGCAACTGGAATGGAGGGGGGGATGGAAATAAAGGGGTAGGGGTTTATTAAGTACCTACTATACAGCAGCTACCACGCTAAGTGCTTTACAAATGTTATTATGACTTAGCAATTCCTGAATTAAAGTGAACTTGAGGCATTTTGTGGGTGCATTTTTGTCTCTATTAATGCACACATACCATCCAGAATGCTAACTCCCATCTTCTTAGTTCTGCCACCTAAGAGAACACGGCAAACTCCAGACAATTCACATACTGTTAATGAATAACAAACACCACTGGGATTTCAGCTTCTTAAAGATACCAAAAGGATACATGACAATATATGGGATGGCCTGCTTCATGCTTCCATTATAGTGAAAAACACATAGCAAGAGGACAACATCTGAAAGAGAAAAGTTGATAGAGGTGAGAGAGGAGACAAAAGAATATTAAAAATAGAAGGAAACAATTAGAGAGGCAGACTCAGGAGGCCTGAGTTCGAGTCTTACCTCTAATGAACACTAGCTATGTGACCTAGGGTAAGACACTTAAGATTCCAGTATCCCCAGGAAGTCTTTAGGACTAAAGTCTGTAGAGCAGGTGCCATTCTGAATTTTTAGAAGAAGTTTCCTCCCAGGGAATTCCTTTTACCAATGAAATTGTAGGACTAGTCCAAACCTCCCCCGCCCCAAGATTACCTTGTGCAATGAGGATCGGGTACTCCAGGTAGGTCAGCAGAGGGTAGCTGTAATAACTCTGGTACTGTAAAAACACAAGGAATCTGGATGGGAAAATAGAAATGGAATCTGCTCAGAAATTTAGAATCGATCGGCAAAGATAAAAATCATGAGTAAGACTAGCCCCTGAGAAGACTAAGGTGAAGAAGAAATTCAGCAGTTTTTAAGTAACAATTGTATACAAGGCCCTGAGTTTGTTTTATTTTTATCATATGGATACACAGAGAATTCCTAAAGTCTCAGTGAAATTTTAAGCTACTTTTGGGATAATTTGTGTATGTATTTGTATAAGCAATAACACCACAATTCCAAGGGAAAGTAACACATGAATAATGCAATTCTCTTTTGTCCTTTTAAAGACTCAGACTTTTATTTCACCCAGGCTAGAAGTGCAGTGGCCACTCACCGCCCAACCTTTGACCTGCTATATTTCCCACCTGGACCAGTTTGTCCTTCCTTAGGCAGCCTGGTTTGGTCCTCTGATCCCCGAGGCTCGGCTCATCATATTCGTGCCTGATTTAGTACTACTGCAGCTTGGAACCCTCAAACTCCAGTGGACCACTAGCTTCAGCCTCCCCTAAACAGGGACTTCAGATGAGTGCTACAAGTCCCAGGCTTATACAATTCAATTCAATTTACATTTATTAAGCACCTTGGAGGTGCCAGACTAGGGCAGCTCATTTTACAGATGAGGAAACTGGAGGCAAACAGGATTAAGTTACTTGCCCAAGGTCATACAGCTAGTGTATGAGGCCAGATTTGAACTCAGGAAGATGAGTCATCCTGACTCCCGGCCTGGCACTCTATCCAGGGGACCACCTAGTTGTCTCTAGGTTACAAGTTAGAGATCTGCACAGGATCATAAATTGGGAATTGGAAGGGACCTTTGAAATCACCTAGTCTAATCTCCCCATTTTACAGATGAGGAAACTGAGACTCAGATTATATAACTTGCCCAAAGTGATTTATTATCTCTCACTGGCAGAGCCAGAATTTGAACCCAGGTCCTCTGATTCCACATCCAAGGCTCTTTCCATAGGATTGCAGGCACCACCTTGCCTCTGAGCTTCACTGAACCATTGGCTCTTAAGAAAATCAAACTCAAAAATTTCCCTGACATTTGTCCCTAAGTAACTCATTACTTTTCTAATAACCATCTACAGTTTCCCAAACTATAAAAAGGCAATAAGGAAACATGAACTTGCAAGAAGAAAACAAATCTTACTAAGTTGTGTCTTCCTGGTATC
Source organism: Phalanger gymnotis (assembly GCA_028646595.1). Lineage (NCBI taxonomy): Eukaryota > Metazoa > Chordata > Mammalia > Diprotodontia > Phalangeridae > Phalanger > Phalanger gymnotis. The sequence goes on from CM053625.1 coordinate 254,997,753, forward strand.
TTGTTTCTGACTGGGGCGAGGCTGAGGCCTGGCAGCCCAGCAGCTAGCTGTTGCTTTATAGGGAGGGTTTCAAGCTTGGCAAGAAGAGAATTCCTCCTGGCTGTGGATCTCATCTCCCAACTCCCTCAGTTCTCTCCTCCCCCACTAGCCTCTTGCAAGGAAACCAGGGAAGGGACTATGTATAGGTTCTGGATGGGACATCTGAACGGAAATCAGTCACTGTTAGGCACCTGAATGTAAAGGCTTACAGTCAGAAGGACTGCAGTTCGAATCCTGCCTCAAATACTTCTGACTGTGTATTATGATAATTAAGATGGGACTTTTTTGCTGTTTTTCTCTTTTGGATCAAGTGCCTTTGTTTCAATTGGGAGTCTTTGATTGAATCAAGAGTCTTTGACCTGCTTAAGAAACAAGAAAGCCCCAGACCCTGGGCCCAAGATCTTTTTCCTAAGTAGGCTGTGAGCCCTCAGGGTCCTGAAGAGGGTATAAAAGCTATGAGGTTGGCATTTTGCTTTTGGGAGCACACTCATTGAAAGACTTAGTGATGAGACTCTGGCTAAGCCGTTGAAGCAGCCTCCTCCTTTGAAAACCCAGATGTCGGTACTTCTCTTTTTGGTAGCTATGTATGTGATATCTTGATCAGACAAAGCCTATCTGTTGATCTGTTTGTAGTTTCTGTTTGTATTTGCTCTGAAGTTCAGGGTGCTGACTTTTTCCCCTGAACCAAGTGAATGGTATATGTATGTTTAATTAAAGTAAGACTGTTAACCCCTTAAAGTTCTTTTCCTTAGAAAAGCAGATCAAAAAACCTGTGCTAGCAGCCCTCCTGTGTGTTGGTGTTATTGGCCTTACACAGCCACAGTATCAGCAAGTAGCACTGTTGTTACACTGTGTCACCCTGAGCAAGTTACTTAATCTCCTTCTCAGTCTCACTTTTTTACACCTGTAAAATGGAGTTAACGATAGAAACTACGAGAGAGGAATAGAATTTGAACTCAAAATCTTTTTAAAAATTTTAAATTGTTTTAACACATAATTGGGGGAAAATAAAATATTATTATCAAAAAAATAACAGCAATTACCTCAAAGAATTGTTTTAAGGAATGAAGAAAAACGTACATAAAGAACTTTGTAACAACAAAGCATTTATATAGTATCTACCATGTGCCAGGTACTGTGCTCAGCACTTCATAAATATTATTTCATTTGATACTCACAATAAACCTGAGAGGAAGATAATACTCCCATTGTGCAGTTCACGGCACTGAGGCAGACAGAGGTTAAGTGACTTATGTAGGGTCATATAGCTAGCAAGTATCTCAGGCCAGATTTGAATTCAGGCCACTGTACCATTTAACCACCTTAAAGTGCTATATAAGAGGTATCAATCTATCATTATCATTATCATTATTATTATGTACTTACTATATGCCATGTGCTGTGTTACATGCTGGGGATGAAAAGAAAAGCCAAAGGAGTGGCTACTCTCAAGGAGTCTACATTTGATAGAGGAACAACATGTGAAGAAATGGGCACATTTAAGATCTATACAGAGTAGATAGAAGATATCCTGCGAGGAGAAGGCCTTGGCCTTCTACAGAAGGTAGGATCTGAACTGGCAAAAACCAGTTACTAAAAGTCAGAGATGAAGGACAGCATTCCCAGCACGGGAGACAGCCAGTGCAAATGCATGGAGGTGGGAGATTAAGAAACATGTTCAAGGAACTACAAGTAGGCTAACAAGGCTGGATAGTAGAGTAGATAGAGGAAGGAAAGTATAAGAAGACTGGAACTGTAAGAAGGAGTCTGCTTGTGAAGAGCTTTAAATGACATAACTTTATAACTGATCCTGAAGTTAACAGGGAATCACCAAAGTTTTGTTTTGTTTTGAATACAGGGCTGACATAGGCAGACCTGTGCTTTAGGAAAATCACCTTAGCAGCTAAGTGGAGGAGGAATTGAGTAGGGAGAGACTCGAAGATGCAGAGATGGATCTAGATTCAGGAAAACCTGAGTTTGAATCCTACATCAGACACTGTGTGACCCTGGGCAAGTTGCTTGATCTCTCGAGGTGGACCACTTGATCTGTCTTCCTCAGTTTTCTCATCTGCAAAGGGATGATAACACCTACCACACAGGGTTGTTGAGAGGATAAAAGTACGTCTTTGTCAAGCATGTTGCAAATCTTAAAATGCCATAGAAATCCTAGCTGTTATTATTTTTACTGGGAGACAGTTAAACGGCCATTGCCATTGTCCCAGTGAGAAGTGATGAGGGCCTAAAGAAGGACGATGACAATGTTTGTTGAAATTAGGGGAGATAAGAGATTTTGTGAAAGTGAGAATGACAAATATGATAACAAATATGGGGTAAATAGTTAAGAGCTGAGGATGCTGCTGCGGTTTTGAATGTGGGTGACTGAGAAGATGGTGGTGCCCTGGACAAGAATAGGGAAGAGGGAGGATCTGGGGAAAAGATATTGAGTTCTCTTTTGGACATCTTGAGCTTGGGATACTGTATCAGTAAAGCAATAATAACAATGCAGAAGATAATTGTCAAAATGTCTATGTTGTTCTGTATCACAAAGTATACGAGACTCTCCACAAAGAAGGTAGAAGTATAACATTTATTCAGACACCAGAGGACCATATTCCATAAGCCATCTGCCCAATTCATCATCACAGCAGTGTAACATCCAATACGTAATATCACAACATGGAGTCTCGCCATCCCAAAACCTCTCTCGACCCCCTGTGGGTGCCTTCCCAAAAACAAATTCAGGGTACAGCTAAGTCACAGTCTGTTCAGCTCTAACTATCACAACGGCGGCCATTGGCAGCCATAACTGCTCTCTCTCAGCATATTCTGTGACATAACTTCCTCTTCCTGTCAGGAAGCTCCTCCTACCACATGCGACTGAGGCTTCTTGTGATGTAAGCAGGCCACGTGGCCTATTAACGGGTGGGAAAGATCTTCCAATCTAAATTGCTACTACAGATGCCTCCAGAACATCCAGCTAGAGATGTCCAAAACAATGGTGGCGATGGCTAGAACTCAGGAGGGGCAGTAAGGCTGAATATACAAAGCTGGTAATCATTTGCATAGAGACAGAGTTCCCTTGAGAACTGATGAGATCACCAAGTGACACAGAAGGAAAAAGAAGAGGTTCCAGGAAAGATTCAGGGTGGGAAATACCATAGTTTAGAGTGTATGACAAAGATAAAAATACAGAAAAAGACACTGAGGAGTGGGCAGCCAGGTAGGAAGGGAATGGAGAAGGCAATGTCACACAAACCTAGAGAGAAAAGATCATTCAAGGAGTCATGAGCTGAGAGTTCAAGACGATTAAGGAAAAGCTGTTCACACGCAATTAAGAGCATTGCTAAAAAAAACAAAAACAACAAAAAAAAACACACACACCAAAAAAAACAATGATCCAGAAGGGAACTTGAAGACTACTACTTCCAACATTTCATTTTACAAAGAGTAGAAGAGTCATGGAACAACAGAAAAAAAGTGTTGAACTTGGAGTCACTGGATCTGCTTCAAATCCTGTATCTGCCACTTGTGTAATCATGGCCAAAGCTTTCTTGGACTTCATTGATAAAATAAGGAGACTGGACTGAATGACTGTTAAGTTCCCTTCCAGCTCTAAATCCATGATTCTAGTAAATTGAGGTTCAAAGAGGTTAAGTGATTTATTTAGCCATGGTCATGGTAACTATTGGGATGCAAATCCAAGGAGCTCTTTACACTGCATGATTTTACAGATCTAAAAGCCCTTCAAGTATCTGGCTCTAGCTCTTCTTTCTAGATTCATCTCACATTACTTCCCTCACATATACCAAGGCACCAATCCTGTGATTACCCATACCCAAATTCCCTTTTCTGGATACCACTCTCCTTTATATGTGGTCACCACCTACATAAAAATGTAAGTGGTTTCCCTTTTGTATTTCTATTCCTAACACCTAGCATAGTGCCTGGCACAAAGAAAGCACCTGATACATACTTTTTTCATTCATCCATGCATTTATGCATTTATTCATTCATTCATACATACCTAAGTGTCCTTATTCAGTGCCCTCCTTCCAGAGCTGTTTCTGAGAATCCCCCATTCTCTTCAAGACTCAGCCCAGGCACCACATCCTCCAGAGGTTATTCAGGATTCTCTCAGTTGTTAATGGTTTCCTCCTCCCCAATTACTTTGTAATTGCTTTTTGAATACTTAGCATATATATTCTGTGCATTCTGTATCCTCTGTGTGTGTGTATGTCTGTGTCTGTGTCTGTCTTCATCATCCCCAACAGAATGGACACTCCCAAGGAACAAGATAGGCTTCATTTTTTCTTTTTTTTTTTTACTCCCAGTATTTAGTTAATAGGAGCATTATGAATGCTTGCTGAATTCAATGCAATTGGACTAGATGACCTCTAACATCCTCTCTAAACCTAGAACCTTCAACCTACCCTACGTACCTCACTTGGAAGTAGAGTGAAGTTAAAGAGATAAAGTTATCTAAAGCATTTGGAAATCCTATTAAAGAGTCATGCCCACAAATAGGCAAAAAGGTAGAGAATAGTCTGGATGAAACATTGCCACCCCACCCCCACTTCTTCAGCATTTTGAAGAAGTCGAGTTTCAAGTATTTTCTTCCTTTCAGTAAAAAAACAGTAGTATATGTTTGCACCTGTAGAAAGGCTTTTTGTTCATTTAAGATTTACAGACAGTAGCTGTAGCAATAAGAGAAAAAGAAACTGAAGGAATTAGAATAGTCAAAGAAGAAACTAAATTAGCACTTTTGCAGATGATATGATGATTTACTTAGAGAATCAAGTAAAAAACTACTTGAAATAATAAAAAACTTTAGCAAAGTTGCAGGATATAAAATAAACCCATATAAAACCTCAGCTTTTCTATACATTACTAACAAAGCCCATCAGCAAGTGATAGAAAGAGAAATTCCATTTAAAGTTACTGTAGACACTATAAAATATTTGGGAGTCTACCTGCCAAGACAAACCCTGGGCCTATATGAACATAATCACAAAACACTTTTCACACAAATAAAGTCAGATCTAACTAAATGGAAAAACATCAGTTGCTTGTGGTTAGGCCAAGCTAATATAATAAAAATGACAACTTTACCTAAATTAATTTACTTATTCAGTGCCATCCCAAACTACCAAAAAATTATTTTACAGAGCTGGATAAAATAATAACAAAATTCATCTGAAGAACAAAAGGTCCAGAATATCAAGGGAATTAATGAAAAGAAATGCTAAGGAAGGTGGCCTAGCTATACCAGATATTAAACTGTACTATACAGCAGCAGTCATCAAAACTACTTGGTACTGGCTAAGAAACAGAGTCATGGATCAGTGGAATAGGTAAGGTACGCAAAACACAGTAGTCGACTATAGCAACTTACTCTTTGATAAACCCAAAGAATCCAGCTTCTGGGCTAAGAATTCACTATTTCACATAATCTGCGGGGAAAATTGGAAAATGGTAGGGCAGAAACTGGGTATAGATCAATATCTTACACCATATACCAAAATAAAGTCAAAATGAGTTCATGATTTAGGAATAAAGGCTGATACTATAAGCAATTTGGGAGAGCAAGGCATAGTTTAACTATCAGATATATGGGAAAGGAAAGAATTTATGACACAAGAGATAGAGAGCATTATAAAATGCAAAATGGATAATTTTGATTATGCTAAATTGGAAAGTTTTGTATAAAAAAAACCAATGCAACAAAGATTAGGAGGGAAGCAGAAAATGGGGAGAAAATCTTTACAACCAATGTCTCTGATAAAGGCCTCATTTCTAAAATATACAGAGAACTGAGCCAAATTTATAGGAATACAAGTTCTTCCCCAATTGGGAAATGATCAAAGGATATGAACAGACAGTTTTTAGAGGAAGAAATTAAAGACGTCTATAGGCAAATGAACGAATGCTCTAAATCACTATTG
>CM053625.1:255003833-255017312 GCA_028646595.1 Phalanger gymnotis
GGGAAGACAGAGACTTCATAATAACCTGGAAAAACCTACATGATATGATACTGAGTGAGAGGAGCAGAACCAGGACGACATTGTACACAACCACAGGCATATTGATTCTGTGATGACTGACTTTGATAGGCTTGGCTCTTCTCAGCAATACAAGGTTCAAAGACAACTCCAAAGGACTCATGATGGAGAGAGCTATCTACATCCAGAGAAAAACTATGGAGTCTGAATGCACATTGAGGCAAACTATTTGCTCTCTTTTTTTTCCTTTTGGTTTTGTTTCTTTTTTCTCATGATTCATTCCATTGGTCATAATTCTTCTTTACAACTTGACTATTGTGTAAATAAGTTTAATGCGAAGGTATATGTAGAAGATATATCAGATTCCAAGCTGTCTTGGGGGGAAAGGAAAGAGGGGAGGGGAGGGGAAGAAAATCTGGAACTCAAAAACATGCAGAACTGAGTGTTGCAAACTAAAAATAAAAAATCTTAATTTTTAAATAAAGATGTATAGACAGACAGATAATGGACTACCAAACGGTTATCACCTATATAGAGTATCCCCCCCAAAACTTAATGAAGTTGAAGCTATTAAAACTTAATACTTTTGGGACACCCTTTATATATTTATACATGTTTAGTATGCCACTCTATGCTTATGTGTGTGTATGTGTATATTATGTATGTATAAGCTTTAAAAGCTTAGAAGTATAGTAAGATTTTTGGAATATCCTGTATATATAATGAAGTCTTTATACACACACATACACACACACACGCACGCACACTTCTGTACCTCTAATTAAACTGTCGAGAATATAGAATTCTAGTGTTAGAGCTGGGAGGGACCTTAAGAGACTATCTACTTCGGGCTCTTCATTGTACAGATGGAGGAAAATGAAACCCAGATGCGGGAAATGACTTGCCTAAAAATCAAACAGCTGGACTCACAGATATAGAACTGGAAGGGAACTTAGCAGCCATCAAATACAGCAAGATCTGAGTTCCATTCAGGTCTCAGACACTTACCTGTATGCCCCTGGGCAAGTCACTTAATCTCTTTATCTGGAAACTGGAATAATAGCACCTATTACAAAAAGTTCTAGTGAGATATACATTGATAAGACTTTGCAATTCTTAAAGCTCTTTGGAAATGATAGGTGGTAGTGGTGGTGGTAGTAGTAGTAGTAGTGGTGATAGTAGAAGTAATCAAACCATCTTATTGTATAGATGAGGAAACTAAGGCCAAGGAGATCAAATGACAAGCTCATCATCATGTTAACAACTGCCAGAGTAGGATTTGAGGCCAGGTCCCCAACTCCAAAGCCACTGCTCTTTCTACCGTACCCCTACAGATAATAGTGAATCAGATCTAGACCCCAGGTCTCCTGACTCTCAGTCCACCTCACTACCAGCAGCCTGTTTCTCAAGCATCTTTCAGGACATCTTGTCCTGGACAGGTGGTGGGGGTGGGAGGAGGGAGACACATAAGCAAATGCTCACTTCAGTTGCTGATTCACTGATGCTGCCTCAGTGGGACCAAGTATGCTTTGTTGCATCATTCCTGCCAATGTGTTCTTGAGCAGGTGGGGGCAAAGGAACTCTGAAACCTGAGTAGAGAGGAATTAAGTGACTTCACCATGCCAGATCTAAAACAAGGGCCCAATCCTTTAGCCCAACCTGGTCATTCAAGCTGGAAAAACAGGCTTCAGCAAAGACTACCACTGGTCGAAAAAACATAACTCACAATGGTAGATACTTAATAAGGCATAATAACTTAGAAACCGAATCCAGAGAAGGGAGGGGCGACAGTGGGGGAGGGAGAGAGAGAAAGACAGAGAGAGAGAGACAGAGAGAAGAGAGACAGAGACAGAGAGACAGAGACAGAGGGAGAGACAGAGACAGAGACACGCACCAGATTTGTATTTTTATTCATGAACAGTTTCTTCATGCATTAACTCATCAGTTGGGGTTTGTTTTTGAGCATTGTATTGGAAAAAGCAACTGATCTAGATTCAAATCAGGACCCAAATACTTGTGCATTGTTTGTCCCCTAGGAAAATCACTTTATCTTCTTTAGCTCTCTTTCAGGTTCCTCTGTATGATGGGTACAGCAATATTTGTATTGCACTCCTCGCTAGGCTATTGTAAGGAAAGCTTCTTCCTCTATTACCAGGAGGGGTCCAGGGCAGCCTTCTCATCTTCTCCCACCTGGCTGCACTCCTCTGGTCTTCATCAGGCCCACCCTCCCACTGGTTACCCTCCTTCCAGTTGGCTTCCAGTTAAAACGTTCTGTGACTCTGACAACCACAAAAGCCATTCATGTTTTTTTCCCCTTAACATACAATTTCATTAGCATCAGTAGGAATTTCAGAATGCTTTTTATTCTTGGGATTTCACAGTATGATAAATCACAAAAATTAAGTCCTGGAAAGGGTTTGAAACTCCTCATTTTACAGATAAAGGAAATGAGGCCCAGAGAAAAAAAGTTAGTGAGAACTTTGGGAATAGCTGTAAAAGAACCTAGGTCTACAGATTCCCTGTCCAGCATTGTTTATTATTAATATTAATGTAATAACTGGCACTTATATAATGCTTTAAAGTTTTAATTGTCTGCTTTATAGACATTATCTCATTTGAACCTTACGACAACCCTGTGAAGTCAGTGCCATGGGTATTCTCCCCATTTTACAGATGAGGAAACAGACTCATAAAAATAAATAATTTGGTTACACAGCTTCTGACACAGTAAGTGTCAGACAGGGCATTCTGAAGTCATGTTTTCCTGACTGAGGCCCAGATCCTTGTCCATCATATCTGGCTGCCTTAAACATTACCCCAACGGTCTCTAAACTAAATCCTGAAGTAGCTACTTTTTACTACAGGTATTAGCAGAGGTGATATGACTCTCTCATGGTCACATAGTGTCAGAGGTGAGAATTTGAACGTAGGTATTTCTGACTCCAAGTTCCACTTTCTTCTCTGGAAGCTTCCCACGTACTACCCAAAGCAGAAGAATTTCTGATGGAATTCCTCTCTAGTTCCCCAGGAATTCATAAAGCCTTGTCACCATCCACAGAATCCTCAATCCCATCCTCCACTGCAATGTAATCGAGGTTTTCCCTATCAAAGCTGGACAGACAGGCTCCAGAATAGGTGTCACCTTTAGCTGTGAAGGGAACCTGCCAGTTGCCTTGACACAGCACCCTCTTCAGGGAAGAAGTAGCACAGTAGGGAGAGAGTTAGCCCTGGTATTGGGAAGAAGACCTGTGTTCAAATCATGCCTCAGATACTAGCTTTGCGACCCTGGGCAGGTCATTTTGCCCATCTCCCTCAGTTTCCTCCTCTGTAAGATGGGAGTAATAATAGCACCTATCTCACAGGATTATTATGAGGATAAAGTGTCTTGCAGATATTAAATGTGGGCTATCATTATTATTAGAGGAACAATTTTGGCAAAACCTGAGTATCACTTGGTCTATTTTATTATTCTACTAAGGAACTTTTGTACCTTTCGTTCCCACATCCATCAGTGTTTGTCTTGAATTATATACTCTTTCAGGGGTCAGAAGCTACATCCTTGGGGGCTCTCTGTGGAAATACCCAGACCGTACTTAAGTAACCTAGTGAGTGAGTGCAGATTAAGGGCCAGGGCCAGGTGTAATGGCAGGATAGCCAGGGTGTTGAATAACATTAGGTGAGATTTTCGTAATCAGGCAATAAACCCATGAATTCATAAGCTTCTACAATTGATCTGAGAGTCCCTTAACCCAGAAACTGACTAAGGATGAGCACTTACACCTAATGATATGAAAACTGCACATACAAGAAAAAATTGTCATTCCTTCTTTGCTTATATCAATTACATAAAGTACCAACTGCTTGGCTCCTGCTGCCAAGAAAAAGAATTAGAAATGAAGCTGCTTCTCTTCTTATTTGGGTATTGGCCTTAATTAACCCGGATTTATCCAGAATGGCTGAAAATATGGTATCGTAGTTCAAAGGTGAATTACAAGTTGCCATTTACACCATTCGTAGTCTGCCAATTTTATTTTATTTACCTTTATTGATAACTTTGGTTTTTATATCACCTTTGTTTCCAAATATATCCCTTTTCTCCCACATAACAAAGGATAAAAAAAGAGGAAGAGAAAAGCAGTTCAGGAAAACCAACCAGTACTTCAACTGTGTATGGCAGCATGTGCTGTATACCACACACGTGGCCTCCCACCTTCTTCGTAAAGGAACAAACTCCATTTTTCTGTGAATTCAATTTTCAGTGGGAAAATGGGTACAATTAATTAATAAGAAATAAAATAAAAGGCTGTGGTGGGATAGAGTGGAAAAAATTCTATACTCGAAGTCAGAGGACCTGGGTTCTAATCTCAGCTCTTCCACTGTGTGACCTCAGGCAAGTGACAATTTACCGGGCTAGTTTCTTCCTCTGTAAAATGAGGTAAAATCTAAGCTCCCTTTTACTTCTAAATCTATGATGCTAAGTACTGGTTTTGCCATTATCACATTGTGTGACCCTGGGCAAATCACTTGACCTCTCTGGGTCTTTGTTTCCTCATCTGATGATTGTGGGAATTTATGGATGAATGAATCTCATATTCTTAACCAAACAAGAAACAGAGGCAATTACAAAAGATGAAACAGATAACTTTGATTACTTGAAACTGAAAAGCTTTTACATACCCAATATTATTGCATCTAGGATAAAAAGGAAGTGGTCAAATGGGAAAAAAACTTCGTATAGAATTTTTCTGGTAAGGATTTGGTATCCAAGATATAAACAAATAATAAATATAAGACCAGTAGCCATTCTCAAGTAGATAAATGATCAAAGGATACGAACAAACAGTTCTCAAAAAGAACTACAAAGTATTCACAACTTCATGAAAAAATCTTGCAAATCCCTAATAAGAAAAGGCAAATGAAAACAACCCTGAGGTTTCATTTCACACCCTGAAAATTGGCAAAAACTGACAAAAAATGGCAACTGTCAACGTTGGGGTTGTGGAAAGGTAAGTATACTAACACACTGTTGGTGGAGCTTTGAAATGGTCCAAGCACTTGGGAAAACAATCTGAGATTATGCAAATACAGTGCCTAAAATGTCCATACTCTTTGTTTTTTTTTTTTAAATAGTATCTTATTTTTTTTAATTACATACAAAAACTCTTTTTAAAATTTGGGGTTTTAAAAAAAATTTTGAGTTTCAAATTCTTTCTCTCCATCCTTCCCCTCCTCCCTGAGAAAGCAAGCAATTTGATATAGGTTATACATATGCAATCTTGCAAAACATATAAAATATCCATATCCTTTGAAACAGAGACTACAGAGACTCCATTACTGGGATTATATTACAAAGAAGCCATCGATAAGGAAAAGAGTCCCCATATACTCCAAAATATTTAGAGCAGCACCTGTTATGATAGTAAGAATTGGAGACAAAGTATACACCCATCAATTGGGGAAGGGCTAAGCAAATTGTAGTTTTGTGTGTTTTTCAGTCCTAACTCTTCATGACCCCATTTGGGTTTTCTTGGCAAAGATACTGGAGTGGTTTGCCATTTCCTTCTCCAGCTCATGTTACAGATGAGGAAACTGAGGCAAACGGGGTTAAGTGACTTGCCCAGGGTCACACAGCAAGTAAGTCTCTAAGGCCAGATTTGAACTCAGGAAGAAGAGTCTTCCTATTTTCAATCGCAGTGCTCTATCCACTGCACCACCTAACTACAGAAACAAATCATGATAAGTACATGTAAAGAAATATTACTCTGATGTAAGAAATGCTACGTGTGATGAATACAAAGAAGCAAAGCAAGATCCATATGAATTGATGCAGAATAAACAGAACCAAGACAATATTATACATAGTAACCACAACATAAACAGAAAAAACTGACATCAAAAACAAATCAAAAGTGGTAACAAAATTACAAAGGCAAGCAGCACTTGAATGAAAAGACACCCTCAACCCATTCCTCTGTGAAGCAGAGAGGTTCATGGGTGTTACACAGTGCACATTTTTGGACTCTTATTAATATATGGATCGACTGTACTGAATTCGCTTTGTTTCTTAAAAAATACTATGTAGAAAAATGTGGACTTGGGCCTATGAGGGAAGACATTATCTACCCTCAGAAACAGAAGATAAACAAGTATAGTTCAGTCTTACATAGATGCATATGAATGTACGTCTATATATGAGAATGATTATAGATATCTAAGTGTAAGTATGTATGTCTATATGTATGTGTGTTGGTGCACATATATGTGTATATGTGTATGTATATGTGTGATTCCATATGTATATGTGTATGTGTGTATACACACACACACAAACACATGCAAAGTACACAAGAACAAAGTAAAAGTTCATAGCAGAGAACAAAAGAAAACTCATAAGGAAGCAAAGAAAAGATGGACAGGTCTGAACACAATGAATAATATTTATTATACAGGCTTTCCTGAAATGGAAATTTATTGCTGCATATTTTGATTCCTCTCTTACATTCTGCTGTGTACTTTTTTCCCCCAAATCTTATTTTCTATTTAAGTTTATAATGTTTCTTTTTCTTATTGTGTATTTAAGTTTTAGCATTTAAGTTTAAAACGAACTATTCAAAAAATACTATTTGCTATATGGGATGGTTCTCTGAGAGGAGGAAGAGGGATACATGAGATACTACGGTGATGTAAGAAACAGGAAATATCAATAAAAACTTGTTTTAAAAAAATAGATGAATGGATATTTCAGGTCCCTTGTAGCTCCAATGCCACTTATATTGTGAGGTCTCTTCCATTTCTGGCATTCTCCAATTCTCTCACAATCAACGCTCTGAGGATTCAGAAGCAAATTCATCTGTTCATAGATATTTCTTGAGTACCTACTATGTGCAAGTCTCTGTGGGGAATTAAGAGATGAATAAAAATCTAACCTAAGGAAAAGAAGAGGTAAACAAGTAAGTGCAGCACAAGCTAGAATATAAGAAAGCCTACAGGAGGTGTATAAACAGAAGGCTTGATTCAAGTCAACAGGAATTAAACTAAATATTGGAGAAGCAGAGCAAAGAATGTTCTGGATGAGTCAGTATCCAGACTCAAGATCCTGGCTCTGCCACTTAACTTTGTGGATTTGAACTCAGGAAGGTAAGTCTTCGTGTTTTCAAGCCCAGTGCTCTCCCCACTGTGCCATCTAGCTGACCCCATCTTTATAATGAAAGCCCCATAAAATGAAAGGTTTAGACGAGATCAATTCTTAGATCCTCTCCAACATCATCCGTGCTCATGCAGTCTTAGGGATCTTTTCTGTGTAAGGCACTAGGCAATAAGGTAGGAGAGAGAGCCCACTTCATAGAAATAGGGCTGAAAAGATATCCATGGCTGTACATGATCATCTATCTAGTCCAGCAGTTGGCAAGCTACTGCCTGACCAACTCCAGGCCACAGCTGATCCCTGCTCTAATCCAATTCCAGCATTCCACAGATGAGGAAATGGAGGCCAAGAAAAAGAAGCAGAAACAGGATCTGAACTCAGGTCCTCTGACTCCAGACGCAGTGTTCTTTTCACAAACACACTGCCTCTTCCATTGGAATGATCGGGAAAAGCTAAATGGAAGAGATGGTATTTGGGCTGGCTTTTGAAGAGGGTAGGAGTTGAATGAAGGAGAGGTATTCCCAGTGTATAAAAAGGAAAGGAAGGGATAGCTATGTGGTCTAGAGGATAGAACACCAGCCTGCAAATCAGAAGGACCTGAGTTCAAATCTAGTCTCAGATACTTTTTTTATCTATGTGACTCAGGGCAAGTCACTTAACGCAGAATGCCTTAAAAAACAAAAGGACAGGAACCTGGGTTTAGGGATGGGGATGGATAATGAGAAAGCTGATACTTGTTCCCTCCTGGCCATTTTTCTTGGCTGCTTCCTACACCTGGAATAGGAAGGGCAGCAGGACAAAGGAGAAGTTGGCTGCTGGGTTCTTAGTAGAAGTAAAAAATCTGCAAGGCTTGGAGTATGGCATTCCATTCCCCACTCCCAAATTTGACCAAAGGTGAGCAAATATATTGTTGACAAGATAAAATTAGCTCTTAAAAAAATTAAGAAAAGAAAACCCCTCAGTTTGGTGAGCTATTCCCATTCCCAGACAATGATTAGGACATGGCTAGATTTAGAACTGCAATTTTCTGAGCAACTTGTGCAAAGCCATGTCCAAATTGAACATTTAAAGAATCAGGTGACCTACACTTTCCATTTGAAAGAGTCTTACCTCTTTCGACATTTGGATGTGTTTATTATGGATGATGGCGCAGCTAATAGGGTTGAACAGCTTGCAGGATCACAGGATTTAAAGCTAGGTAGACTTTTAGGGAGTACATAATCCAGTTTGCTCATTTTACATGAGGAAATTAGGGTGAAGGAGGAGAAGGAGGAAGAAGAACAGGAAGAAAGGAAGGAAAGAAGGAATGAAGGAAGGAAGGGAAAGAAGGAAGGAAGGAAGGAGGGAAAAGAGGGAAAGAAGGAAGGAAGGAAGGAAGGAAGGAAGGAAGGAAGGAAGGAAGGAAGGAAGGAAGGAAGGAAGGAAGGAAGGAAGGAAGGAAGGAAGGAAGGAGGGAAGGAAGGGAAGGAAGGAAGAAGGTAGTGGTAGCGGAAGTAAAAGTAATAATACTGGCATTTCTATAGTACTTTAAGGTTTGCAAAGTGCTTTTCATGGGTTATTTCATTCAGGTCTCTTAGGTGTTTTCAATAAATACATATTGAAATGAATGTAGTTAGGGAAGAATAACTTGTATAAGAAGAAAGTAAAGCATAGTGATCTTTTTCCACCTTGTCTCCCTGACTCCATTATAAGCCCTCTGAGGCAGGAAGCCATCTTTGACTTCTTTGTACATTGTGCCACCTCCCAATTCTTATCCCTGTTTGATACACAACTCAATCAGAACGTGACTTGCTGCACGAGTCCACCTGCAAATTTCTCTCTGGTGGGGGCCAAACCTCCTCTGAAATCTCCCTCCATTGCTGCATGATACTATAGATCTGAATTCGGCACGTTCCAGGGTAGTATAATGTTAGAGGCATCTAACTGGTGGTGTGGATGTTTTGGATTTGGAGTCAAGACGCCACAAGCTGGAATCCTGCCTCAGATATTGTGTGACCCTGGACAAGTCACTTAACCCCATTTACCTCAGTTTCCTCATCTGTAAATGAGCTGGAGAAGGAAATGGCAAACCACCCCAGCATCTTTGCCAAGAAAACTTCAAATAGACTTGCAGAGTCAAACACTATTGAAAATGACCCAACAACAAGAAAGTTGCAAAGGCAGACTGCAGACAAGACTGTGAAGGGCCTTGAATGGCAGGCTGAGTGAGAAGTTTGGAGCCAATGTGATGTAATAGAAAAACCATGGGTCTGGAATTAGAGAAATCTCAGCTCTCTTTGCTAACTGTGTGACTCTGGGCAAGTCACTTTCTCTCTGGGCTTCGGTTTCCTCATGGTAAAATAGGGATGAAAATTTTTATACTCCTTAGGTGAAAGTTTTATAAACTAAGGGGACTAATAAGATTAGTAAGATTCCTTCCAGCTCAGAACCTCCTCTTCAAATGTCTTTCTCTTTTGTCCCACTCCCACATTCCCATAGTTAAGGAGTCAATTCTCCCTTCTATGGCATTTGGGGAAAGCCCTCACAGGAAATGAATGGGGTGGAAGAAAGACCCAATCCCACCTCCCCAGAGATAGTGATCTTAAAAGTAGGTGGGGGAGGAAGGAGGCATTCAAAAGCCAAAGGAACTCACAACTCAGAGGAGTGATACAGAAGAAAGGATGAGAAAGTAATCTATACCAGTGGGCATTTAAATTGGTGAGACCACAGATCCAAACAACATTATGTTATTTATTATTAATTTCAAAGAGAAAACCTTCACATTTGTAAGGCACTTTAGTCTACAGAGAGCTCTCAGATACATTATCTCAATGAAATCTCAAAACAACTGAGGAAGGCAAAATGGGAGAAGTCTCCCTTCTCCCATTTTGCTGATGATACAAATCTATTGGACATGTCATTAACCTCTCTGAGCCTCAGTTACTTCCCCTGTAAAATGAGAGATCACATGGATCACACATCTAAAAGGCCCCTTTCCACTTCAGATCTATGCCCCTTTAATCCTTCTAGTTCAGTCCAATGCAACAAATTTTTATCAAGCATCTACTATTTGCAAATTCTGTGAACAAAAATTAAATAGCCTCTGACCTCTGAATGGGTAAACAATAATTTATTAAGCACTTGCTGTGTAAGAGGCATCCAGCTAAGCCCTAGAAATACAAGGCAAAAACAGTCCCTGCCCTTTATATTCCAATGAGGGACACAATTATGTACGCTCAAGATATACAGAAAGTAAATTGGAAGTAATTTATGACAGGAGGCATTGGCAATTGGGGAGGAGGTGAGAAAGCCTCTGGTAGAAGGCAGGATTGAACTGAGTCTAGAAAGAAGTCCGGGAAGCCAGAAGACAGAGGTGTAGAGGGAGAGTTTCTCCAGATAAAGGGAAACAGCTCGGGTTAAAATGTACAGTCAGGAGGTGGTGTGTTTTATGAAAGAAACAGTAAGGAGGGTCGCTGTATCAAAGAGTGCATGAGGGCTAAGAAGGTGTAAGAAAACTGGAAAGAAAGGAAGGAACCAGGACTGGAGTGGGAAAAGACTTGAGCCAAGTATGTCAGCCAGAAGGCTACTGCAATAGTCCAAGCATGAGGTGAAGAGGGCCTTCACCAGGGTAGTGACTGTCAGAGTCTCCTCTGGGGACACAAGGGGACATATTCAAGAGATGTTCCAAAGGCAAAATCAAAAGGCTTTGGCAACAGGTTGGTTATAGAGGGTAAGAGACAATGAGGCTTCAAGTATGACACCCAAGTTGTGAGCCTTGGCAGCTGAGAGGACAGTGGTACCATCAAAAGGAAGAGGGAAGTCTGCAAGAAGGAAGAGTTTGGCATACTCAATCTAGTTTGGGACATGTTGAAGTTAAGATGTCTATTAGACAGACAGTCCAAAATATCCAAAAGGCATTTGGAGATGCAAAACTGGAGGTCAGCAGAGATGTTAGGTCTGGATAAGTAGATTTCACAATCATCAGCAGAGAGATAATTGAATCCATGGGAGGTGATGAGTGAAGGGAACAAGAAAGAGATTAAATATTGTCCAGGAAATTTTTAAAAGGAAGAGAATACCAACTGCTAGGCAAATCATGGAAGGTTTCCAAGAAGGATGTGGTGGCATCTGAGCAGATGCTTAAAGGAGAATGACTACATATATAGGTGGAGAAATAAATGTGGAGCTGAGAGTGGTCCAATTTGGCTAGCAAAACAGAGTGGGTGAAGGGAAAGTGAAATATGATGAAAGATAAGAGGGCCACACTTGAAAAAAAAACCCTCTTAGGACTCAACTTTGGCCATGTTATTTCCCTACTAAAATACTGCCTTTAGGGTTCCCTAAATACAATCTCTGAAGCCTAGCATTCAAGGTATTCCCTAACATGGCTCCAACCTAACTTTCCAGCATCATTTCAGGGACTACTCCATTAGACTGTGAGCTTCCTGAAGGCAGGGACTGTCTTTTGCCTCTTTTCTGTTTGTCTGTTTTTGCATCTCGAGCATTTGGCACCAGTGTCTAGCACAGAGAAGCTTAATAAAGGTTTACTGACTGACTGATTACTCATCTTCATGGACTCTGTGTTCTCATCAAGACAGATTATGGCCTTTCACCTAACCGGATGTTCTAGCTCTCACCTCCATCAATTCCCAGAGGTAACATTTGCCCACATCTCCCAGAATACTCTTCTTTCATGGCTTAGTCTTAGTTTAAAAACCATCTGCCTTCCTTTTCTTTTCCCAAAGGCTCTTTCTGGGGCAGCTAGGTGGCACAGGGAGTAGAGCACTGGACCTGCAGTCAGGAGGACCTGAGTTCAAATCTGCCCTCAGACATTTGACACATGTACTAGCTGTGTGACTTTGGGCAAATCACTTAACCCCAATTGCCCTGCCCCCCCCCAAAAAAAAACCAAAGGCTCTTTCCTTGTATTTACAAATTAGCTTGTATTTACTGGGATAACAGGCCAAGAGCCAAAGACTTCAGAGACCACCTACTCCAAAGGTTCTAAGCTTTTTTAGTACCATGGCCCCTTTCTGCAATCTGACCAGATGGACTCCAACAATACATAAAGTATATAGGATTTAAAAAGAAGTCAGTTATACTGAAATACAATGATCAAAATATTGAAAGAAACAAAAACAATCTACAGACTCCAGGTTAAGAACCCTGACCTAGTCTTACCTCATTTTACAAATGAAGAAACTGAGGCCTAGATATATTAAGGGATCCTTGGGAGCAGAGCTGTTTGGGTTTTGTCTTTGTATCCCTATGCATCAACAAAAAATAGTAAGTATTTATTTAACGACTACTATGTGCCAAGTGCTTAAGTGAATTAATTATTATAGATATTGTAATTTAGCAGATGCCTAAACTGAGCTTCTTAAAAGTAAAACGCCTCTTCGGGTTCCCAAAGCTGTAACATCACCTGGTCTACACTTCTAGTAAGCTGTCACAAGTCTCCACATCTCGTGTACGCACCAAGCAAGTCAAGGGGAACACTAGTGAGGCAGAAACATTTAAGTGAGCAGGCAGCGCGCGCACCTAGCTCAGGCCACACCCTGAGCCTGCCGGTTTCGACCTAGCCCCTGGGAATCTCCCACAGAAGGAAGGGCTTACTCCCATGCTCTTTGCCTTGGAGCTTTCGCCTTCCTGGACCCCCGACACATTCCCTTCACCCCCTTGGCTCGTGCAAGGGGGAGGGAGTGGCGGTTATCCTTGAATCTCAAAGTGCGAAGGGATCTCAGAGGCCATCCAGGTAGCTTCCACTTGAACACCTCCAGTGACCAAAAACTCACTACCACTTGGGACAGCACATTCCACTGTTGGGCAGTTCTGTTGGGGTTCCCCTGCCCTTGGGACAAAGCAGGAAGAATTAAACCCTTCTTAGCTGTGCAAGGGTTTCTCCCGGAGGACGCCTCTGGCCGGCCCCTGGTCCCTGGCCCGGTCCTGATCCCCGTCTCGTCTCCATCCTTACCCAGCCAGCTCCAGGAGCAAACTTTTCAGGCTGACACCCTGCGAGCTCTTAGCGGAAAGCAGGGCGAAGATCTGCGGGAACTTGATGACCATGCACACCACTAGCGTGCTCCAGTTGCAGAATTGGAAGAGCAGCCCCCCCTCCATGGCTGCTCGGGGTCCGAGGCTCCGCTCCCACGCCACCCGCTTCCCTTAGCCTTAGGCTGCAGCTCGGCAGAAACAGCTTCGTCCCCCTAGGCTTCTTCCGCCTTCCTCCGAGTACGCGGTGGTCACGCAAGACTCCGGCCCCCGCCCTTATGACTCCTCCCATCCGGAACCGCCCAAAACAAGTCTGGGGCTGCTCCGGTTGTGGGTCGTAGTGCAGC
>CM053625.1:255017812-255045719 GCA_028646595.1 Phalanger gymnotis
TCATCAATGAACCATCCTCTTTAATTTCTCTGTCATTGTCAGTGAACAAGAGGTATGATGAAGTAAATAAAAGTTAGTTACATGGCTCCTAGGCCTGTCCAAACATAGAGCCCATTTAAAGTAGGTAGAAAAATAAAAGAAGCAACAGAATAAAAACCGGAAAGAGCCAGAACTCAGAGTCCTCGCCAAAGGATCCATTTTCCTCAATCAGAGCCAACTTATTAAAGTTCATAATTGTTATCTAGAAGCAACAGAAACATAATGGGAATATTTTAAACCATCTCCCAGCTATATCAGAGCAGGTCGTTCTTCTTGCCTGTTGTGTCAATCATGCTTGGAAGACATTACGTTAATTAATGCAATATCTGGGACTCTCAAACAAGTGCCTAAAGGGGATGCATCATAGTCTCAGACAACTGCCTTTACAGAATGCAGGTTGGACTGTATTTGAGTTGTTCTATCATTACAGATTTACTTTCACAATCAATAGTATCCCTATTCTGGGGTGAACAGTATGTAGCCTCAGCAGGAGATACCGAGTCCAGCTGCCTTTTGGTTGCCTTCATGGTCAGCATCCCAGGGAGCAGATGTAAAATGGCCAGGTCCTACTGGATTTCCCTAATTATCATCATAAAAAATAGAATTTAAGGAACCAGGAAAAAAAACCAATGTTCTAAGGGCTCACACTCAAATGTGTATATGAGATCATAGAGAAATGCCTTAGCCAAAGACAAACTTCCCTGAATGTCCTTATTTTGCTTCAGGACCTCATTGGTTCCAAGCTTGGTAGCCTAGATGCCAAAATGGAGGTTCAGAAATCAAGGAATTTAGGGGCTGCTAGGTGGAGCAGTGAGGTAGAACATGGGCCCTAGAGTCAGGAGGGCCCGAGTTCAAGTCCAGCCTCAAACACTTTACATACTTACTAGCTGTGTGACCTTGGGCGAGTCACTTAACCCCAATTCCCCCCTCAAAAAAAAAAGAAATCAAGGAATTTGAATCTACCACTAGGGACAAAAGAATTACCTCAGATAGATAAGAATATCAATCAAACACATGCCTGATAATAAATAGACTGAAAGCTAAAACAATGGAGTTGGTTCCTTTGTCCATTTAGAGTAATAGACATCACTGTCACCAATCTACAAACTCTTCCACATTATTTTTACCACAGATCTTTTAAAGGTTATTTTTAAAATGTTTATAGAAAGTATACAGAATTTCCCAGAATATGCCTCTAGAAACCTTGTAATTACATAGGACTGGTAAGACTGTGGTCAGCAAAGCAAGGACCTTCAGTGGTATCTTCCAAGACCTCCTATGTCTATGACAGCAGGTGTTGTTATTCCAAATTTTCTAGTCTTCCATGTGGGGAAAAAAGCATCACTCAATTTCATCTTTTAGTTAATGAATGAGTGAAATAAAGCAGACTTTTGGCCTGGGACCAACATCAAAGAAAATGTCTTTGCTCTCTAACAAAATTATAAAATCTCCCATAGTGCTTTACATTTATAAAAATACCTTGCTTATACTCTTTTCTTAGTTCTTGTTCTTCTTCAACCCATTTGCATGCCAATGGGGAGGATCTTGGGAAAGAAGTAAGTTTTGTAGTAACCTATATGATTTCTTTAGCAAAGTGCCCATTTGGGAGGAGAGGAACAAGATCCCTATCATCAGTTAAATTTGAGTTATAAGAAATTATCTAACCCAAAATTACACAGTTGTGTGAGACCATGGTTTTGAAATTAACACCAGACATAATCAAAAAAAAATAGCCTTAATCTTAGTCTATGGACACTTGGACTACTACCTTTCCCACAATTCCCTTAGAAAGGTATAGTGATTCTTAGCCGTGTTGGTAAGCAAAATGGCCTTTGTTTTCTTTGAGTAATTCAGTGTATTTCATTGAGCCTTACTAGGTGCTAAGCCCCAGGCCCAAACCCCTATTAGGTGTGGAACATATGTGGGTGTGGATTGGTGACTGGGGGCGGGGCAAGGTGGGGCTGGCTAAGGAGAGGTGCTAACTCCAGAGCCATACCTTACTAAGTGCTAAGCCCCAGGCACTAACCCCCATTAGGTGTTAACCTAATCTATGTGGATGTGAACCTCCCAGGGTCCTAAGGGGAAGGGCCAACTCAAGAACCAATCACCAGAGCCTAAGCTCTGGTCATTCAGAGGATGCTTGATGATGTCAAAAACTCTATAAGAGGAGAGAAGACAGTTTGGAGATTGAGATTTGTTGGAGCCAGAGACAACTACAGCCGAAGCCAAAGATAAAGCCAAAGCCAAAGGAGCTGAAGACAAAGACGCAGGAGCTGCTGGTAGCAGGGCTGACCCACGTGTGGACCAAAGAGTGCTGAGCAAGGGCTTGAGGCCAGTGGGTAATCTTCTTACGGGAGGGGGGAAGCATGAATATGATTTGGTTTAAAGCCATCATGTTTTTCTGTGGCCTCCTGGTTACTCTTGTGAAGCAGACTTATTGGGCCTGGAAACTTTTGACCAGGATATCAAAATGGCGATGCTGGTTCATGGGTCTGCTACTTTGGAGCTTAAATAAATGCTTTAATTCTTCTGCCTTCTACTTAGGGAATTCCTTATATCTTGCGGTTCTGAACCATTCAGACATGTATATGATTCTCTTTGAAATCATAAATTCTGCCTTCATACTACATCAGCCCTCCCAGCTGTGCACTAAAATCACTCATCCTCTTACAAAAGAGAGAGGCTTTCTAGTCACTATACCTTAGTAGATGGGAGTAGATAGCAAGAAGATGATCCTGAAGAGCAGAAGTTATGTAGCTGGTAGCAGAGCGCAGCTCAGTAATCAAGCCCAAGAGCCACAACATGATGTTTGTAAAATGGAGATTCAACACACAGCAGAGGTAAGTGAATTGAGAAGCACAACGTCACTAGATGACATCAGCAACTTCTCCACATGTGCCTTCCCTTCACATTCCCTAGTCACACACGTCCTCTGAGTGTTTGGCCTCCTTCGGTGGCTGTGTGCTAATCTATGGAGTGTACCCCATGTGTGTAGAAGGGAAGGAGGAATGGCCTTTTTTGTAATTTTATATGTTATACTGTTTGGTTAAATGTCTATTGTTTTGGGATGAATCAACTCATTCATCCTTTGGTTGACGGGTAAAAGGGAGCTCATCAGTGAGAGCTTGAGTTGTGGTTTTGAATGCGTGCCAAGGCAAAGAATGCCTTGGGTAACTTTTCTGGGCATCTTCGGTGGGGAAGGGGAAAGGAAACAAGAGCTAAACATAATATATATTAGTTGCTCTTCAGTAATAACCCTTATGGTACAAATATTCTTTACTTTACTAATGAGGAAATTGGAGGATTGGAAAGTAGTTTCCCAAAATCCTACATCTAGTAAAAGATAGACCTGTGAAGACTCATGACTATGGATTTCGAATCCAAGCTTCGTTCAACTAGACTATGTGTACCTTAGCAAATGTGGTGGGGAGGGAGAAGGGGACTAAAATCGTCAACTATTATTATAGTAAATCTAATGAATAATACCTGAAATGGTCATAGCTTATTCTTACAAGTGGTCAAAAGAGAGAAGAAACACTGATCTTTTAGGTGGGTTATCTACAATTACTACTCTGCTCCTTGCCCCTATCTTTTGCCATGCTGTGACACTGGGCACCATATATCTGGAACATGATCCAAACTAAATCATGAACCCAAACCAAGA
Organism: Phalanger gymnotis; assembly: GCA_028646595.1. Taxonomy (NCBI): domain Eukaryota; kingdom Metazoa; phylum Chordata; class Mammalia; order Diprotodontia; family Phalangeridae; genus Phalanger; species Phalanger gymnotis. The sequence goes on from CM053625.1 coordinate 255,021,516, forward strand.
ACAACTGGCACCATTTTTTCAGAGCCCTAAACTGAACCCAAGTATTTTTTTTCTGCTATGGAAGCTTCTCCTCTCAAAAAAAAATGTATAGTTAATCAGCTCCAGCAGAAACTAACTTCATTTTTTTCAAATCATTGAACCTTGGAATTAAAAATATTCTCTGAACTGGAGCACTATTCATTTGTAATCCCAGGCACAAATACTCCACTACAGACAGAATATGTTTGGAATATAGTGATGACAGTGTTGAGCATGAAAGAGTTTTTGGCACCCAATAGTTTAAATACTAAGAAATACATTCTGTAGGATTACAAGAATTCTGAAAAACCAAACCCCTTGGGTCCCTAACTAATAATGACCATTCCTCAATATTCAGTGAATGTGAGTTTAAACCAAAGTCTTCCTGGGGGATGAGATCTTACATTGAGGGTGGGAAATAGGAGCATATTAACAACTACTTTTATCTGGTAAAAGATTACTTGTACTGCAGGTTTAAAAGAGGTGGCAATTTGCTGACCGTAGAACCCTAAAACACTCAAGAAATATTAGGAGCAAACATGCCAAAATTTTTTTCAATTCAACTGGCCATTTTCCTCCTCAAGGCTCTCAATTCCATCATGTCACTTAGTCTTTTTGTTACTTGAGATTTTTTGTTTTTCAGCAGCCTGCTTAAATTCGACAGTATCTGAAAATGATACTTAGGTTGCATAAAATTAAATTGAATTACAGTAGTCTACTCTCTAATATTTTCCCATTGCTTCTAATTTTTCTCAAGATTCTCAAAGACGTCCTTAAGATAAAGTTTCCCTTAATTGAAGCACTCCAACTGTGAATGACATCTTACCCTTGTGCAGCAATCATTTTGATTTTATTAAAACAATAGCTGATGCAATAAAAATTTAAGGAAAGGTAGCTCTGGTTAGAGCTGATTTACCCTTCGTTTTTTAGAGGAGCTTAACTTGGGTGGTAGGTAGCAGGAAACCCTCAGCCCTGAGGACTTAGTGGTTAGATTCCAAAGAATAAATCAATATTACTTCATAGACTCAGAAGACATGTTAGAGGTTAGTACAACCTGATAGAAATCTATTCTGAAACTTCCCTGAGAGATGATTATCCAGTCTTTGCTTAAATACATCTATAGACAGGGAATTTACTACCTAATCAAATGGCATAAAGTAGAAAATTACAGGGAGTTGTCACCTGTAAATAATATTGAAATTTAGCCTGGACATTAAAAGGAAGATATTGAGGATAATTCTCACCTTTTTCCCCCATCCTGTCAGGGGCCAGATTTGAATTTGTGTCTTCTTGACTCGAAGCTGGTGCCACATAGCTGCTCCTCTGGCTTTCCTCGTTAATGGATATGAATAGATCTTCCAATCTCTGGATACAAAGTATATCCCCTCTGCCTCACCTACCTACTTTTACTGGCATCTCATTTTCAAAGGGGCATTGGGGTTGGTTTCCTTGAGATGTTTTGAAGAAGTGAAACAGAAATAAATAAGAAGTCTATATTTCAGATCCTTTGTGAAGAATTTTTTCAAAAGGTTGGGAGGCAGAGTAGGGCAGGGGAAAGATTTGAACTCTAGCTCTACTATTGACTTTCTATGCAATTTTGGTCAAGTCTCGCAGCTCAACCAACTAACCTGTGAGTACTTATTAGGCAACTGCTGTGAGCCAGGCACTCTGCTTAGAGATGAAGATAGAAGTATAAAGAATGAAACAATCCCTACTCACAATGAGTTTTTGGATTTTTTGGTGGGTTTTTTGGGGGGTTTTTGTTTTTGATGTGTGTGCGTGTGTGTGTGTGTGTGTGTGATTCAAACTATCTTCTTTCATACAAAACAAGTGGTGTTTTAATTTACTCTTCACTCAGCATCCTCAAGTAAACATCTCCCTGAAAACGTTAATAAGGATAATACTTAAATTATCCACAGTTTCCCCGATGTGAGATATGGGCAGGGACATAATGGAATTAGCTAGGACCTGTTCTTGAGAGCTGATTGTTAAATTTTCAGTGTGGGTATTTACACCTTGGAAATTGGCAAACTGCATATCAAGAAGGGCAGCCAGATGGTGTAGGACATAGAGTGCTGGACCTGGAGTCAGGAAGGCTCATCTTTGTGAATTCAAATCTGATCTCAGATACTTTTACTACTTTTGTGACCCTGGGCAAGTCACTTCACCCTGTTCGCCTCAGTTTCCTTAGCTCTAAAATGAGCTGGAGAAGGAAATGGCAAAGCACACCGATATTTTTACCAAGAAAACCTCAAATGGGGTCAGAGAGAGTCAGACATAACTGAAAAATGACTGAACATATCAGGACTTGATTTATTGTTATGATGATTACCTAGACCAGGGGTGGGGAACCTGTGGCCTCAAGGCCATATGTGGCCTTCTAGGTCCTCAGGTGCAGCCTTTTGACTGAGTCCAAGTTTTACAAAACAAATTCTCTTATTAAAGGGATTTGTTCTGTGAAGCTTTGATTCAGTCAAAGGGCCACATGTGGCCTCAAGGCCATAGGTTCGGCCCCCCTGGTCTAGACGTAAGAAAATGATGGAGAAAATGTTAATAATGCATTTTAAAGGGGCAGCTAGGTGACACAGTGAGTAGAGTAGTGGCCCTGGGATCAGGAGGACCTAAGTTCAGATCCGGCCTCAGATACCTGACACACTTACTAGGTTTGTGACCTTGAGTAAGTTACTTAACCCCAATTGCCCTGCCTTCCCACCTCCAAAAAAAAATGCAGTTTAAACTTAAAACTATGTTATGCATACTTTTTCTGGAGAGCCAGTTGTTAAACATTTAGAAGTATATCCCAGACACACCTATCCACCACTGAAGATTTCAACCCTTCTATTAGCTGACATTCTTTGTGAAATCCTAGATTCAAAAAGAAATTTAACAGCTTTTGGCCAACTTGACCCATGGGCTTCTCAGAGCTTAACTCGGCTCCTTCTTGGATGATAGCTAAAAGAGATCTTCACCAAAGCCCAGCCAGAGCTAGTGTTCTGTGTATATAGTCTTTGAGAACCCAAAGTGGCCTTCATGCTACAATGGGATATTAGAGGACTCCGATGAAGGAATACTGAAAACGTTAAAACACCCCTCATCCCAGCATAATCTTTTTTTTGCTTTTCTTCGTGTCTCCAGCATATAGAGTTCCTCTTAAAGTGAAATGACTTTATTATTCTCATTTTAGAGATGATAGAACAGAGGCTCAGGAAGAGTGAGAATTAACCAAGTTCACATAGTCAAATAATAAGAGAGTTAGAATCTGCATTTTGAGAATGAACACCTAAGACCCCCCACTGGGGCTGTCTGTGTAATACTTCCATGAAAAAAGTAGCTTCAGCCTAACCCTAATGGGCAGCTGGGTGGCTCAGTAGGTAGAGAACCAGGCCTGGAATCATGAAAACTTGAATTCAAATCCAGTCTCAGATATTTAATAGCTGCAAGTCACTTTAGCCTGTCTGCCTCAATTTTCTTGTTTATAAAATGAGCTGGAGAAGGAAACAGCAAATCCTTCCAATATGTTTGCCAATCTTTGTAGGATTTAGAATTGACAGGAATTTTTGAAGTTGTCTCCTCATTTTATGGATGAGGAAACTGAGGTCTAGAGAAGCAAAATACACCAGGTAGTAAATGGAAGGGTCAAGATTTGAATCCAGGACATCGAATTCTATATCTAGTGCTCTTCTTACTGTACCACAAAGCCTGTGTCATTATTAAATGTGTTGAATAACAATCATTTTTTCCCCATACTCCAAATATTACTCGTCTCTCTAATTGACAGAATACACAATCCTGTCTTCGTGAATTTGATTGTCAAATAATTTTGCCACCAATTTAATTTTGATTTTAGATGTCATGGGCACAAGGCACACCTTCCATTTGACAGCATTTACCTAAGACTTCGTAGTGGGGCCAGGGTCAGGACCATCAAGATCTTTCATGGTAGAGGTGTCCAAGGTTCTGATTGAACCTCCCCAGTTCGGGGAGCAGGATAGGAAGGGAGCTACGGTTGAGAAGTCATTGCTCAGTTCCCCAGCTCAGGATCTTCAGTGTGAACAAGCTAAGTCCAAGAGTTAGACAATAATGGAGCTAAAAGGAAAGGACATGGGAGGTCTGAAGAAGTTGGCCCACAAAAATCGAAACAAAACTCAAGGGAAGAAAGACAGTGATGGCAAAAGATTGTCTCTATGCTTTGGACTTCAGTAGTTCAGTACCTGTGGCTCCAAGAAGCTATAGCATGTACAGTGGCCACACTCCAATAAAGCCGTCTTGGCAGATGGGCTAAACCAAGTTGAGGGTAATCAGCAGGTCCATAGGCGAATTAGGGGGGTGTCTACCCCAAGTATGTGAAGACTCCCTCTGGTGGAATGGGCAGATAAGAACAATTTATTACAATGTCCAAGAAGGAGGCTTGGTCATTTGCTACATTCAGGGCCATCGCCAGTTGTCCTGACTTTTGCCTTGACACTGGACTTCGATGACTCTGGAAGAGAGAGTGAGTCTGAAAACTCTACAATTCTGCCTCACTTAAATCCAACTCACAAGGAAGTCCAAACATCACCCCATAATGTTATTGGTCCTCTTCAAAAACAAAGGACTAACAGGTAATTTAACAGGTGTTTAATTAGACAAAGAATTGTCCCAATTTATCACATTTGGTTGGCTTATATGAGTGTTTACATTTTTGTGATCAGTTTGTCCATCCTTTAGTTTGGGGGGGGGGGGCGTATTTTCCTTCAGGTGGAGAGCTCCTGCTGTTCCTGCCCTCCTTGTTCTCCATGGCAAAGTCTAAGTCTATAATGGTACTTGATGTCTGACTTCTTCCATTAGAATGTGAGTTCCTCGAAAGCAGGGACCTTGTTTTTACCTTTGACTCCTCATTACTCAACACAGAGCATGACACATAGTAAGTGCTTAATAAAGTGCTTATTGCTTGACCCTGTGCTCATTGGTTATAATGCTATGAATTTAGAGTAGATGGAGTAAGAAATGACACATTTCTATCAGATTACCATCTTGTCCCTAAAGTATTTTTTCAAGTCACTACCCTGCTCAGGATCATCTTTTTTTGGTGAGGCAATCACGGATGTGACTTACCCAGAGTCACACAGCTGTCAACCATCACGAAGTTCCTTTGTAGAAAGACAAACAAAATTAATCTGAATGTGAGTGTTTATTTCTCTCAAAGCTTACAGAATGTACATACTGAGATAGGCATGGGAGCTCATCATGAGACAAGGAATTCAAAGATGGACAGACAAAGCAGACTTCAGAGCAATCTTCAGAGCAATTCCTTCTCACCCCTCTCTCCCTTCCTGCCTCAGGATGCTTGTGTCAGCCAGAATTATAGTCTCTATATGGTTAACCATGATATGAGAAAGGAATTTCTTAAATGAATAGGTTGTAAATATGATAAGACAAGACAATTGACAAAGTGTCAATTGAAATTACAATCCCAGGATATCTGTGTTTCCTTTACCATTAACATGACATAACATTGTATGTGTCCATAAATCCTTAAGATAAGAAAAGTCCCATTATTCAAGGTAGTGTCTGATCATGATGCCTTGTCCTTGGTAGGGGAAGAATGCTCCAGTCAGCCTTGTAGTATTGACACAGGAAGGGGGAGCAGTCTACATAGCTAATAAGTGTTGTGTCTGACCTCAGATTTGAACTGAGGTCCCCCAACTCCAGGACCAGTGCTCTACCCACTATGCCACCTAGCCGCCTCTGCTAGTGAGCTTTTAACATGTCCCCAATGTCAGAGAATATAATCTACACCTGTTAGCCTGGAACTCAGAGTTCTAGAAAGAGTATTAAATGGACATCTGAAGACTTGGATGTTCAATCTTGATCCTGACACTTACTAAATATATACACTTTGGCAATTCATATAACCTCTCTGTGCCTCAGTTTCCTCATTGGAAAAATTGGGAAAATGATACTTGTATTACCTACCAAATAGGACTGTTACAACAAAAATGTTTTTAAACTTCAAAGCACTATATAAATCTAAGTTTTGGTTATTTATTACTACCCTGCCTCAACCTGTGTGACTTAGGGAAGTGCCTTCACTGTTGTGCCTAAGTTTCTTCTTACGCAAAAAGAGAAGGTTAAGCTGAATGATCTCTACGGTGCATTCTAGATCTAAATCTATGATTTCATGAGCCAATCATATGATTTGATGTTCACCATTGCTTAGGAAATACTGATGAAGCTGTGTAGGGAGCCAGATGTGAAATCTGTAAGTAGTCTGTACTGCTAGGTCCCAATGGGTGCTAATAATGAATCCCATGAAGTAGTCCCATGTATTTGAAGTTACAATTATTAATACTATATTTGACATATTATATAAATATAGTATACTACGTATACTATATGTAATTACATTAGAATATAGTTAGAGATTCAAAGTTACAATTATGTAAAATATGGTCATTGGTTCCAGCACAGTGGAAACATGTAGTTCAAATAAAAGAACCACTTCACCTTGACAGGATTTGTTTTATTGCATCCATCAGGACCTTGCTGTATCTCATAGTTTAGGGAGGTCTAGATGCTATCACTGCTATGTAGTCCCTCACTTTAATCCAAACTTGATACTTAGTTGGTTTTTCTCTTAGTATGCCCATCTGTCAAAAGTCTTCTTCATTCAATTATCTTAATTCCTATCCATCAGTGCATCACTTGCAAGTCAACATATCAACCTCCTGACATCATTGGTCCTCTTCAAGAATGAAGGACCAACAACAACAACAAACAACAATCTAGCCTTTAATTACTGAATGGGTGTTGCCTCAGACAAACTGAGACTTGGGAAAGACCTTAGCTTAAAAAAGCTATGGTCTCTCTACTGCATCTGGGATCATCTCCAGTTGTTCTGACCTACGTCTTGCCACTGGACTCAGATGACCCCAGAGGAGAGAGTGAGGCTAATGACTTTGCACAATCCTGCCTCACTTAAATCCAATTCACGCTCTTGATGCTATTGGTCCTCCTGGAGAATGAAGGACAAACAATAATCAATTCTCTTCTTCCACCAAGCTCCCTAATTTCACCATAAAGGAGGATTGGTCCTCTTCAAGAATGAAGGATAAACTACAGCAAGATCAGTACCTAAAGTTTTCAGAGGCAAAGGCTTTAACGATTGGTGAATGAATGAATGTGTGACTCAAAATGGTTCAGTGGGAGAATCTTGAGATTAGGAATATTCTTCAGAGTTCTTCTCTGCTCATACCGCCATTTAATCAGTCAATAAACACTTATTAAATACCTACTGTGTGTAAGGCACTGTGCTAAGTGTTGGGGATACAAAGAAAAGTAAAAGCTACTTCCTACCTTTAAAGAGATCAGGTCAGAGATCCCTGCTCTCTGAAGGCTCATAGTCTAATGGGAAGACAATGTAAATAACAACCTACAAACAAGTTCTATACAGGATAAATTGGGAGAAAAAAATCAACAGAAGGAAGGCACTAAAATTAAGATGGATCGCAGAAGACTTCCTGTAGAAAACAGGGTTTTAACTGGAATATGAAGAAATCTAGGGAAGCCAGGAGATGGATATAATGAGGGAGAACATTATACGGAGGGACAGCCAGAGAAAATGCCTTGTTAAGGAAACAACAAAAAGGGCTGTGTCACCAGATTGAAGAGCGTGTGGGGAAACGTAATGCTTAAGAAGACTGGAAAGATAGGAAGGGACCAAGGTTTTGGAGAGTTTTGAAGTCAGGAAGTGATGTTAAGTCAAAGTTAGCCCCTCAACTTAAGCAGAGAAACATCTCAATGTCCTGCTGCTGGCCACCTTCACAAGGGGACTGTGAAGCCATCATCTCACCGATTCCCAAAACAATAGCAAAATTCACTCAATAAAACTTCCCACAATGACTCAATAGGCCCTGCTCTGCACACAGTCCCTCAAAGTTTATGTAATGGGGCACTTATGATGAGTCCCTAAAAGACCCTGGACTTTCCCACATGTCCTAGTCCCTGGCATTTGCCTGAGGCATCTGGTCCATCTCTGTTAATAATCCTTTAACTGTCCTTCCACTGTCTGCACCTAGCCCACCCGAGGCTACTTGCTACTCCTTGATCTCATCCAGATCTTCCCTAGGTCTTTCTGTATAAAAGTACCAATTATATCCTCATGCACATATTCTTAAAATCTGACCTATTTCTATTGGCCACACAATAAACTTTGTCTCTGACTGAAAGAAGGCTTGAGTGGTTGAATTCTTTTGCAGCAGACCTACACCCTTTTACCCTTGCATTTCAGAGTTCCCAAGACCCCTAGACCACAATGTATGGTGAAGGTGTAAACTCCCCAGATATTGACATTCTTCACTGAGGCTCAAGGATATGCCGAGGTGGGGGAAAAGAAAGAATGCAGTAATTCATTTCAGAGTCTCATGGCAAGCCAGAATGAATATATAGGAAAAATCTGGAGTTTGGCATCAGGCACTCTGGAAAGAAAGTCAAAGTAGACCACCTAAGCTGGCCAATAAATTCATCAGGCTCTAAGTTCCTTCAATAAAAATAGTCTTGGTGGGGGAAGAGGGTGATAGGAGATATTTGAACTGATTAATGCATTTGTGGACATCCTTTTTGGCAGTGATATGCGGGCCTTAGGCACAGGCTTGTATTGGCCAAAACACATGTTGAGACAGTTCCTCTGGTATTCCTACACTGAGCAGTATCATCTATATAATAACCCTTCATGTCAAAACTTCCATGACCATCAATACAGGGATCAGATCCATGAGCAGCCCCTGTACTTCCAGTTTGGGTAAGATATAGAGATGCAGTCTTTAAAAATGGATAGATAGGTAGGTAGGTAGGTAGGTAGATAGATAGATAGATAGATAGATAGATAGATAGATAGATAGATAGATAGATAGATAGACAGACAGATAGATAGACAGACAGATAGACAGAAAGACAGATAGACAGACAGATAGATAGATAGATAGATAGATAGATAGATAGATAGATAGATAGATAGATAGATAGATAGATAGGAAACTAGATAGATGGACAGACTAAATAATAAATACACGGACATATAGGTACATAAACAAATGGAAAGATAGACAATAAATAGACATATAGATAGACATACAGATAGATGGATAGATAGGTAGATAGATAGATAGATAGATAGATAGATAGATAGATAGATAGATAGATAGATAGATAGATAGATAGTTGTTTGTCCTCTGTTCTTGAAGAAGACTGATGATATCATAAGGGTGGTCTTGACTTGCAAGTGAATTGAATTTAAGTCATTGGCCTCACTCTCTCCTCCAGAATCATCAAATTCCAGTGGCAAGACAAAAGTCAAGATGACCGATGGTGCCCCAGGATGCAGTGGGTAACCTTGAACTTTTTAATCTAAAGTCTTTCCCAGATCTCAGTTTGTCTGAGGCAAGCCTATTCAGTGATTAAGGGCTAGGTGAGAATTGAGACAAAAGATGCTCTAGTTTGCCATCACAAAAGAATCAATCTGGGAGGGGAAAATCCTCAGAGTTTCTGGCCAAAACAGAAAACAATTGCTATTTACACTCACTCTGAACCATCAAAACTCAAACAATGAGCAAGGGAGGGTTGGACTAGGATCTACTATTGGCCACTAGATCAAAGTCAGAGTGATTTGGATTTAAAGGCTTAGTCAAGTAGCTCCATTTGAATCATAATGGATTTTTTGAAAGCCTGTTTTTTCAGAGCTATATTTCAAGAAATCATAAATTAAAATCATGCAAGACAAAGATCTCAGGTGAAGATCCCCTGATCTATTCCAATCTCCTCTTTTTATAGAGGGGGTAGCCTTGACCCAGAGATATTAAGTGACTTGTCCAAAGTGATGCAAGCAGTAAGTGACAGAGCCAGAATGTGAGTCCAGGTCCTCTGACTCCCAATTCACTACTTTCCTTCTCTACCACCTAATCTTAAAATGGGAAGAAGCCCAAGAGATGTTCTGGCCAACTTCCCTTAGAGCTCCCTGATCCCTTTGACCCTGACAGAGGGCCATTTACTCTCACACACTACCAGTGACAGGGACCTCACTCTTTGGTGATACAATTAGTTTCAGTGTTGGACAGCTGCTCTCCAGACAACTTCAAGAAGTCATTGTTGCCAGTGCTCTTTTACCATAGAAATAGAACACTTTCTCCTGAAATTTTATTATTCATTTCTTCTCTCTTAGTAAATCTTCACACCCTTGGGAGAATGTTGTTGTTCAGTCATTTCCCTTGAGTCTGACTCTTGATCCCATGATCCCATCTGAGGTTTTCTTGGCAAAAATACTGGAATAGTTTACCATTTCCTTCTCCATTCATTTTACAGATGAAGAAACTGAGGCAAACAGAATTAAGTGACTTGCCCAGGGTCATACAGCTAGTATTTTGTTGAATTAAAAAAATTGATTTTGATAGCCTTACTTAGCATAAGAAGATCTGAATTCATGTCCTAGTAGTTATATGACTTTTAGTAAAATATATCTCCAATCTGGGCCCCAGTTCCTCATCTCTAATAGAGGGGCAATATATTCATGCCATCTGCAATGGCCATATGAATGTAGTAAGGGGCATGCTGAACTTGCAGAAAGGAAGACCTGGATTCGTCTCTTGGCTCTGACACTTCCTAGCTATGTCTCTAAGTCTCAGTTTCTCATCTGTAAAATGGACATGATTGTACCCATGGAACATACTTGACTGGGTTGTGAGTCCAGTATATCAAGTGCCTTGCAAACTTTTAAGTACTATATACATTTCACTTTTTATTTTTTCCTAAGAGGCACATAGTATACTGGACATACTACTGACTTCAGAGTGAGAAAGAGCTGGATTTGAATCCTTTGACATACTGGCTGTGAGACCCTAACTCTAGTGCTATTTCCACCACATTTCATTGCCTCTTAATGCTGCGGGGTCTCTTCTGGCTGGTTTTAATGGAGCGCAGAGAGAACCTTGGTTCTAGTTTCCTCTTATGCAAAAAGAGAAGGTTAGGCTGAATGATCTCTATGGTGCGTTCTAGATCTAAATCAATGATTCCATGAGCCAGTCATATGATTTGATGTTCACCATCGCTTAGGAAATACTGATGAAACTGTGCAGGGAGCCCAGCTTTAGGGGGAAAACAATGATAAATAGGAATTTGCTTAAATCTAGCCCCCAACTCCCAAAATATCTCACAAAATGTAAGTGACCAAAAATTATGTTCCTTTGTACAGAGCATCCACATGTATGACTCCCCACGTGGACAGAGACACTACATGCAATGAAGGAAAAAGAAGGAAGAGGAGGAGGAGATGGAGAAGGAGAAGGAATAGCAGCATTGCCCAACTCAAACTGGCAGGTTGGGTCCCCAGAAGGCAGCTACTGCTACTCACAGATTGTTGTTTGTCCTTTGTTCTCAGAGGCCCAATGACATCACAAGGTGACATTCGGACTTGCGAGTGAACTGATTTTAAATGAGGCAGAGATATGAGAAGTCACCATTCTCACTCTCTTCTCCAGAGCCATCACAGTCCACTGGCGAGACAAAAGTCGAGACAACTGGTGATGATAAGGAGGAGGAACAAGAAGGAGGAAGTTTTAGGTCTGAATCCAGGCTGTGCTATCCTACACTTTCTCTCTTTGTGAGCTTGGGCTTTAGTTTTCTTACCTGATAAAATGTGGGGAGGGTAGATTAGGTGGCCTCTGATGTCCCTTCCAGCTCCAAATCTGAGATCCTAGTCTCCCAAGGGGCAGCTTGGTGATGCAGTGGATAGAATGCCAGTCCTGGAGTCAGGAAGATTCACCTATTCCTGAATTCAAAACTGGCCTTCTAGTGGGAGCATATGGCACATACATAGATGAATATGTTATAAGACATTTTGGGGAAAGAGAAAGCACCAACGACTATGGAGATTAGGGAAAACTCCAGTGAAGAGATGGTGCCTGAGATGTTCCTTAAAGGAAACAAAGAATACTGAGAAGCAACAATGAGGTGAGAGTGCACATAAGGCATAAAGGTGTACTTTGTACAAATACATAGTGGTGGGAAATGATACACCGAGTTCAAGGAATAGCTACTAGTCTAGTTTGGCTGGAATAAAGGGAGTAAGAAGGGGAATAATGTGAAATAAAGCCAGAAAAGTTGGTTAGAAAAGTGGAAGGTCTTTAATAGCAAGACATAATATTAGAAACTATGGTAGTGGCAGCATAAATGGAGAGAAGTAGAAGACAGGTTGAGCAATGATTTAGAAGTATAATCAAATGGACTTAGCAGCTGATCACATATGTGGGGAGATAGAGTGAAGGAGAAGGAACTGTCGAGGAGGATGCCATCTTACATCTTTCAAATAGCAGTTGGCCACAGTCGTGAACCTCAAGTTTAGCCAAGACCTAATTTTTTTTAATAAAGCCAAAGGAATGTGGCTGTTCTCAAGCAAGTTTATCTAGCAGGTGGATTGAAAGCCTCTTTCCTTGTCTCGTTTAACAAGAAGGACCAGGTTCCGAGCCAGTATCACCTCTCACCCTGGTGTTTCTAGCACTTTGCTCTGTTGAGCTGAAGACCCAGGGAATCATGAAACCATTTCTGCCTCTCTTTTTGGCCATGTCAGTTTGCAATCTAGCAAGTGCAGATTTCTGTGAATTTACCGAAAATCAACTCTGAAGACCTGCACCCCCACAAGCCCCACCTATTTCATGAAGCTTCATATACTTCAATTGAGTCCTAATTGGATGTTCTCGGCACAATGGGAAGATACCCATGGATATTGCTTGCAATGTTTTACTCATGGCATAGGATCAATAAAAATTTATAATAATAACCCCCTCAAAGCCTCTCCATCATCCGTACTTCACATACAGGGCAGAGAGAATGAACAAGTAGAGAATGCCAATTAGGGTGATGTACAGCAGTGACTTTGTATGTGTTGGTACATGAAAGCATGAAAGCCTGGTGGGATCCTGAAAAAGCTGTCTGGGTGGACTCTCACAATATCGTTAAGGGGATTAATACTTCATCTGGTGAGTTACAACTATTCCTATGAATCTAAGAACTATACAGGACAGTTTAGGGTTACAGGAAGGCAGTACAAGGAACTTTTGTGGAGAGGGGTCAGACATGGAGGATAGCATGGTAACTAGCGATCCTTTGTGGTGTGGTATCACAAGAAGACAAGATACATCAGAATACATCAAAAATATCAATATGTGTATTTTCTTTAAAAGAAATGTCAGTATATGCATCACCTGCTAAAAATGCTTTGGCATGGATGGTACCAACCACTAAAGTGGACAAACCACAAATGTGCATGAAATGGTCTGAGGATTTTAATGCTTTCTTATACAATAGAATTATAAGCAAATTGGAAATAGATCTTGCCAGACAGAGACAAGGGCTTCATCCTGCTTTATGTCAATGATACCCTCTGCTCTAATAATACCAATAGCTAACATGGATGTAGTGCTTTAAGATTTGCAGAACACCTTGCATACATTATCTCATTTGCTATTATTTTTCCAGTTTACAAGTGAGAAAACTGAGGCTGAGAAAGATTAAGTGACCTGTGAGGGTCACTTAGGCAAAATTCAAGTGCAGGACTTAGTGACTGCCCAATCCAACACTTAATCCACTGCGCCATCTAGTGGCCTGTTACTCCATGTTGCATTGCCAAGTTACAAGGCAATATAGGGCAATAATAAGAAATAGCTTCATTCCTAAACCAACATTAGATTAAATAAAAGCAGAAATTTAGGAGTTACTTAAATCTTAGGTGGGAAAAATTTAAGAATCTGAAGGTATTAAAAATCTGCATTCTGATAGATATTGCTCAAACCATATGGAGTTTATATTAAATGTAAGCTTCCAATGCCTTCAGGGGCTCGCTCCTTTCCCTATTCTCATCTATGAGAAAAGAAATGGGACTTCTCACAGGAAAATCAAATTCTGGAAACTGTGAAAGCTATTTAGCATGTGTAAGGATTATAAAATACCTCGAGCTATACTGGAAGGGTTACAGTCTAGTTAGGACCGGAAATCTTATTTGTTCTCTAAACGATGGTACTGATAGGTTCTGGGATCTCTGTTTTTAACTTCTTATGCTACATTAAACACTTTTTTAAAAGAGACTGAAAAAGGCTCCCCTATCTGAGTACACAGATTTACACTATTACATTGATAATTTAATATTGAGTGGGCCCAATGAGGACATGACAGCAGATGATCTAGATCAGATTATGGCTTATAAGAAGAGGCAAGTGATAGGAAAGTAATTCTGAGGATGTCCAAGGCCTAGCCTGCTCAATTAAGTTTTGGGATATATAGTCAGTCAATAGCAAGAACCAATGAACCACTAACCCTAAGTTTCACACAATCTAGAAAGAAAGACCACGAGCTCATTGAACCCTTCAGGTTTTGGAGAAGCCACATTCCCCACCAGGGTATCATGATGGTCCCCATTTACCAAGCCACCCAAAACTTAGTCTCTTTTTAAATGGAGCTCAGAATAAGTTATGACCTTAGAAAACCTTTAAAATGAGCCATTGAGAAATCTCTCCTATCTTTCTAAACTAAGGGCATGTGTATTTATTGCCAAAAGATGATAATAATGGTGACCTCTCCAAATATGTTATAATCATGTTTTATGTACTCTATACAATACATTCACAGTTTGTATTACTTTAAAAACTCTATTTACAAGAAAACAATATGATTGGAGCAAAAAGGATATGCCTCAAAGCCCTAGGACTTTAAAGAGAAATTCATTTGACTCAGCGATTACCAAACAAATCATCTGAAAGCGCCTTTATTGATTATTAACAAAGCCTTTGACTCAGTCCCTCATTCGTGACTTAATCATATATTGCAGATGTATATGATAGGCACAAGCATGGTGAGTCTTTTAGAGTATTTGGTGCACATGGTAAACTGTCCTCCATTTAAAATATACCACCAACACAATAATATCAAGAACAATAGATTTAAAACATGGTATATTCGAGGGAAACAACTTAAGCCCTCTGTAGTTCTGGTAACTTTACTCCAATAATATCAAAAGGTAATTTGAACTCGAGTGTAAAAGTCTTGATGTGCGCGAAGGAAGGATAGGGAAGGCTTTGAAATTTAATTTAAAGATCTTAGTGGCTGTACTTAAAAATAATTTCATCTTCTCCAGTAAGAAACATGAAGAAGGCTATCAAGGAAAAAGCTAAATCTCTGTACGTTAGAGAATGACTTGTTTCCTGAAGTCAAATCTTAGTAGGAAGAGCACATTTAGGGTAGTTATGATCTATGCAATACCAGTCTTAAAATGTGTTTTTAGTATGGTAAAAGAGATGACAACCAATCGGGAAGGTACTCAAACAAAATGTTGTACAATGTTAATAAAATCTTATATGTAAATATGTTTTGCATGATTTTACACGTAGAATTTATATCATATTGCTTGTCTTCTGAATGGATTGAAGAGGGGCTGGAGGGAGGGAGAAAATTTGGAACTCAAAATTTTTTTAATTAATGTTAATAATGTTAATGAAATATATGAATTATAATACCAAGGGTATCATTATAATATAAATATGTTTTTACCAAAAAGGAAGACAATTTATAGATTTACTCAGAACATATGAAAACCAAGTTTAAAATGTACGGAAATGCTTTTGGGAACAAACAAACTACTTCACAAAGCAACAGTGAAGGCTGACAACAGGGATACCCCATTGGATTTATTGAACGTAACAAAAAGTGGTTCATCTCCAGTTGCAACCTAAACCATGTCTAAGAGTCAAGAATGGAATGAAAAGGTATACTGTGGGCAACATCCATTTTAACTCAACCAATGAGATTTCAATAAAGAATTATCCAATTTCTTTTCTCATGTATTTAAGTTACAATATTGAAGTTTACAATGTTTCTTTTTCTTTTCTTATTGTGTGTTTCGGTTTTTGTAGAATGTGTATGTCTATATATGAGTATGATTATAGATATCTAAGTATATCAATGTGTATAGATATATAAGTATATCTATGTATATGTAAGCATATCTATATATGTGTATATATCTTTGTGTGGATGTATGCATATGCTTAATTGTAGCCTTCTTCACAATGGGAGAAGGAAGAGAAAAAAGGAACAAAGTAAAAATTTTGCATTAGAGAACAAAAGAAAACTTATAAGAAAGCAAAGAAAAGATGGACAGCTCTGAACACAATGTGTAGTATTTATTATATAGTCTTTCTTGAATTGGAAATTCATTGCTGTATATTTTTAATCTTCTCTTATGTTCTTCTGTGCATATGACAATGCTTTTTTTTCTCTTCTTATTTTGTATTTAAGTTTATGTTTCCTTTCTTTTTCTTATCGTGTATTTAAGTTTTACTATTGTAGCAACAATTTGGCTAACAGCTGCTGTGGGGGTGAAAGACCAACACGAGCCCAACAACAAGAATGCTGCCAGCTCAGGTTCTTTTGATCTGCTTTACTAAGGGGTTAGCAATCTTATTTCAATTCAATTTCAATTCAACCCGTTAAGGGGTTAGCAATCTTATTTCAATCCAACATACAAACATCATTCACTTAGTTCAGGGGGAAAAGCCAGCACCCTGAACTTCAGAGCAAATACAAACAAATTACAAACATACATTATAAACAGACCAAATACAATTCATAGTTACGAAGGAACCAACATCTGAGTTCAGGAGCCAGGAAGTTCATAACAACAGCTGGCCCAGAGTCAAGTGCCACTCCTCCTGTTGCTCAGAGCCCCTCGCAAATAGCTCTGTTCTCTCTTTTTATACACTCTTTAGCTGTCATCAAACATCATCTGAGCCACCAGAACTTAGGCTCCTACTATTGGCTCTGGTCTTAGCAACTCCTCTTAGGATCCTGAGGGCTTCATGCCCACATAGGCTTAGTACCTAGTAGGTAGGGGTTTGGGCCTGGGGCTTTGCACCTAGTAAGGATCAATCAAAGACAATTAATTTATCATTCTAAAACAGTAAAAATAAAAAAGTCCCAACTTAATTGATATTACAGCTATTTAAGGTCAAAATTTTTAAAACTAAAAAAGAATCATCAAATAAATGATTGAGTCATACAGATTTGTTAATTGGAATGGAAGAGTTTATGATAACAATTAAGAATCAAGTCATTACCACTAGAAATTACATTCATCAATGGAAATTATGCAAAAAATAGTTTAAACAGCACAACATATAAGTTGCAAAAATTTAGTATCTACAGGACATCTAGAGGGACATGATCTGGTGGCTAGAATTATATACCAGAAACTCACTAATCTTTATATGACAAACATCTGTACTCCAATTACAAACCTCAAAACATCTTTGCAAATTCAACAATTAAACTATACTGGAAGAATACAAACAGAACTGTTGAATGCAACAAACTGGTCAAAACATTGGTGCATAACAACTGAAGAACACTGTTTTTAATAGAAGTTACAATACCAAATATTCATAATCTCCAACCTACCTGGATTGAAAAGCTTTCAAAATATAGAGATCTAATGGAGAAAATTAAAACCATGCACAACCAGACTGAGGTATAGATCATTCCTCTCATTTGGTCTACTACTGACGTTGTCCCAAAGTTTCTGGCAGTGAATATAGAGATGAGCTTATATTCCAATATTCTTATTCACTTATAAAAAGTAGTCTTTTATCCACCCACACAGTAATATGTAGAACATAAAAAAAAAAGAAGTATCGGTAATGATCATTATTATTCATTATTGTACTAGAAACACTAGCTGTGGCAAAAAGAGAAGAAAAAGAAATTGAAGGAAATAGAATCAGAAGACATGATAGTATGCTTGGAGAATCAACTAAAAAACTAATTGAAACAACAACTTTCGCAAAGTTGCAAAATATGAAATAAAATTATATAAATCACCAAAATTTGTACATATTACCAACAAAGTCTAGCCAGAAGAGATAGAGAAATTCCATTTAAAATAACTACAGACAACATAAAATACTTAAGAATTACCTGCCAAGACAAACCCAGGAACTATATTAACACAATTAGAAAACATTTTTCACCCAAATAAAAACAGATCTGAACAACTGGAGAAATGGCAATTGATCATGAGTAGGTCAATCAATAACAAAAATGACAGTTCTACCTAAATTAATTTATTTATTCAATACATGCCAAAGTACCAAAATATTGTTTCATAGAACTAGGAAAAAATAATAAAATTCATCTGGAAAAATAAAAGGTCAAGAATATCAAGTAAATCAATAAAAAAAAAAGTAAAGGAAGGTGGCCTAGCAATACTAGATCTCAAACTATATTACAAAGTGATAATCAGAACAATCTTATACCTTCTAAGAAATAAAGTGCAGCCAGGTGCTGCAGTGGACAAAGTGCCAGGCCTAAAGTCAAGAAGACTTGTCTTCCAGAGTTCAAATCTGGCCTCAGATACTTACTAGCTTTGTGACCCTAGGCAAATCACTTAACTGTGTTTACCTCAGTTTTTATCTGTAAAAAGAGCTGGAAAAGGAAATAACAAACCACACCAGTATCTTTGCCAAGAAAACGCTAAATGGGGGTTTCCAACATGGAGAGTTGAACATGACTGAAAAATAACTCAACAACAAGAAATAAAGCAGCAGATCAATGGAATAGATTAAGTACACAAAACACAATAGTAAATGGCCATAGTAATCTAATGTTTGATAAACCCAAATATCTAAGTTTTTAGGACAAGAACTCACTATTTGAAAAAAAAATTGCTGGGAAAACTAGGAAGCAATTTGGTAGAAACTAGGTATAGTTCAGCATTTTATACCATGTACTAGATAAGGTCAAAATGAGTTGATATATAAGTAAATTACTAAAACATGGAAAATGTGACCTGTCAGATTTATGGATATGAGAAGAATTTATGGCCAAACAAGAGATAGAGAGGAACATGGGAAGCAAAATGGATAATTTTGATTATATGAAATTTTAAAAGTTTTTGCATAAACAAAACTGATGCAACCAATATTAGAACAAAAGCAGGAAATGGGAAATTTTTACAGAAAATTTCTCTATTAAAGGTCTCATTTCGCAGGTACATAGAAAACTAAGTCAAATTTTTGAGAATATGACTCATTTCCCAATTGATAAATGGTCAAAGAATAAAAACAGGTAGTTTTCAGAATGAAAGCTATCTACAATCATGAAAAATGCTCTAAATCACTATTAATTTAAAAATGCAAGTTAAAACAAATTTGAGGTACCATCCCATACCTATCATATTGGATAATATGACAGAAAAGGAAAGTGACAAATGTTGAAGGTGATGTAGAAAAAATTGGGAGAATAATACAGCACTGATGGAGTTGTGAACTGATAAACCATTCTGAAGAGTAATTTGGAACGTGCCCAAAGGGCTATAAAACTGTGTGTACCCTTTGACCCATCAATACCATTACTAGGTCTGTTTCTTAAAGAGATCAAGGGAAAAGAAAAAGGACCAATATGCACAAAAATATTTATAGCAGCTCTTCTGATGGTGGCAAAGAATTGGAAATTGAAGGGATACCCACCAGTTGGGGAATGGCTGAGCAAGTTGTAGTTATGATTGTGATGGAATATTACTATGCTACAAGAAATGACATGCAGGATAGTTTCAGAAAAACCTGGGAAGACTTATATGAACTGATACAAAGGGAAGTGAGCAGAACCAGGAGAATATCACTCCCAATAATAGCAATACTGTACAATAATCAACTGTGAATGACTTAGTCATTATGATTTATACAATAATTCAAGACAATTCCAAAGAATTCATGATGAAAAATGCTATCTTCCTCCAGAGAAAGAAAGAGTCTGAGTGCAGACTGAAGCATAATTTTCCTCTTCCTTAATTTTTCTTCCTTTTTTTTGCAACATGGCTAATATGGAAATGTTTTGCATGGTTTCACATTTATAGTTGATAATACATTTCTTACCTTCTCAATGGAGAAGGGAATAGTAGGGAGAGAAAATGAATGTTAAAAATAAATCACGTTCTAAAAAAAGAAAGAGACAGATACTAACTTGTTTTCATACAGTTTGTATCTGAATTAAACTTTAAAAAAAGGGTGAGAAGAGATGCCAACAAGAACAATGAGATCTTCTCTTTTCAGTTTCAGTATCTGAAGAATTTCCCAGAACCAGGGCACTCCTAGATAGGCTGCTCTTGTCTTAAGAGTTCTAGGAAGAGCTAAGTCTCATGACTACTCCACTCATGATCAGGTAAAGGAGCATAGGCAATACAAAACAGTTAATTCATTCATCCAATAAGGCCAGCCATTGGGTAATGACCCAGAAACTCTAGACTTTGGACTCAACTCCTCTTAAGACTCAGGAGTCTGGGATTTGGGACTCATGGCATAAGGCATGGATCTTGAGATCTTACATAAACTGAGACTACTATAGCCAAGAAATCACCAATGCATGTCTTGACCTTGACCAGAACCTCTATTTCTTGACCAATTACTCACCAAGCTGTGAAGCAGGGAGGTGGATCAAAGTTCCCTGGCCCAGATGAACTACATCCTCAGGCCCCAAAGAATTAGCAGACATAACTGCTAAGTCACCAAGTGATGTTTGAAAGATTGTAAAAAATTAACTAAGGAGAAAATGGACTGTGGGGTGGGGTTGAGGAGCACGTTCAAGTATTGGAAGGATTGCATGTGGTAAAAGGATTAGATTTGTTCCCCTTGTCCCAAGATGACAAAACAAAGAACTCTGGGTAAAAACTGCAGAAGAGCAAATTTAAGCTCAGTGTTAGAGGAAATCTTCCTAATATTAAGTAATGTACAAAAGCAGAAGAGGCTGCTTTGGGAGAGCATCAAGCAGCAGTTAGACGTCTTCATCAGAGTTGCTAGAGCATTCTATGCCCCAAGTATGGCTTGTCAGTGGCTTCTCCTTTCCAACTCTGAGATTCTCTTTCTTGTTCTTTCTCCTTTTCAATCTTTCCCTCTCTTCTGACTTTTCCTCACTTACTACAAATTGGTTCAAGTTTCTCTTAACTAAAAATAACTTGCTTTGGATAACAGCTTATCATTGTCTTTCTGAAGATGTGACAATCAAGACTGAACCCAATATTCAAGATGTCTTATCAGGGAAGCATGCTAGCATCTCCTGTGTTTTCAATACTATGGCAAAGAGCACCTTAGCTTATTTTGACTGAAAAGTCATAGTGTCAATCCATACTGAGCCTGCATTCCAACAAAACCCTCAAAACTTTTTCACATGAATTGCTATCTTGCCTCATCTTTCCCATCTTGTATTTGTCAATTTGGTATTTTGAACCTATGTTCAAGTTAAATTATAACTTATTTGATTTGTGTTTATGTCAAATTATAACTTATTTGATTCAGGTTGTGATTCCAACCTGTGCAAATTTTTCTGAATTTTGACTGTCATCCAATAGATTTAGCTTGCCTGTCAGCTTTGTAGCTTCAAATTTTATATGTCATTTGTGTTTTCATCCAACTCATTGATAAAACTGTAGAGCTGCACAGAGCTAAGGATAGAATCCCTGTGGTACTTTGCTAGAAACCCATTAATGAACACTCTTTGGGTCATCATTCTGATAGTTTTGAAATCATCTTATTGTATACGCCTTAGATGTCTCTATCTGTTATCCATTTACAAAGATAGCAAATAGGAAATTGTCAGATGTTTTGCTGACCTTTAGGTACACTATGTTTAAAGAATTCCCCTGTTCTTCCAGTCTTGTTATGTAATAATTGTTTAAAAAAAAGAAGAAAATGAGATTAGTTCAGCAAAACTCGTTCTTGATGAAGGTATGATGGTTCTCACTGATCATTTCTTTAGAAATTCATCTGTTTGAATTAATAATTATATGTGCAAGTGTGCATATATACATACAAATACATGTATATATACATACAAATACACGTATATGTGTACATATATGTGAATATACAAACTCATAGCTATGCAGTACAGTGAATAAAGCACTTGGAATCAGGAAGACTTCTTCCTGAGTTCAAATCTGACCTCAGACACTTACTAGCTGTGTGACCCTAGGCAAGTCACTTAACCCTGTTTGCCTAAGTTCCTCATCTGTAAAATGAGCTGAAGAAGGAAATGGCAAACCAAGAAAACCCCAAATCAGGGTAGAAGAGTCAGACACAACTGAAAAATGAACCGACAATCTGTGTGTGTGTAATGAAACTTCAGAATTACAAATTGTATTCAAATTCATTATTTCATTAGATCCTCACAAGAACCCTGTAAAGGTGTCAGTGCAAGGATTACTAAGCAAATTTTGTTGGTGAGGAGACAGTCAGAGAGGTAGTAATTTGCTTAAGGTCACACAGCTGGGAAATGAAAGAGTCATATCTAAATCTGAGATCTCTCAGTCTTGATTTCTTTTCATCACAATTAAGATTGCTTCCTTTTTTAAAAAAAGATACATGTGTATTTGGAAGAGTCAGCACTGAGATTTAACTAGTTAGAGGCAGTAAATCTTGCCTCCGACACTTCCTAGCTCTGTGACCCTGAGTAAATCATTTTCCGTCTCTCAGCCTCAATTTCTTCATCAATTAAGAAGTGCAGCTGGAGTTCTAGCTCTCAATCTATGATCCCATGATAAGAGTGGATATCTGCCTCAGTGTGTTAATAAGTGTAGAATTTGAAGTTAGGAGAAAAGCTATCTTATTAAACTAATTACACCCCTGCTGGGTTCCTACTCAAGAGCTCTGCAAAGTAATGAGCTAGAGATATGAAGAGTAAATCAACCAATTTCATATCTGCTTCATTTATAAGAGCACTGGACTTGGAGTCAACAATTCCATTGACTGTCTTTTCAATTAAGTTCACCTCTGTCAACCTCAGTGAAATGAAGAGGATGAAGAAGACGATCGCTAAGGGACCTCAAAGTTCTAAATGTATGATTCTGTCACCCAGTGGAAATCTTGACTTTAAGGATGTTGTGAGAGGCTTTGTCACACACGTTGTTGAAATCTAGGTAAACTGTTTTCTAAAGGGGAAGTGTCACACACGTAGGTGTCCAACACAAGGCCAGCAGAAGTCAACATGCAGCCTGAGAAGATCTTTATATATGGTTTACTGTTTCTATTTGAGTTTGATACTATCGATCTGCGGCATCCCCACATCTACTACTACAAGTTATGTTGGCTCTGTAATCATTACTTTCCTTTCTAAATGGTCACAAACCACCCTTTAAAAATATGTTCAACCTGGAAAGACTTATATGAACTGATGCTGAGTGAGGGGAGCAGAACTAGGAGAGCATTGTACACAGTTACATCTACATCGTACAATGACTAACTTTGATAGACATGGCTCTTCTCAGCAATGCAAGGTTCTAAGACAACTCCAAAAGGTTCCTGATGGTAAATGCTATCCAGAGAAAGAATTACAGAGTCTGAATGCAGATTGAAGCATACTATTTGCTCTCTCTCTTTTTTGTTTTGTTTTGTTTCTTCTTTCTTATGGTTCATTCCATTGGTTATAATTCTTCTTTACAACATGACTAATGTGAAAATATGTTTAATATGAATATATATGTAGAGCCTATATCAGATTGCATGCTGTCTTGGGGAGGGGGGAGGGTAGGAGGGAGGAGAGGGAAGGGGAGAAAATTTAAAACTCAAAAGCTTGTGGAACTGAATGTTGTAAACTAAAAATAAAAAATTTTTTTAAAAATATATTTGAAAATTTTTCCAGGAATCAAAATGAATTTCATTGGCCAATTGTTTGTAGAATATAATCATTTTTCCTTGAAACTTAGGACAACACAACTCTCCTCCAGTTCGGTGGCACCTCTGCTATTCGCTATAATAAACCACTGCAGTATCTGCCAAGAAAACCCCAAATGGGGTCACTAAGAGTCAGACACAACTGAAAAATGACTGAACAGTGTGCGTGTGTGTGTGTGTGTGTGTGTGTGTGTGTGTGTGTGTGTGATGAAACTTTGGGACTACAAATTATATTCACATTTGTTATTTCATTACATCTGTAGTAGGAAGGCCGAATTTATGATCTCAAATATAATCATGTATATGTTTGAATGGTCCAAAATCGCAAGGTATGAGAGATTCTCTAAGGAGAAAACAACAAGAAATTTATTTAGGCCCCACCGCAGCAAAAACTTGAACCAGCCTCCCCATTCCAACATCTTGACAAAAAGACTCCAGGCCCAGAAAGCCCATT
>CM053625.1:255046219-255063490 GCA_028646595.1 Phalanger gymnotis
TCAAGCCCCGCCTCAATGACCAGAGACCATTGGTTCCCCAGCTGGCCCCTCCTAAGTCACCAATCCACACCCACACAGGTTTCACACCTGACAGGGCCCTGGGCCTGGGGCTTAGCACTTAACAGCTGAAAGTACTTCCACTCAAAAGAAACAAAAGCCATGCTAATGAGACAATTTTGCTTAACAACACACTGGGTTATAGGTTAAGAACAACTTAATCACTTTTCTTACATAATCTCAAACTGATTTTTGGAATGGTTGTATCAATTCACAGATCCACCAATGGTGCTTTTCTTCCCAAATCTTTGAAGTAACTTACTCCAAGTCAACATGGCCAACTGAACTCATCATCTTCCCCCAAAATCTGCCCTTCCTTCCAATTTCTCTACTTGTGTTGATGATGCCAATATCTTTCCAATCACAAATTAAATCCATAGAATTATTTTTGACTCTTCTCTTTCCATCACTTTTATGTGTCTAAGCACTTGCCAAGGCCTCTCAATTCCATCTCTACAAAACCTCTCACCTATATTCACCTCGTTTCTCCTTGCTCTCCCACAAGCCTAATTCAGGTTCTCATTACCTCTTGGCTGGACCACAATTAACAGAGATCTCCATTCTTTTCTTTTTAGTCCATTTTTTGGGTACAGCTTCCAAAATAATCTTCCTAGTGCATAGGTCTGACCATATAACTTTCCTGCTTGGAAACTTTCATTGGATTTCTATTATCTATAAGACAAAACTAAAATGTATTAATTTAGAAATAAGAGCAAAATAAAACTAGAACTAGGGAAAAAACTCCTTAGTCTAGACCTTATGGCCACATATTCTGAGACACCATGATATAGTGGAATGAGTACTGGATTTAGAGGCAGTTAGGTATTGTAGTGGAGACAATGACAGACTTGGAGTTAGGAAGACTCAAGTTCAAATCCTGCCTCAGACACTTACTTAGCTATGTGACCCTGGGTAAGTCACTTAATATCCATTTGCCCTGCTTTTCTCTTCTGTAAAATGGTAGTAATAATAATAGCACCTACCTCACAGTGTTGTGAGGATCAAGTGAAATAATGCCTGTACAGCATTTTGCAAACCTTAAAGCACCACATAAATACTTAGCTCTTGCTGTTTGCAGTTGGTGAATCTGAGTTGAGTTCTGGCTCTGAAATTTACTGTCTTTGTGACTTTGGGTAAGTCACTGAACCCTTTTGAGCTTCAGCTTCTTTATCTATGTAAAGGAGTTGGACTAATTAGACTTTAAGATCTCTTTCGTCTCTAAATCTATGATCCTATCTTTCCAGTTTTTGTTTCATAGTGATTTCCTTCATACACTCTATGTTCCAGCCAAATCGGATAACTAGCTATTCCCAAATCTGGACATATCATCTTCCTTCTCTGGACATTCACAGAAGCCATCCCAGATTCTAATGTATAATTTTATAATGAAAGAAAGAGTATTCCCCCCCCCCCAAATCCTTTCAATAAGTCAAAGTAGTACGCACCTGAAAAAGACATGAACAGATATAGATAAATCTCTAAACTAGACTAGATGACACTTAAATTTCAGACTTGAGCTGACAGGGCTATCTTAGAATACTTACAGCTAGTAATAGTGGTAGAGCATGGAGAAACTCTAAGCTACATACCATAATCTCTGGATTTACATGAATTGGGTACAATCTTGAGAGCTTTC
Organism: Phalanger gymnotis; assembly: GCA_028646595.1. Taxonomy (NCBI): domain Eukaryota; kingdom Metazoa; phylum Chordata; class Mammalia; order Diprotodontia; family Phalangeridae; genus Phalanger; species Phalanger gymnotis. Next base: position 255,047,913 of record CM053625.1, read on the forward strand.
TCAAAATTCTCTCTTTTTGGCTCATTTCTTTAATCAGTCAGTAAACATTTAAGTGCTTACTATGGGCCAGGCACTGGGGCAATCAAAAACTGGGGATGCAAAGAAAGACAAAAGATCCCTTCTCTCCAAAAGCTCACAGTCCAACAAGGGTCCAACATACAAACAAATAGGTACACACAAACTATGTACAAGATAAATGAGAGATAATCAACAAAGAGAAGGCACTAGCATTAAGGGAGACAGGAAAGGCTTCTTTTAGAAGGTGGGATTTTATCTGGGACTTTAAGGAAGCCAGGGATTGGTGATGAGGAAGAAGAACATTATAGGCACGGGGCCTGGAGTCAAGGATGTATATTTTACCATCTTGTTCTAGGATATCAGGGCAATTTTCCTTGACAATTTCTTGAAATATGACGTCTTGGCTCTTTCTTTGATTGCGGCTTTCAGATAGCCCAATAGTTCTTAAATTATCTCTCCTTGATCTATTTTCCAGGTAAATTGTTTTTACAATGAGATATTTCACACTTTGTTCTATTTTTCATTCTTTCGACTTTGTTTTATTATTTTTGATATCTCATGGAATCATTAGTTTTCACTTGTCCAATTTCAATTTTTAAGACATAATTTTGTTTGTTGAATGTTTATACTTCTTTCATTTGGCCAATTCTATTTTCTTCAGCATTTTTGTGCCTCTTTTTTTTAAATCAAACTATTGTCTTTTCATAATTTTCTTCCTTTGTTTTCATTTCTTCACCTATTTTTTCCTCTACTAATTTTATTTGATTTTTTAAAATTTTTTTAGCTTTCCATGAATTCTTGTTGGGCTTCTGTCTAATTCACATTTTGTTTTCTTTAAGGCTTTGCCTGAAGCTGTTTTGACTTCATTTTCTTCTGAATTTGTGTCTTGATCCTCCCTGCCACCACAGTGGATTTTTACGATCAGGTTATTTTTTGTTGTTGTTTGGACCTTTTCCTACTCTATTTCTTGATTTGGAACTTTATGTTAATATTGGGTTCTGTTTACAGTATTGGGGGAGAGAGGTAATAGGGGACTCTGTCTCAAGCTTGGGCTTTTTTGAACTGCTGTTTTCAGAGCTAGTTCTGGGGGTCTGGAAGTTTTGTTTGCTTCTAAGTTACTGTTATCTGGGGAGAGGTGTGATCATTGCTTTTTGGGTCTGCATTCTTGTCTTTACCCAGGAAGGGCCCCTGATCCCTTGGAATTGAAATCAACATTACTACTCAGAGCCCCTCCTCCTTTGGGTCTGGAAATAATACTGTTCCTCAAGGTCTCTGATCATTTGGGGCCAGAAGGGATACTGCCCCTCAGAGCTTCCAGTCTCTCTTGATTGAAAGTGCTTCTCTCCACCCTTGAACTATAACCCACAAGTGGGTTATAGGCAATGGGGTTGCCAAACAGTGTCTTGTCCTGCATATAGTTCTATCACAAGGGCACTCTGTAATCTCTTTCTGATCAGTTGCCAGGTTCTCTTACCATCTCTGACTTGAGAGCTCCCAAAGCTGCTGCTGTCTCTGTCTCCATCACCTAGTCTCATTCCTGGTATTTCATCTACTTGGGCTCCCAGCTAGTTGGCTCTCCTATATCACAAATCTCTCTGATTTCCTATGTTGTTTTGGGCTGGAAGAATATCTCACTCTGATCTTTTGTTGCCTCTGCCACTCCAAAATTCAATTTGAGGCATAATTTTAAAGTTATTTGGAGGGGAATTTTGAGTGTCCTCAGATTTCTTTACTTTGACTTCTTGGCTCCACCCCTGGAAGACCAATATTCCATTACATTCAAAAAATTTTCGGACATTTTCTAATTGAGGGACATATGTTTCGATTCTAGATTTTTGCCACCACAAATTGTCCTACTGTGAATATTTTGGCTCTCATGGGACCTTTCTTTCAGTCATTCTTTCCAGTCAGTCTTTCAGTCATTCTCCATCTTGGGGCACAAGCCTAGTAAGGAAATTGCTGGGTCAAAAGACATATATCATTTAACAAATCTGATTAAATGAGTAAAATTACTTTGCAGATTGCTTAAGCCACTCTATAGTTCTATCAGTAGCATATCAATGTATCTATATTTCCATAGTCCTTCCAATTTTGATTTTTTTCATTCTTTACCTTATTATCTTTACCCCTAAGCTCACCACTCATCCTAACATATGTTTCTATTGAGAATACCACCAACCTTCTATTGACCCAGGTTTGAATTATTGGAAATATCTGACTCTTCATTCTCTCTCATCTACCTTATGCAACCAGTTGTTGATTCTACTCCCAAAATGTCTCTTTCTCTCATCCCTTTAATTTTACTCATTACCCTTCTCAGTGACCCCATCATCCTTAAGCTGCATTATTTCGACAGCCTCCTAATCAGTCTCCCTACTTCTAACCATTCCCCTCTCTAATCCTGCCTTCACAAATTGGCCAAATTTTTATTTTTAAGTTCAAGTCCTTTGATGTCACTCTGCTACTGCTTAATAAACTCCAATGGCTCCTTCCTTTCTCTAGGACAAACTACAGACTTCTCTGTATGGCGTTTAGTACACCACAATCTGATACAAACTATATTTCTAGAACAATTCCAATTCCAAATATTATTTCCAATCATACATCTCCATGATCTAGACACACTGGTTATCTAGCTGTTTTCTACATACTAGGCTTTCATACAGGCTTTTCTCCAAGGAATATTCTTTCTCCTCACCTCTGCCTCTTGGAACCAGTTGTCCCTCCACCCCTGGCAGAGTGAAGATCCCTTCAGGGGAGGTGTTATTACATTTTGGTCTTTATATCACTGGCACCTGATAAATGCTTGAGAACAAAGGAATGGATTTTGTTAGTTTGATGTAAAATGACACTTTGAAGTTGAATTGGTTTGCAATTTTCTTATTATTAGTGATTTTAAAATTTAGTTGTTTATAGTTTGAATTCATTCTTAAAACTGTTCATGTCTTTTAAACATGTATTGGGGAATGGCTCTTAGTTATATAGATTTGTTTTAATTCTCTACATTTTGGATGTCAAACTTTTATTGAAGATGTTTGATGCAAATGTTTTCTCTCAATTCACTGCTTTTCTTTTTTGTTCTACTTGTATGAATTTTATTTGTGACAATGTTTTCACATTTAATATAGTATCCAAATTGTCCCTTTTGTCTTTCATGATCATGTCTCTATGTGTTGCCTGCTTATAGATAGCTAAGTGGTAGAGTGGATAGAGGACCAAACATAGAGTCGGTTTGACTTTAGTTCAAATTCAACCTCAGAAACTTATTAGCTGTGGTACTTTGAGCAAGTTATTTAATCTCTTTCTGTTGTGATTTCTCATCTGTAAAATGGGGATAAAAATAGCACCTCCCTTCCAGGGTTGTCTTGAGGATAAATGAGATAATATTTTAAAGCACGTCATAAACCTTTAAGTGCTATATTCATGCTATTATTATTATTAATATTATTATTCATTTCCCTAATCAGAGTCACACCCTTTTTTCCTCTAATTTTTAGTGGTGTAACTTTTCGTATTGATATCACTTGTTTGTTTGGAATTTGTGAATTTATGCTGTATCTTTTGATGATGATCTAATATCTACAAAATACTTCTTCACAGATTACATTTCTTTTAGTCCTCTGAAAAGCCTCATGAGGTAGGCAAGGCCATAATCACTAATTTACAGATGAGGAAATTGGAGCTTAGGAAAGTTGTATTTTCTCCAAGAAATATAGACCCTAAATTTCTCAGAGGCCAACCTTCTTGACTCTTAGTTCAGGGTTTCTTGCTACCACTCTTAGTTCTACCTACCCACCCCCTTTAAAACTCCTTAATCGTGTGAACCTAGCTGCTTCTACTGCCATATTCTCTTATTCCCCTTTTCTCTTTTTTGTTTGTCCACTTTGGCAATCTACCCAAGTGGGCACATTGAAGCAAAGACAATTGCCATCTAGAACTTCCTTTAAATCTCTCATTGTGAGGTTCCAAAGAAAAGAGAAATTCTGTGTTGGTTGAAGAAGGGGACTGCTGAGCATGAATGAGTGCACCCTTTCAGGAGCTTCCGGCCAGACTGGTTCTTAGAAATGGCTTTTAAGCTTTAATCACAAAGGATCTGAAATTATTCTTCCTCAGCCAATAATAGGAAAGCATTATCTAAATAGAATAGAATGTACTAGGAAAACCAATTTGAAACAATCTTTTTTTTTAAAGTAAAGGAATAAGTAGTTCCTGATGGCTATTCATTTACTGAACCAGATGGGTAATGCTCTATTTAGGAGGTCAGATATATGTATGGAAGTTCCATTATGGCTTTCATGAGACAGTGTATCATTTGATGTTGTTTGAGTATCATAATTAGATATTTAGTAACACCTTGTTTAATAGTACCATGGTCCTGTAAGATCCTACTGACTTCAAAATTTCAGACACTCAGCCATTGGGAAAAAGAAATTCTTTTTGCACTATAGCAATACATACAACTGTGTCCCAAGGAGTAAAGGGCTTGTGATCTGTTCTGTTAGAGGGAATACTCACATTGATGAAATTTGACATTGTTTGAGGCATTGGAATATTTCATTTTATCCCTACAACAACCTGATGATTAGCTAGGGTAGGTGGCTATTTGTAGCAACTAGAGCAGGGGTTCTAAACTTTTTTTGTGTGGCATGGACACCTTTGGATATGTGGGAAGCCTATGTAGTCTCAGAATAATGGTTTTAAGTGCATAAAACACATGGAATCGCAAAGGAAATGAATTATAAAAATAATTATAATGACTGTGAGTAAAATGAAAGGGGTGATGGGAGGAGACATTTTGGGAGTAGAATCAACAACTGGTTGCATAAGGTAGATGAGAGTGAAGAGTCATACATTTCCAATAATTCAAACCCGGGTCAATGGAAGATTGGTGGTGTTCTCAACAGAAATAGATGTTAAATGAGTGGTGAGTGTAGGAGTAAAGATAATAAATAATTTAATTATTTATTATTAGTAAATAATATTAATGAAATATTTTTAAAAATACAGGTTCATGAATCCCAGGTTAAGAACTCCTTAGCTAGACTGTAGATCCCAAGGGGTACAACAGGGAAAGAAGAGACTACTTAGCAGAGACAAGAATAATATGACATTCATTCCCTCCAAGATAAGAACTGTTCTTGGCACAATATTCTAGCTAGAAATAAGGAAAGACCAAAAAAGCATAGGAACTGAGGATTTACACCCAGAATGAACATTAAACATCATCTAGTCCAACCTCCTCATTATACAGATGAAGAAACTGAGGCCCAGAAAAATGGCATAACTTCCTCAGGATAGCAGAAGTAGCAAGTTGCAGTGTCAGGATTTAAACTCAGATTCCTAAACTCCCAGTCTAATGCTCATTTCACTACACCATGTTGCCTCTTAACCTCTTATATTTCTTAGTTTGACATTCAAGGAGTTAAGTAACCTGGCTCTAACCAGCTTTTCTAATCTTTTGTCTTAACTTTCATACTGCTAACCTTTATACATGGTACACTATAACTAAACCAGAATCCTTGTTATTTCCCAAATGCATTCTGGATTTTCTTGACTCCATTTCAAAGAGTTCCAGGGTGTCAGAAATGGAAAGGAACTCAGAGTCCAACACATATGTAAATATGAATTCCCTCTACAATATGGCAGGGAGTGGTGAGGAGAGAAGCTCATGGAAATCTTTTTCAATTCTTTTCAACAGGCATTGTGAAATGAACAGAACACTGGGGAGATACGGTGCTTGGATAAAATAATCCTTGGCCCCATGAAGCTTACAGTCCAGGAAGAGGATAAAACATATGCAGGAAAACTACAATACATGATCACATAAAAGAAGAACAAAGTGCAATGTGAGATTGGAGGGGAGTATGACCAATAAATATATGCTATTAATTAATTAAAACATTATCTTTAAATTTAATTTGATTGATTTTCCAAATATATCCTTCCCCCCTTCCCCTCCGCAGTAAGCCTTTTCTTACATTAAACAATAAAAAAGAGAAGGGAAAAAATGTCCGATAAAACTAACAAAAAATTAAATTATTCTGACATAGGTCTCCACCATTGCAAAGAAGAGAGGTGTATCAATGAAAATATTAATGCAAGAAGTCTTCTAACTGAAAGAATAGCAGGGAATTTGTTCAGAAGAATGTTTCAAAATTCATTATTTTCTATTTCTAACAGAAATAGAAACAAGTCCTTAGGTTTATTGATAAAATTTGCTTTTGCTCATAGTTCTTCTTTCCTAGCCACATAAAAGTCAATTATTTGAATTACGCATATCCATATAATTTTATTATCATTAATTTTTTTAAAAATATTACATGTTGTAATGTCTATAGGAACAACAAAACCTTGTTAGTGGGGCAGCAAATGAGTCCAACCATTCTGGAAAGTTAATAGAAATTATGCTAAAAAAGTGACTAAAATTTCCATACATTTTGACTCAGATAGTCCATTACTAGGCTTGTACCTTCCCAAAGGTCAGAAATCCCATACAGTATAAAATATTCATAACATCATTTTTATTTGGTGCTACAGCAAAGGATTAGAAACAAAGTAGGCACCTCTCAGTTGGAAAATGGCTAAATCAATCATGGTAAATGAATGCAATAAAACAGAATATTACCGAGCAATAAGAAATAATTACTATGAAGAACTCAGAGAAGTAAGGGAAGACTTAGAAGAGCTGATACAAAATGAAATAAACTGAACCAGGAAAACAATGTATACAAATGGCCAAAACAATGTAAATTGAAAGACAATAGAAACAAACTAAATGATGTGTAATTATAATGACTAAAGGTTGGTCTGAGAGAAGAATTTAGAAAACATACCTCCTTCCCCTTCTTACAGAGGTGGGGTGGCGGAGGGAGCCTATGGATGTAGACTATTACAAGGAACCTAGGTCATGGTCACTGAATTAGTTGACTTTTCTGAACTATTTTTCTCTTCCTTTTTGGATCTTTGTTAAAGGACATAGTTTGTTGACTAGGAAAAAGAGGAGGAATCTATTTGGAAATTAATATAATGTAAAAACAAAAGACATCAATAAAGAGAAAATGCAACATTCACATTGGCCACATAGGTTGAACTGTAAGCCCTAGCTACCAATTCAACAAAAATTTATTAAATTCCTACTATGTGGAAGGCACAGTACTTGGTAGGTGCTAGAGATTTAAAGACAGACGAGGGAAGTAGAAAGATGAAAACTGGGAATGGGGAACATAAATGTAAAGTGGCTAATGACCACATCATTTCCCAGGGCTTGCCTCATCTCTAGCCACAAATGGAACTAGAACAAAAGCCTGGTCTGCCATCAGCCAATTATTTTTAGTGAAGTAGGGTTTTGAACAAATATTTCATCCTGGAAGTATTTCAATTTGGTACAAGAATAAAGAAGAGCAGAATGGCACCTTTTTCTGAAGACTAGATTTGGGGTTCATGCAGAGGCTGCAATTAGTCAGTGTTGCCTGGTGGGATTATAAAAGTCACAGCATTTCTCTATTTTCAGAAATGTCATAAATATTCCAAGTATATTAACAATCCTTATTTCAGGTTGGCTTCAAAGTTGTAAAAATACCATCATTTAATATAACCTTAGAGCCTAGAGAATTTTTAATTCAATAACTCATTCACTCTGGAAAGTCCTAAACATGGCACTCCCTCCACTGGTGCTGATCACCACTCATCCCTGCCTTTTCATCTTCTGTAGTGTTTGAGGATGTCCTCCCATGAGTCCTCCACAGAGGATCTGTCCAAAGTTCTAGATGCCTTCCTTCGGCTCTTTTCCTATTTCATAGATACTGGTGCAGTCCTTGAGCTATTAATTCTCTTTCACCCTTACAATTCATACATGTCTTTGGTAATACCTTTATGACACTTTTTGTGCATAAGTAACCATTGGTAGCTATTGCTGCTTCCTTTCACTCGTTATTCATTTCTCTCTCGCTCTTTGGGCTATTTGCAAATTTGATCATTTGGACATTCTAGTGATCGATGATTTGTGTTTATGTATTTGTCCATGGCATATATACTGGGATATAATAATGTCCTTCTTCCACCAATGACTTGCCATTTGACTGCTTTACTTACTTAATAACAATATCAGGAGAGGATATAGGAGTGATGGGAACAGTGATAGAAATTTGCATGCTTGGTCATCTTTAGCAGTATTGTAGTCAATACACAACTATATCCTAGCTATTTGGAATGGGGAAGCATAGTAACCCATCCTGTCTTCACTCAGCTCAAGCTAGAGCAGTTGTGTACCCCCAAAGAATAGTGCTGACTGATTTGAGATTACTTTTTTCTTATTAATGAGGCTTATTTGATTTAAAATTTTATTGTCCCTTGAACAGATTTGGTAGAAATTGTACTGTTACATTGACCTCCATCTCTGGTAAAGCTAGAGATGAAGAAAATTTGATGTTTCTTCTAATTTCAAAGAAGGAATATCTGAGTAAAGCCTATGTCTTAGCATCTGGCCTGACTGGAATGGAAGCGCAAGACCTGTGCTTTTAAGATATACATCTTCTAAGATTTCCACCCAGGGAGAAATTCAAAGAATTCTTCACTGTGTTGTCTTTTCGTTGTTTATCTTTTCTTGAAGTACAGAGCCAAAGGTATCATACGAACTGTTGTTGACTTTTGATATAGGAAGTTGTGGAGAGAAGAACATTCTGGAAGGAACAGGGAGAACTAGTAATATCTCTCTCTCTCTCCCCTTCCCCCTCCCAGTTTTTATCAGTTGGGAAGTTTCCGTGGCTTCAAGTCAAAGTAAGCCCAATTGGGCCCTGGAGAGCTCATCCATTATCATTTTATTTTCTGAAATAATTATCTCCTATTTTTAGCATTGTTATCAATATATGTGAGTCAATTTTTCATATATTTTTGTTTGCATTGAGCTAAAAATTTCTGCTGATAGCTCGTTAGTGCTTAACAGCCTCCCTCAGATCCCTCCTCTCTCTCTCTCTCTCTCTCTCTCTCTCTCTCTCTCTCTCTCTCACTCACTCTCTCTCGCCCCCTACCCTCTCTCTCTTTTTATTTTCACCATGTGCAAAGGATATTGATCTTGAAATGTTTTGAGTTGTTTTTCATCTTAATAGTTTCTTGTAGAAGGATATAGGCACAGAACTTATAGAGGGAGCTGTGAGGAGAGTGGAAAGAATACTGAATCTGGAATTATGAGAAATCTGGGTCTGAGTTCTGCCTTGACACTTTCTAGTCGTGTAATCATGGCAAAATCACTTAACCTCTGTGATCTTCAGGTTCTCATTTGTAAAGTGGGGACAGCAATACTTATTGAATGTCCCTCATAGCTTTGTTGTGAGGATCACATAAGTTACTGTTTGCAAAGTGCTTTTCAACTCTTGAAGCACTAGATAAATACTGTTAGTACTAAATATCTCCCCCTATTCCAAGCTCTGTAACTGATGAGTGTGTGTGTGTGTGTGTGTGTGTGTGTGTGTGTGTGTGTGTGTAATAACATGGGCAGCATGATCTTGAAAGTCTGTGTGCTCATAGAAGATAATTGGTGGTGAAAAACAAGCAGTCTTGCTAAGGACAGAAAGAGAAATAAAAATTCAAATGAACCTATCTTTGTTACTAGCTGGTATGAAGGGAGGGAAGGTCAAGACAATTTAAGGTATTCCCTGTGAATTTATTTGCCATACCTTGCCCACCATCACAAAATCTGGCTATTTTCCCAAGAATCCTGCTTGCATTATCATTCGGTGATTATAGAATTTTGGTTCCTGAGCTGCTGAGGTTGTGTGATATAGTGGAAAGGTCAGTGGATTTGTAGTTAGTGGCTCTTGGGTTAAAATCTTACTACCTCTCACTTACCGCAAGAGTGAGCAGCTTAAGATTTCTGATCTAGGTGTCTTGTAAAATGTTGAATCAGATGATTTTCAATGTTGTTATTTTTCTCCCCACACTCGTTTATCTTTCTAACTTCCCTATTGCTATGAGCGTGGGTACCACCATTGTCCCAATCACCTGGGTTCTCAAATCTTCACCCTCTCTCACCCTTCAGATCCAATCAATTGCCAAGTCGCATGGTTTCTATTCTACTTTTGCAGCATCTCTCCTTTATACTCCTTTCTCTCCTCTTACACTGCCACCCTCCACCATCTCCTCACCTCACCCTTGGACTATATCAGGTGACTGCTGGCTGGTCTCTCTTCTTCAAGTCTCTCCCCACCCACTGTTGTTCTATCAAATTGATCAAATTGTCAAATCTGATGAAACTAATCTAAAGCACAAATTTGACAGTATCACTCCCTCCCCCATTCGATCAACTCCGATGGCTCCCTTTTGCCTCCAGGATCAAATATGCCATCTCCTAGCTCTGAGTGTTTTCATTGTTGTATCCCATATTTGGAATGTCTCTCTTCCTCATCTCTGCCTCTCTGTTTCCCTGTTGTTGTTGTTCAGTCATGTCTGACTCTTTGTGACCTCCTTTGGGGTTTTCTTGGCAAAGATACTAGAATGATTTGCCATTTCCTTCTCCAATCCATTTTACAGAGGAGCAAACTGAAGCAAAGGGGAGTAAGTGACTTGTCCAGGGTCTCACAGCTAGGAAATGTCTGAGGCTGGATTTGAACTCAGGTTTTCCTGACTTCAGGCCTGGTGCTTTATCTGCTAGGCCACTTATCTGTTTCCCTGGCTTCCTTCAAGTTTGAATGAAATCTCACCTTCTGAAAGAGGCCTTTCCTCATCCTCCTTGATGCTAACTCTTTCCTTTTACTAAGTATCTACAATTATGAACATAAATGTCTCTATATATGTATATATCTATATCTTTTATTCATAGTCGTACATTGTAGCTTGCATGTTTCTCCATTGGCCTATATTCTCCTTGAGGGCAAGGAGAGTCTTTTAACATTTTTTTTTTAATCACCAGCACTTAGAACTATGCCTGGTACACATTAGATGCTTAATACATTTTTGTTGACTGACTGACCCATTTCCACTACCATCTGCACACTTTTCATTGGGAATTGCTGTTGTTTTCTCCTGAATTGCTTTTGTAGGATGGAGCAATGAGAACTGTTGGGTGCCAGAGACTTCTGAGAGCTGAGAGTGGGGGCTAATGAGCTAAGGTATTAACCTCTCTTCTGTTCTGTCTTCATTCAGACTCTTATTAGCTATCTAACTCACCCAGTTTCTGTCTTGTCTCCCCTCTGTAGAGGAGGGAGGAGGTAAAGTTTGGAGAAGTTGATTTTGACTTTGGAGCTAGCGGTATCTTACTATTCAAATGAAATCTTCCTTGGCCAGCTTTCCCCTAACATTATTCATTGTTCTTTTATTGGTTTTGCTTTATTCCCTTTGATAAAAATGGAAACTTTGTGCTTACTAATCCTTGTTTATATGATTAATGTGGAGAGGCTGGGGAAGAGATTTAGCCTGTTAAAGAGATAGGAACTATTATCCCATTTTCAGCTTGAGCTGGTGGAAATAGATATGAATTTTGTTTGGATTTTCCCACAAGGAAAAAAGTGCACCATAATCATAGCCCCCAAACTAAGATAAGCTAACCCATCCAGGAGAGAATATGGTCTACATGGGGTGAATGCTGGGGAATTCCAAAAATTGGTCCGTAAGACCACTTCTAGCTTAGCTCCAGGTACTGCTGTTTTGACCTGAGGCAGTTTGGTGCCAGTTTACCATGACTGGCTTTAAGCTGAGAGATTTCCTGGCATGTGTACAGTCTATATCTATTTCTTTATATATATCTACACACATATATGTGTGTACCTTATACATATACCAGGATCTACTTAGCATGTGCAAACTCATGCCAATTTTATTATATTAACTTTCCTTAATTATTCTACTGAGGGGATTAGATGCATCTTACATGCGTTAGCCAGAGTAAAACTACTGCCTTCTCCAGCCCCAGGGACCCAAAAAACAAGAAAAATTACTTAGTTTTAAATCTGATATTCAATCTATTGATTTTTCCTTCTTAGATCTTGAGAATTGCCTTTAAAAGTAAATTCAAATGTTGCTTACTATAAGGGGTACAGATGGGATGCTCAATATATTTGTTCTATAGTGCTGGTAAAGAAAAAAAGGGTTTTTTGCATTCAGAATTTATTTATTTTTTAAAATTGATTTATTTATTTTTAGTTTTCAACTTTCACTTCTATAAGATTTTGAGTTCTAAATTTTCTTCCTACTTCCTCTCCTCCCCACTCCCCAAGACCATGTGCAGTCTGATATAGGCTATACATATACATTCATATTAAACATATTTACACATTAGTCATTTTGTAAAGAAAAATTAGAACCAAAGAGAAAAATGATAAGTAGAAACAAAAAAAGAGGGAAACTAGTATGCTTCGATCTGCATTCAGACTCCATAGTTCTTTCTCTGATTGAGGATAGCATAGAAAACAAGTTTTTTTTTTTAAAGACTCATTACATAAATTTAGATTCTTTTATTAGCAGATTTCTTTTTTTTTTTTTTACTAGACTAATCCCACCTCTGAGGAACCAGGAGTGATGTCCATTCTGCTCTCTGAGGAGCTCATCAGACTTTTGGAAACAAGATAATGGTTATTTATTCATTTATTTTTTACTTATTCCAGATGACGTCCATTTTTTTCCTCCCTTCCTTCCCTCCCTAATGTCATAAATTTTTAAAAGGTCACTTCCTTCTAGATCCCAAGTGATACTAGTATTCCTCAGAGTAAAAATAGATTTGCCAATTTAATGGAGCCCCATTCTGGGAGACTTTCCAGGGCTAGTGTGATAGGTGGATTTCTCACTGCTCTCTGAAGTTTTGCACTCTGCATTGAAGCTCTAGTTGATGGACACAACCACAAGGTAGCATGGGGGCTCTAAACTCAGGAAAAAACCAAACTTGGCTGGAAGGTGTAAATCTGTTGAAAGTTTAAAGAGACTTTTGGTCAGTGTATGAGAGCTGGCAAACCTAATGTAGGGCTGTTTGTGTTTGTGTGTGTGTGTGTGTGTGTGCATGCACATGCGCATGCGCATGTCAATGCATTACATAAAGATCCACAACTAATAATGAATCTCCTCTATTTCCCTTCTCTTTTCTTTGCTAAACTCGTGTCTGTGAAGCTCTGATCTCACTGGACCCAGTGGAAAATATAGCCCTGGCTCCACCAGAACTAGTTATGCTCTGAGAATGGTTGGTTTAATATTATTATGTGTAATATATATTATCTTAATCTATGGTTAATATATGACTTAATATCAATTATCTTGTCTCAAATAGTAATTATATATGAATCATGAATAATTAGTGTATGATTGTTATATAATAGAAATGGTTACTATTATATGTAACATGCTTATATTACACAGAAGATGCTTATATCATATACTGCATATCATAATTATGTTGTTCTTTATTATTATACATAATATGCTCATATTATATACAATGTATGTAATAATATGTATTACAAGTCTTATACATGTATATGATATATTTGAACCAACTATTCTCAAATATATGTATCTATTCTACCTATCAATCAACATGTATACATGTATATCCAATGCATGTGTATATGTATACCTATATATATGTCATCTATATCTTTATTTATACCTGTTTAATGATTTGAGAGTTCACATCATTGACTACAAATTCTTTAGGTTCCAATGTTCAGAATGTGCCAAAAGTAATTAAAAATCAAATACTACACCCGCCTCCCTTGTTTTCTGGTGGAGAGCTTGGTCTAGGATGAACAACCAGATTATGTTTTATAATTACATAGCCAGTTCTCTTTACGGTTAGAGAAATGCTCTCATGCTTCACACACTGGGAATTATAAATAGCACTGGCCATCATCCCAGATTGCCTGACCTCATTATCCTTACTATCATTATACAGCATTTATTTTGACTTTCTATTTTCCAAGTGGTTGGTTCTCACTAATTAGTTAACAGGAGGTTGTCTGCCTTCTAAGTGGTTATTCTGGGGGTATGCCTCAGGAAGCGGTGGAGCTGAGTGGCCAAAGCTCAAGATGGTGATTTCAGCCACTGGTTCTGTTACTAGCTCTTTCCCATCTGAAGCACATCTCTTCATGTTTCTGGATCTCTGAGGGCTCTTCTGTCTTCTTGCTCAAGAGCACTTGGTCAAGAGTCGTCTGCCAGGTTCTACTCTTAGTCCTGAAATTAACATTGTGACCTCAAATAAGTCATTCAATTTCTCTGGGCCTCAGTTTTTTTTCCCTGATATAAAGTGATGTGAACAGATTTGTTTCCTAAGTCCTTTCTTAGTGTTTTTTTTAACTTTTAATTCTTTAGTACTACTTAGGGCAGGATAGGTGTTATACCCTACAGACATCAGAGTGAAGATCCTGTATATTAGTGTTATCCTCCCAAGCAGAAAATAATAGTTATACTTCTCTAGTATCACCTAGAACAAAGGTTCTTTATCCTGGCATCCGTAAACCTAAAAAAAATCATAATCATACTTTAGCATAATTAGTTTCCCTCCTCTATTTTATACATTTTAAAAGATTTTTCTGAGACAGAGTCCAAGGGCTTCACCAGACCACAAAAGCAGTCTCTGACATACATACACGAGAAGGTTAAGAACCCATGTAAAAGATACAGTACATAGCCATAGTGGCAAAGGACAAGAAAAAGTTATTTTTTTTAAAAAAAGACATGTGGGTACTGCCTGCATGCCCTCATCCTTTTCAGCTCCCTTTTATGTCATGTCTTCCCCCATTAGAATATGAATTTATTGAGGGGAGCAACTATATTTCTTTGTATTTCTGTTTGTGAACCCAGAGCTTAGCAGAGGGCCTGGCACAGAGTAAGTGTGTAACAAAAGCTTGTAGCCTGCCTCCCTGCCTACAAATATCCTTCCTCAGTCCTCGGTAATATTTGAAAGATCATAAGGAACTGGGGAGATACTATAGGACTGGAGGATAAATGTCACAATTTTCAAAAAGGGAAAGAGAGAAAGACTAGTCAACTTGATTTCACTTGCTGGCAAGATACTAGAAGGCATTTTAAAAGGAATATTAACTGAAAAGGAAGCAGTGGTAACAAAGAGCTCTCATGGTGTTATCAAGTAGAGGCAGAGCTAATTAATCCCCTCCCTCTTTTTTTAAAAACAGGTTTACTGGTCTTGTAGATGGAGGAAATATAAATGTATTTAATTTAGCTTTTTTTAAATTATTTTTTTATTTTTTAAAATTATTTTATATATTTAGTTTTCAGCATTGATTTTCACAAGAGATTGAATTACAAATTTTCTCCCCATTTCTACCCCCCCCCCCACTCCAAGATGGTGTATATTCTGGTTGCCCTGTTCCCCAGTCTGCCCTCCCTTCTGTCGCCCCACTCCCCTCTCATCCCTTTTTCCCTTCCTTTCCTGTAGGGCAAGATAAATTTCTATGCCCCATTGTCTGTGTATCTTATTTTCTAGTTGCATGCAAAAAAACTTTTTTTTTTGTTTTTAACATATATTTTTAAAACTTGGAGTTCCAAATTCTCTCCCCTCTTCCCTTCCCACCCAACCTCCCTCCCTAAGAAGTCAAGCAATTCAACATGGACCACATGCCTAT
>CM053625.1:255063990-255084721 GCA_028646595.1 Phalanger gymnotis
ATGAACCCACTTTGACTTTATTTTGGTATATGGTGTAAGATATTGGTCTATGACAAGTTTCTGCCACACCATTTTCCAATTTTCCCAGCAGTTTTTGGGAAATAGTGAATTCTTAGCCCAGAAGCTAGCCTCTTTGGGTTTATCAAAGAGTAGATTGCTATAGTTGTTGACTTCTCCATCTTGTGTACCCATCCTATTTCACTGATCAACGACTCTGTTTCTTAGCCAGTACCAGGTAGTTTTGATGACTGCTGCTTTATAGTGCAGTTTAATATCGGGTATGGCTAGGCCACCTTCGCTAGCATTTCTTTTCATTAATACCCTAGATATTCTAGACCAACATCCTCATTTTTACAGATGAAGAAACCAAGGCCCAGAGTATGTGACTTGTGTGAAATCATGCAGCTATTAAGATGTAGGGAAGGGATTAAGATCTCATTCTGGTATTGCTCAAGAGATTTGGTTTTGTGCCCAACTTGGCCACTCATCAACTATGTAACTTTGGGTAAATCTTTTAGCTGCTCTGAGCTTTAGTTTACTCATCTGAAGATTAGGTGTGTGGAGAAGATCTCTAAGAACCTTTCCATGACTAATGATCCATGATTTCAGGAGTCTAGGAGTCCTATGCTCTTTGGAGTAAACCACTTTGCACTTCAATTTTATCTTTAATTGTGACATTAAATTTTTTTCTCCTTTTCTCCTTTTCGAAATAACATCATTGAGAGACAGGAAAAGTATTTGGGTGAAGAGGCTTTCCTTGGTGACTCTGAAAGCATATCGAGGTCACCTGTTTCCAAAGACAGGACTGGGGTATGATAATTGGTGGGTCCGTATCTTACAGTGTCACCCATACATCCACAGAGAGGGGAGGAGGATGTGCTGTTCCCTCATCTTGAGCCTGGAGGTTCTTTGCCAGCCTATGACTATAACACAACCTTGTTCTCTTGGCTGATCCCCAGGCCACCATCCCTAGTGTCCTGTCTTTGTACCTGCCTTTTTCTGGTGCCCAATTTACAACTCCACACATCCCTTTTGGTAAAAGAAGCAGTGTGGCATAGTGGACAGAGCGCTACATTTGAGGTTAGAGTGATCTGGGTTCAAATCCTGTCACTTAGGAATTGTGTGACAATGCACATTTAACCTCTTCTAGCCTCAGTTCTCTCATCTGTGAAATGGAGTTAGAGTTAATGAGGTACAGATTTCCTTTTAGCTCTAGCTCTAGGACCCTCTAAGTGTGGATGGCAAGGATTACATTTTGGCAGCTTTGCGATATAAGAGATAGAGCACTGGATTTGGAGTCAGGAAGACATGAGTTTGAAACCTGCCTCAGATACTAACTGCAGGGCTCTAGTGTGTTGGTAAGCAAAATGGGCTCTTAGCATTCAGTTCAACTAAGTGCTCTTAAAGAGTTTGGCTTTTGTTTCCTTTGATTAATTTGGTATATTTCATTGAGTCTTACTAGGTGCTGAACCCCAGGCCCAAACCCCTGTTAGGTGCTGAGCCTATGTGGGTGTGACGCTCCCAGGGTACTAAGGGGAGGTGCTAACTCAAGAGCCAATCATAGGAGCCTAAATTCTGGCCATTCAGATGAGTTTGATGATGAACCGGTACAAGAAGAGAAGACAGAGCTATTTCCTCAGGGCTCTCACTCTTGCTGGCTTGCTGATGTGGAGACTCCAGGCAGCTGTAGCTAAGAGCCCTCTAACTCATAAACCTGGATGCTGGGACTTTGTTAAATTCTGGTAACTATGTATTGGGATTTGAATCAGACAAGGTCTATCTGTCCATGTTTGTACTTTGTTTGTATTTGCTCTGAAGTTCAGGGTGCTGGCTTCTTCCCCTGAACTAGGTGAATGATATTTATATGCCGGATTAAAGTAAGATTGTTAACCCCTTAACGTTGCTTTCCTTAGTAAAGCAGATCAAAAGAACCTGGGCTTTTGCAGCATGCTGGCAGCATTCTTGTTGTTGGGCTTGTGTTGGTCTTTCACCCCCACAACAGCTGCTAGCTGGGTTGTTGAAACATCTAGTCAAGTGAGTTGCCTCATCTGGGTGGTTGCACTTGATGGTCTCCTAGGTTCCTTCTAGCTTTGAATAATAATGGTTACCATTTAGGTAGTCCTGTAAAATTTTCAAAATGCTGTAATATATTATCTCATTGGTCATCACCACAGTCCTAGGAGGTAGGTGCTATCGTTACCTCCATTATGCTGAGGAAGAAACTGAAGATTATAGAGGAGAAGTGCTTTGCCCAGGGTCACACACATACATAGTTAAGTATGTAAGGGTAGATTAGAACTCAGGTCTTCTTGACTCCACCCCCACTATTCTTACTCATTGTGCCTCCTAGCTGATACCTAGAAGAGTCATATGGGAGAGGTGGCACCTCTGAGGACAATCCAATTGTGCGCACAGTCTTGCTAGGAGAGGGTGTTTCACCTTGACTTAGCCAGCTTGTGTGGATGGCTCAGTCCTGTTCTCTGTCCATCCTTATCTGTCTATTGATATTGCTGCCAGTATCCCATGTCCTTGACCCCCTCTGTGCACATAGATACAGCTTCCCCACCCTAAGTCAGGTTCTTCTGGGTCATGTTCTCACTGCCCTACTTTACTGCCCGAGGTAGAAGAATTCTTAATTCGGTCTCTGATTTCTTAGCCTATGGGTATGGCCAGCCCAGACTCTAAAGGTTAGAGTAAAATAATTGTAAGATTCATACACTTCAGGAAAGAGAATGCAGTACTAAAAAGAGACACTTAAGAATTGTCATCATTATGTTTTAATAGTGTCTTTTCATACCTGTTATCTCATTTATCCTCAAACCTTCTGGGAAACGAGGAACAATATAAATTTATAGGTCCATTTCACAGGTGGGGAAAAAAGCAAATGGTTTTGTCCAAGAGTTGAGTCATGGAGACAAAGGTAGTAATAATACTAAATGATTCAGTTCAGTGCTGATTGACCCTGTTAGTGGATAGGAGATAAATTACTTATTGTTTGGGTCTAAAAAATTCTTAAGGTGTTTGGGATTTCAAGGAACAGAGAATTTGTCACTCTCAAAGTTGATTTAACTATCAAGTTACTGAATGATATATAAGCCATATGAATGCTTTCCTTCACAAATGGATGATATGAAAAGATATAAATCTGCTTCACTACCAACTACTGGATCTTTCACATTTGTCTGGTTCAGGGAACTGAAGAAACATATATGATAGCCCACAAAAGGCAAGCTATCATGGTATTGCCCAACTGCCAGCCAGTCCACAGTACTTAGGGTTATGGGGTTTTATACATACTAGAACTGGGGTTCTTAACCCGGAGTTTACGAATTTGGTTTTTAAAAATATTTTTTGGCAACTAGTTCAATATAATAGGTTTCCTTTTGTAATCTTTTGTAATTAGTTTTATGGGGCAGCTAGGTGGTGCAGTGGATAGAGTACCAGACTTGGAGTCAGGAAGACTTGTCTTCATGAGTTCAAATCAGACTTCAGATATTAGCTTTGTGATCCTGGGCAAGTCACTTAACCATGTTTGCCTCAATTTCCTCATCTGTAAAATGAGCTGCAGAAGGAAATGGCAAACCATTCCAGTATTTTTGCCAAGAAAACCCAAAATGGAGTCACAAAGAGTTGAACATGACTGAAAAATGACTCAACAACAGTTTGTTCGATGAAAGAAATGATTATTTCTCTCTCATATTAATACCCAATTATTAAAATTGGGGAAACTCAAACTTTTTCCTTGCCCTATTTCTCTGTCTGAAGCCCAGGACAGGGCTGATGGTACATAGGATTAACCTTCTTCTTATTCTGGGTATTGCTACTCTACTCATGTAGATTAGACTTCTAATCTAAAACAAATTCCTGCCTGTTGTATTCCAGTCAAGCTAATTTGGATAAAGGTAGATCCTCTATCTAGGTTGCCCAAGGTAGTGAGTAGTCTGGATGTAGAGGTAGTTCCTTTGTCCAAGAATGACATGATATCACTCTTCCAACCCCTCATTAGAATAGACCCACCTATCATTAATTGTTTACCAATCAGAGTTGATTGTCACCCTCTAGAACACCCACTTTTCCAAGGGCACATAAGCCAGGAACCTGCCAGCATCATTGTTTTTGGTTCAAGAGAGAGATAGCTAAATGATCATTCCTTTAATTAATAAAATGCTAGCATTATTAATAAAATGATTAATTACCCTGAAACTACGTCTCTTGAACTTTTTAAATATCACAATGAATTTAAAATTATGATTCAGAGAAGAGGTGTATAGGCTTCAGCAGACTGCCAAACAGCTCCAGGATGATAAAAACATCAAAAACTCTTGCATTAGATAAAGGGGACTGAAGCCTCTTCCAAAGTGCCAGTTCTGAGTAGATCAAATAAAGTTAAACCAACGTGTGGGTAGAATTCCTCTGGAGTCAAGAACATTCATCAGTCATTTTAGTTTTCCCTATCTGCAAGTCCCTTCCTCTTCTCCCTCTTTGGTCAAAGGGACTTGACCAAAGTCTGTACCATTAGTGGAGGACCTATAAGTACATGGGAACTTTTGCTCTTTTGAAAAAAATTAAAGCTATTTCCAATAGCCATTTCCTCATGGACTGCCGACTCCTCATCCAGGGAGGCCCAGGCTTGAGGTAGTTCAGGAAAAACACGATGTGATGGGGGACAGCAGATTTAAATGCAATAGAAACAAGACCAAAAACCCATACAGAGGCAGGTAGTCAGTCAGCTAACATTTATTATGTGTCTACTATGTGCCAGGTATTGCACTAAACGATGAAGAGACAAAGAAAGGCCAAAAAAACAAACAGTCCCTACTCTCAAGGAACTCATAATATAAATTATGAATGTGAAAAGATATACACAAGATAAATTGAGGACAGTTTGAGAGGGAAAGCACTAAGATTAGGGAGGACTAGGGGCACAGTACAGTACAGGATGTTCCTAAAGTCTGGACACATAAGCAAAAATGCGTATTTTCAAGAAACGAATGAAATCTTCAACAATATCTTATTTAATTGAAATATTAACAAATAACATCTTCAATAAGATTTCTATCATTTGTGATGCAAAGGTTGATGTGCTTTGCAAGATTCACACGAACTCAATGCAATAACTCCTCATTGCTGTCAATTTTAGCACATTCACTCTTTGTGCGTTCAATCAGGTGTGTTGCATCTGTGATTTTCATCGAGTACACCTTCTCCTTTAGCATATCCCAGAAAAAGAAGTCAAGGGCGCTAAGGTCCGTTAATATTCCAAATATTTCAAAATATGCATTTTTGCTCATGTGTCCAGATTTTAGGGACACTCTGTAGAAAGTACTATGTTTAGATTCAAAGGTCCTGGATTTGGAACCTAGATCTGCTACTTAACTGCCTTGGTATGAACTTGGTTACGTCACTTAACTTTTCTGGGCTTCAGTTTCCTCATCTGGGGAAAAAAGGAGTTTGGATTAGATGACCTCCAACTTAATTTCTATAATTTTTTTGATCCTGAAAGTCACATATGTTCAGGAAGAAAACCTTCAATAAATAATGACACATAGACCAGGAATAACTTAGACACCATTAAAAACATTACTAGATTGCACACTCCTTTAAAAAAAAAGGTCAAAGATTCCAACTCCATTTTCAAATATTGGGTCATAGCCATTGGATTTCTAGGCCTGACTCTTTCCCAGGTGTCAGCTGCAAGGCTATAGCAGACTATCTGAGTGTCAGGGCCTAATATGTTGGAACTGTAAATAAAGAGTACCCATGGAGTGTATGTAGCAATTAACCCATCAGAAGCCTCCAGAACCATGCACTTAGGTTGTGTTTTTGCCTGACAGAACAGGAATCAAATTACAGGGAAAGCTATTGTCTCCTTTTTTGTTGATGTTGTTGTTCATGGAGTGGAGATGCTGCAGTGATTTCTCTAAAGAGGTAATTGCCAACGATTGCAAATCAAATGGGGAAATCAATATAAATTAATTTATCCAGAGAGACAGGCATAATGCCCAGATAATATTCAGCCGTGCAGAAGCTGAAGGTTGCCCTGGTAGAATGAATGATAAAGCACAAATTCCTTGAGTGTACAGCATAGAGTGTCTAAAATGTAGGTAGTCCGTTAGAAATTAGCCCTAGCTTCTCTTTCTTTCTCCCTGGAATTCAATTGTTTGAATCATCTGGAATTGAAATGTAGGGTAATAACAGGGACAGTTTGTATTGTTCTTTGCAACAAGTAAGTTTCCGAAGTCAGATTTGAACTTAAATCTTTCTTACTCTAGCTCCAACACTCCATCCACTGTACTGTTGAGCTACTTCAGAGTTATGCTAGAAAGTGGCTGAAACAACTGTGACCTAAGGATCACGCTGCTGGGCATATTTCCCAAAAGGAGTCAAAGACTCCTAGTAAAAACCTAGAAACAAAGTAGATATGCCTATCAAGTGGGGAATGGCTAAACAGATGACACAGTATGTGAATGTTGTGGAATTTTATTGCACCATAAGAAATGAAAAATACGAAAATATAGAGAGACAAGGAAAGAATTATATGAACTGATGTAAAGTCAAGTAAGCAGGACCAAATATATATGCATATATATGTATACACACATATACACACACATAGATTTACAACAAGGTAAATGGGAAGCAAAAACAAAAAAGAAATTGAATACTATGTAATTAAAATGATTGAATCATCATTATGATTATTATTACAAGGACAGGTCATTGGGGAAGGGAGGAATATATTAGGAATTGAAAGTGATATAAAAATAAATAACATGAATACTATTTAAAAAAATTGAATTACTGTTTTTTTCTGTTTTAGCCTATGTCACTTCTAAATGAGTATTATTTTCCTCCACCACACGCCCCAAATTAATCTCTCCTCATTAGCCATCCCTTATCCCCATCTGACCTGACTTCTCCATTTGAAAAGGCAAGTACTGATGATCATGGTTGACTGTGTTGCTCAGATTTGTATCTACCTTTGTTGCTCCTGGGTGTCATTGCTCACTCTGCCATAAAGAATCATAAGGGAAAACAACCAAAATGTTTGGCATTTCACATCTGGGTTATTAACGTTAGGGCCTCCTTTTAGCCAGGAGCCTGCTGACAGCTGCTGATTAATCATCCGATGCTCTTTCTAGCTCAAATGATATTTTTTCATTTATTTTTCATAAGCATATTCTTCCAATGCCAGAATTTTATTTGAACTATACCATTTATTTTTAAATTCCCTCCACATTTCTGATGACAGGAAAACTGCCAGGATGGATAATTTTTATTAACATAATCAGTGCAAAGACGAATCGACACTGGCTATTTGTCAGGCATGAGAAAGTGAAGAGCTAAAAGCCAAAGAATTAAAAGTACTTCAGAGATACTTTTTAGCAAAGTGATAAAAAGTTTGGGAAAATGATATTCCTTTGACATGGGAAGGGAGGGAAGGAGCCGAGTATTAAAATATTTAAGGGACCATTCTCTTTTGAATCACAAGACTTAAAAATTGAGTTTAACACCATTGTATACAAACCTACCTAAATGTAAATTTTTTTTAAATGAGAAAAGTACTAATGATCCTTATAAAGAAGTATGAGTTGCTCTTGTAAAAGTCTTTTCTATACACACCCAGTTCCGCCTCAGTAGCTGATTAAAAAGGCATTCAGCAGAGGGACCAGAAACAGTTAAAAGAATAAGTTGCAAAACAGTTGTTAATGTGAGTTTCTTCATTCAAGAATTCCCTACACCAATGAAATTAAAAGTCTGGACAAACACACATGCATAAATACATATTACATATATATGTGTGTATACGTACATAGACATATCTGTGTATGTATTTTTTTCTTTCCTTGCAGTAGAATATAAGCTTCTTGAGGGTAGGGACTATTTCATTTGTTTTTCATCCTAAGCATCCAAAACAGTGCCTTGTACATGGCAAGCACCTAATGAATTCCTGTTGAATGAATGAAGAACTATCCTTTGACTAATATTAAGTGAGGCATAATATAAGGAGACATTGGCTAAACAACATACTTGGCACTGTCAGGGAGGATGTCCAAAGCAGATTCTCACTGGAAAAGATGGTGAGGTTCTCTGGATGGTCCTGTTTTCAGATGTGTTAATTGCATCAAATTCTGAAGTACTATAAAGACTCCTAAACAATATCCATAACCACTCAAAAGAGTTCAGCTGAACAATGCATAGAGGGAAAACCAAGCAGATGAAGACCACCTATTATCTGTAATATTACCTGAAGTTGATAGATAGTGCATCCAGGTGGTTCAACGATACACTTATCTTGAAGAGGCTCTGCAGAAGGACAATGAGGTAGGCCAAGCATCATGTAGAAATACGGAGTAGGGTAGATTACTTTTGGCAAAGTGTGCAATGTTTTCTAAGACCCCACACTTCCCCTGACACAACCAAATGACCCCACCCCCATATCACTTTTTAATGCCAATATTTTTCTAGGAATGTTATATGCTTAGAAATGTTACACTCTCCAAAAAAAAAAAACCCTGAGTATTTAGTGATACAGATATCAATGGAGAGGCACATGTTGTCATTTCAGTTCAAACAAACCAGATACAGCGCTAGGTTGTCAGTTAGTAAATATTTATTAAGAGCCCACTATGTGCCAGGCACTGTGCTGAGCACTGGACATAGAAGGAATGGCAAAAGACAGTCTTTACTTCAAAGAATTCTAATGGGGGAGACAAGAAGAAAACAAGTATGTTCGATCTATATATAGGCTAAATAGGAAATAATTTAAAAAGCGAAAGTGCTAGAATAAGAGGGGTTGGAAAACATTTCCTAAAGAAGGTGAAATTTCAATTGAGACTTAAAGGAGGGCAGGGAAGCCAGGAGGTGGAGGTGAAGAGGGAGAGCTTTCAAGGATGGGGGATAGCCAGTGAAAATACCCAGAGCCAAGAGATTGTGTCTTGATTGTGAAACAGAGAGGCCAGTCACTGGACTGAAGACTGCATAGCAGAGAATAAGGTATAAGAAGCCCTGAGAGGTGTGGGTAGGAGAAGTAGATTATGTAGGGCTTTTGTTGCCAAATAGAGGATTTTGTATTTGATCTTAGAGGTGATAGGGAGCCATTGGGGTTTTTCGAGTAGGAGGATTATGTGGCCATACCTTTGTGGGGACACAAAATCAAAACCAAAATAGTCCCTGCCCTTAATGAGATTTTATGCATGGTGGACCAAAGTAAGCTGTAGTACATCAACAATGATATTTTTTTTCTCATGAAATAGAATCAAAAACCCATTCAGGAGATATGTCCAGCAGATATGATCAGAATAGGAAGAAGACTGGGCATTTAGTAAAATGGAGTTATAACAACACAGTTATGGACAGCACAAGTGCCATGCTGGTAACTTCACATTCTTGGGGTTAACTTCTTGGACTTGGTGCATTGCATGACCTCCCTACTGAGGACTTATGGGAGGAAGATGTGGACAAAAGTCACCCAAAGTCAAAAGGCACATAGATGAGCTGCAAACTGCACTATCGAAGAGATTATGCACTTTGGTGAGATCATGTTTCCACTGACATATTGAAGCACTGAAATGACACTTGTGACATTATGTTGGTCAAGTTGACATTACAACAGGTATGCCCATGATACTTTTCCAAAATGTACAATCATGTCAACATGTTTGAAAGAGAAAGGATCGTTTGTGTGATGGTGGTGGTGATAGTGGAGTAGAGAAAAATCATTTGGAATACAAATGTCATCACTTTGAATTTTATATTTCTTGAAGATCTGAATGAAGTTGTTTTTCTTAGTTGAAGGTTTTTAAGTACATGGTTGAGTCTGATCAATATTTTGAATGAGCCTTAATCTCTAGGATGTTAACTTCTAAGGGAAGATCATGTATAAAAATCACTGCAATAAAACAGCAATGGCTAAATGAAGCTATTTGGTCAAGCTATTTCCAACAATATTCTCTTTTGATGAAAATCTGCTCTATGGTGATCATGATCGAAGAGATAATTATCCACTAAAATAGCATTTGATTCCAATCTGCTTATAAAGAGGAGATAACAAGTGGATCAGGATTCTACTATAACCTTCTGAATGTTGCAAATGATTGAGATTAGAGACAAAACTCGAGGACCAGCAAAACTCAGCAAACGGGAACAAGGAAAGTATACTTTTATAGTTACTTTATTTAATATATAATTCAGATGTCGAGGTTATTGAATAGATGCAGTCATGTAAGTTTTAATCAGAAGATAAATCTTAGTTATTTCAATGTGATTGTTACTGTGTACTTAAAATCAACTCTCCCAACATGAAGGGAAATTTAATCTGATTATATCATAGCCATAATCTTTTAGGAGATTTTTTAACTGACAGAATCAAAGGCAGTGAAGTGGTGCAGTGGAGACAGGAAGATCTGAGCTCAAATACAACCTCAAACCATTACTAGCTGCGATATCCTGGTAAGCCACTTAACTCCTGCCTCAATGTCCTCATCTGCAATTTAATGATAGTAAGAGCACCTATACCCCAAAGATATCATGAGATAAAACAACATAATATTTGTAAAGCACATCTCTGTGTCGATAAGGTAAAATGGGCTCCTTAGCACTTAGTTTGGGGGGTGCCCTTGAGGAGTTTGGCTTTTGTTTACCTTGAGTGAAAGTACTTTCAGCTGTTAACTGCTAAGCCCCAGGCCCAAAGCCCTATTAGGTGTGAAACCTGTGTGGGTGTAGATTGATGACTTAAGAGGGGCCAACTCAGGAACCAATTGGTCTCTGGTCGTTGAGGCGGGGCTTGAGAACGCCAGAGGCTCGGCTGTGAGGAGAGGCGAGCTAAGAGAGACTACGCTGAAGCTGAAAAAAGCCGAGGCAGGAGCTGCAGAAGCAGAGCCCAACCCAGGAGTGGGAGCAAGGACTTGAGGCCAGTAAATATGGATTGGCTGAATACCATCTTGTTTTTATGTGGCTTCCTGGTTACTCTTGTGAGGCGGGCCTACTGGGCCTGGGGATTTTTGGTCAAGATGTCAGAATGGGGAGGCTGGTTCGCTAATTTGTTGCTGTGGGGCCTAAATAAATGTTCTGTTGCTTTCTACTTAGAGAATCTCTCATACTTTGCGATTTCGACCCATTCAAACATATACATGATTATATTTGAGATTATAAATTCGGCCTTCCTACTACAATCTCAAACACTAATGCTCCATATAAATTCTACCTATTATTATTATTTTTAATTTATGGAATAAAACAAGCATTTCCACAACACAGTATAATACAAAAGATGATTGTACATGAAACTGCAAATCTACTATGCACAACTTGCTAGTCCTCTCAAATATACAACAAAATTATCATGTAAAATTTCTTTTTTTCCTTTCCCCCTATTACCACCTTAGAGATGGCTACCATTAGCCACAAATAGGTATAGAGATGTAGATGTATATATACATGTAAAATTATTCTATACATACTTCTATTTATTAGTTCTTTCTCTGGATGCAGATAGTATCTTTCTTCATATGTCCTTTATAGTTAATTTGGGTATTTATAATAGACAAAATAACTTATTTGTTCAAAGTCATACTTAAAACAATATTGCTGTTATTGCATACAATGTTCTCTTGGGCTACTTATTATTGAGATAATAGATTTAGAATTGGAAGCATCCTTTAGAGGTCATTAAAATAAACACCTTCATTTTAAAGACTAAACCGAAATATTCATTCATTCAATTAGTCCAAAAAATATTTGTTAAGCACTGACTATATGCAGGGCAGTATGCAATTAGGAAACTAGGGATACAAAGACACGTCTGAAACACATGCAAACATTGCTAAAAGGGGTATGGCAGTTTTTAAAATAAACAAAAATTTCCAAGAGGTAGAAAAGAATATTAAGATATTAAGAATTAATGTCATCTTCACTCTTGTTTCACATGAAAAGGTGGCCCTACTCCTTGCCAAGGTGAACCCTCTACATGCACAAATGATCCCATAGAATCCTATCCCACTTAGTAGAAAGCTTCCTCTGTCATCACAATTCTTTCGTTTATCTTCAATCTCTTCCTGTCTACTGGCATATTCCAAACTGCCTAAAAACACACCCCTGTGTCCTCTATCCTCAAAAACCCCTCTCTTGATCTCTATTAAATACGATCTCATATCTCTTCAGCCATTTGTGGCTAAACTCCTTGAGAAGGCTGTTTAAAAGATGCCTTCATTTCTCCCCCAAGTCTCTTCTTAGCTCTCTACATTCTGGTTTCTGATCTCATTATTCAACAGAAACTGTTCCTTACAAAGTTACCAAGGATCTCTCGATTGTTAAATTCAGTGGTGTTTTCTCAATTCCTATCCTTCTTGACCTCTCTGCAGTCTTCAACGCTGTTGATCACCATCTCCTCCTCGATATTCTCTTCTCTCTAGGCTTCTGGATCACTCTCCTGGCTCTCCTTCTTGTCCACTCTTTCTTAATCTCTTTTGCTGAGTCTTCATGGGGTTGTAAAGGCAAGCAAAGTGACTTTTTACTGTTTTTTCTTTTGGAGTGCTTCTCAGCACTAAGGCAATCAAGTGCCTTTGATTGAGTCTTGCCTTTGTTTGTGGGAAGGCCCACACCCTTTCGCTAATTAGGTCATGAGAAGTGTGAAGCCCTTGAGAAATGTGAAGCCCTCAGGCCCTGAAAAAGGGTACATATGCCCAAAGGATAGTCATTGAACTCAGAATTGAGAATCAAAAATCTAGAACTCTCAGAATTGTAGGAGGAGAAGTTTTGCTTTGGGGGCTCACTCATTAGAAGAGTGTTGGTGTGGAGACTCTGGGTAGCCATTAAGGAGCTCCCCAGCTTTGAAAACCCAGATGTTGGTGCTTTTCTTTCTGGTAACTATGTATGTATTGCTATGGTCATACGGCGAGAAACCTGTCTGTTGATTTGTGTTATTTTGCTCTGTTTATATAATTTCTGTTTGTAACTTCTGTTTGTGTTTTCTATGAAGTCCAGGGTGCTGACTTTTCCCCCTGAACTAAGTGAGTGATATATGTATGTTTAATTAAAGTGAGATTGTAAACTCCTCAAAGTTGCTTTTCTTAGAAAAGCAGATCAAAGAACCTGTGCTAGCAGACCTTCTGTGTGCTGGTGTTATTGGCCTTACACAGCCACAGTAGCTGCAGGTAACATTGTTATTACGGGGGTCATGCCTGCTAACTGTGGGGTATCCCACAGGGCTCTGTTCTGGAGCATCTTCTTTTCTTTCTCTATATTACTTGACATGGTGTTCTTATCAGCTCCCATGGATTTAACAACAACAACAACAATAATAGATAGCATTTATATAGTACCAGGCACTGTGCTAAGTGCTTTACAAATATTCTCACGATAACTTGAGAGGTAGGTGCTCTTGTTATCCTCATATTACAGTGAGGAAACTGAGGCAAACAAAGGTTAATTGACTTGCCTAAGGTTACACAGCCAATAAGTATCTGAGAAAGGATTTGAACTCAGGTCTTCCTTACTCCAGGCCTAGGGCTTTATCCACTGTGCCACCTAGCATCTTCATGCTGATTATTCTCAAATCTACCTATCCAGCTCTAACGTCTCTGCTGACTTCTGGTCTGACATCTCAAAATGCCTATCAGACATGTTGAACTGGATGTCCAATATATAGCTGAAACTCAACATGTTTCATCTCATCTTTCCACCGAATCCTCTCTGTTTCTAAACTTCCTTATTACTATTATCAAGGATACCATTGTTCTTCGAGTCATGATCTGTGTATCATCCTCAGCTCCTCACTATCTTTCCCCACTCTTCTTTCCCATATGAATTATGTTGTGAAGGTCTGTCAGTTTTACCTTTGCAATATCTCCTATATACCGCTTTCTCTGATATTGCCACCACCCTGGTACATGCCCTAATCTCCCCATGCCTAGAAGGTTGCAATAACCTGCTGGTTGGTCTGCCTACCACAAGTCTCTTCCCACTCCACTCCATTATCCATTAGCTACCAAATGGTTTTCCTAAGTGCAGGTCCAACCATATCACCGCCCTACTCAATAAACTTCAGTGGCTCCCTATCACCTCCAAATCCCAAACAAAGCCTTCTGTTGTTGGCATTCAAAGCTCTATATAATCTAGACCCCCCCACTCCTTTACAGTCTTCCTACACCTTATTACCCCACCCTACCTCCATACTCTTCAATCCAGTGACGCTGGTTTCCTTGGTGTTTGAACGAGACACTCCATCTCTTGGTCCTGCATATTTTCTCTAGCTGTCTCTTATGCCTGGAATACTGTCCCTCCTCATCCCTACCTCCTGGCTTTCCTGACTTTTTTCAAGTCCTAGCTAAAATCTTACCTTCTACAGGAGGCCTTCCCCAATTGCTTCTCTTTTGTTAATTATTTCCTATTTATCCTGCATGTAGCCTGTTTGACCATATCTGCTTGCATGTTTGTCTTCCCTTTTAGATGGCAAGCTCTTTGAGGCCAGGGACTCTCTTCTGCCATTCTTTGTGTCCCCAGCGCTTTGCTCAGTGTCTGGCACATAGTAGATG
The DNA here is from genome assembly GCA_028646595.1 of Phalanger gymnotis. NCBI lineage: Eukaryota > Metazoa > Chordata > Mammalia > Diprotodontia > Phalangeridae > Phalanger > Phalanger gymnotis. The sequence continues at coordinate 255,078,525 of CM053625.1, forward strand.
GTTAATAAGTACTTATTGATTGGCTGATAACATATCAAAACTATCTTCATAACTAACTTGGTTTCATCTGATAGTTGTGGATACTGTGGCATGGAGAAATTTGGTGACTTTCAAAAAGTCATCTAGTTAGCAAATGAGATGGGACTTGAGCCCAGAGCTTTGTGCTCTCTCTTTCCACAATTCAGTAGTCTCCATCAATATTTGCTTACAGATCAGATTCTGAGGAGAACCTGGAACTGACCTGGCCATCCAGACCAAAGCCGATCCGAGATGAGGCCTTAATTCCTGAAAGTCTGAGGCTGGACTTTTATCAGTCTGATCCCTCTGCTCACTCGTCTGGTAATCTGTTCTCTCTTAAGACCAGCCAACCATCCTCTTTTCACCTCATAGCTTTCTTGAAAGATGAATCTGCTGCAAAATAACCACCCAGAGAAGCCCATGAAAATCAACAAAAAGGCCAGAAACACCTGGAAAAGATTATTGTTAAATTTCAGCGAAGAAGAAAAAACACACAGGTGCAAATGACAGCTTTATTCCAAAACCCAAGTGCTAATCACAACGTTTAAAATCCTTAGTTTCTACTTCTATCAGAAATTTCACAAAGAAAAAGAAAAAATCTGTAATTTCCATATTTTTGCTACTGATCTTATATGAAAGTTAGTAGTAATTTGTGGTTAATAGTGGTTGGAAATGAGCTCACTGACTACTTCACCCAACAAGTCCTTGAAGACAGCATCTCTCTAATTTAAATACCACAATCCCCCACCTCCACCCCCACCCGCATCTCCCAAATCACTTCACAATTGTCTGCAGAGTCACAACCTAAGTGTGTTTTGATGAATTTTGAACAGGAAATCATTATGTCCCTCTGACAGCTATTGAGTATTAGCAGTTTTGGAAGACCTCTACACCAGACACAAAGAGTGAGTTATAAAATATTTATGGGCCTGATTGTGGACCTAACAAGTGAGGCAGTTGGCAGATTGCCATAGCACTAATGCATCTGTGGTTTTCCATCCTTCTGCAAAACTTGATTCTGCCTTCTGTTATACTTTGATATCTAAATGTGCTCTCCAGAGATTTGTAAAACGGCTCATGACTTTATTACAAATGTATATAAAACATAATTGGGCTTTGGCGAAGATGCCTGTTAAATGCCCTTGCATGCTAATCCTGGTTTTACTTCTTTGGTTTCCCAAAAATACTAAGAAAAAGCACCACACAATTCAATTCTAAAGTGTTAGATTGTGTTTATGGGCCTTGCTTCCCTTTCATATACCATCCAAGCTTGTATTTTCCTACACTTTTATTTAATAGCCACCAAAAATAGGTATCATGGAGGAGTGGAAAGAGCACAGAATTTGAAGTCAAGAAGGTATAGGTTGAGATCTTGGTTTTGTCACTTAGTAACTGTGTGACCTTAGGCAAGTGACAACCTTTCTGGGAATTTCTTTATAAAATGAGCAAGTAGATTAGGGGATTTCTGACATCCCTTCTAGCTTTAAACCTCTGGTTCCATTGGAGTGTCACACAGTCTAATATGAATGGGCCAGAATGGTGCCCTCTGTGAAAAATGGTACCCTAGTCTGCATTATATTGACTGTTGTATAATCACAATTGGGTTTTAGTAGATAACAAATTGAAGGGATTGGACAGAAAGGCAGACCTGGGGGGAGAGGGAGAAAGGGTTTGTATACAAGAACTAGGGCCATGGCAATAGTACATCAGAAGGTTAGGGAGACAATCAGGAATGAGAGGCACCTGTGTACTAGAAGGAAGAACAAAGCAAGTAGAATGTTCCCAAATTTTCTATTGCCCATCATTGGATCATACGATTAAAATGTCAGCTAATATATGTTAGATAGGAGTTGGTGGGAACATTAGATTTCCTGTTTGGGTGAGGTGATATAAAGTAGTTCTAGGTTAAGATTTTGGTAGATATGACAATAGCAAGGGAAAAAAAAAGATATTAAGGTCCCTGAAGTCTTCCTGGATCACCGTGTTGTCATGGTGGAGGGGCTTGTGTAGCTCAATGAGCTATGCTGTGCAGGGTTACCCAAGACAGACATATAAGGAAAGCTGAGTGCCACAGAATCCACACTTGTGAATTGTGGTGCTGGAGAAGACTTTCAAGAGTCCCTAGGACATCAAGGAGATAAAATCAGTCAATACTTAAATAAATTAATTCAGGCTATTCACTGGAAGGTCAAATACTGAAACTGAAGCTTAAATACTTTAACCACATAATGAGAAGATGAGATTCACTGGAAAAAGACCTGATGTTGGGAATGATTGAAGGCAAAAAAGGGGGATGGCAGAGGATGACATAGAGAAATAGTGTCATAGAAGTAATGAACATGAGCTTGGGCAGACTTTGGGAGTTAGTGGAAGAGAGAAGGGCCTGCCATGCTGTGACTCATGAAGAGTCAGACATGACCGAACAATAATAACAAAGGTCACACTATCCACATTTATTTAAACATGATAATTGAACATGGTAATTGATATTTAAACAGATAATTAAAAACTTCATCAAACTACAACAAATTTGCATGCCTACAAGTATAGGGGTTATTTTCTGAATGCTGCTGCTCCTGGTCTCTAGTGAAGCACAGACTCTGGCCTCCATGTTGGCCGGTGTTTGGCAGTATTATATTAAAAAAATAAAAAGAACTAAAATGTTGGAGAATAACATTGTAAATTCAATTTCCGGGCCTTTCAGGCAAAAATATCAGAAGGGGCCCCCTTCTTTTTAAAGAATCCCATTATCCAGCTCTTGTTTTTTTGCACAGTGCAAATCTACTCCCACTATTATACTTTTACATGCTAACTGCTGTTAACATTTGAAAAAAAAACCTCTACTTCACTTTTAGCAATACCTGCTTCTTTTTTATAGAATAAATATGAAGAACCCAGTCAATGAGAACAGAAACTAGGAAATGACTATTTGGAATTACATATAAAAATAAGTTATTGAAGGAGTTGGGAATCATCATATCTTCTGGTATTAGAAAACGGGATAGACACTTATTATTTAGATATGATTTAGCTATGTGTACACTTTTATTGGAAGTGAGTGGGAGCCTATTGTTCCTGAATGGTTTTTCCTGCTATTGCCCTGCATGGTGTGTGATCCTGGGTAGGTGGCATGACCAACATCTCACAAGCCTCTTTTTAACATCTACTCAGGGATATTGTGATGCTCATATGGATGTAAAGTGTTTTGCAACCTTCAAAATTCTATATAAATACAGTTATTTTTTATTATTAGCCTTTAATCTAGTCTGGTGATGACTGGTGATGACTCATTGCCAGGAGCATGTTGGTTAATGTTTAACAACTGGCAGAGGAAATACATATACTTTTAAGTTTAATCTGCATTATTAACACTCTGTTAAGTCTAGACAAATCAACAAAATGGTGAATCAAGGTCTGATTTAGTTTGTATGCACTGGTTAGAGCTCCCTCCAGCACACTTCTGCATCCGTCTACGTATAACTCTCCTTGAAAATATGGCCTCTAGCAGCAATGTTCTCCTGATCTAATGGAGATAGATGAGAACATTTCTTCATGAAATACTAGATCTTTTTCAATCTTGATAACCAGGCAAGGGATAGATTAGCAAACAATGATACTGACTGTCTCTCAGAATCATTTTTTAAATTCAAGAAACATATTTCCACTATTACATGCTCAAATTCCAACTCCAATGAGTATTTTTCAAAATGACTATAATTTTAGCAATAACTGCTTCTTAAAGAATACGTGTAAATAACTGAAAGCAATGGGGGGAAAAGGGTACAAACTGGCCCAAATTCATGTAGTGACTGTGTGTCATTATGCTTTAATTAGAGTAAAAATCTCCTAGTTGGGTAGAATTATAAATCGGAGTGAATCATAGGCCATCTAGGATCTCACCATCCTTTCAGATTGTCAGGATCCCATGACTTCTTTCATAGACATACAATTTTGGATGCCAACATGCCTAAGAAAAAAGAGACTGGGTCAAAAGGTGTGAAGGATGTGGCTATCACTGACTTTGGGACATATATTGATCATTGCTCTACCCCTCCTGTGTCTAAGACCTTAGGTAGTACATGGAAAAATCTGTAACAGAAAACTCTAGGGACACACACAAGACAGGGAAACAAAAATATGTACATGCTGTCCCAAAATTGCAAAAAGACTTCTGGGACACCATGTACATATACATATATGTACATATACACATATATATACACATACATGCATATATACATATACACATATACATGAATATATACATATATGTGTGTATATATGTATATATATATTTATATATGAAAGATACATAGAAACAGATAATCTGGGGGGATATGGAAATAATGACTCTACCTTCTCCAGGAGAATTGAGGGAAAGAACGGTGGCTAGGGAGAGGAGAGTATTGCCACAGTAAGGGAAATAGGAAAGCTGAACTGTTGGGGCAACAAGCAATAGTCCTGAGGATTGCAATAGCCACCTTTCCCAAGATTTGGGCTTCCCAGGAACAGATAAAGGCAGAGAGAAGCATATTTTAAGAGCTGGCTTTTATTAGGCTGGGTGATTCCAATCCTGTTGCATGACATTTGTTCTTGGAAAAAGGAAGTAGTGGTGAACCATGACACCTCTTTCTAGGAGAGCAGAGGTGTCAAACACATGGCAGGTGTATGTAGTCCACAGCACTCACACGGAAGGCTGAATCAGATTAAAACGTGTTTGGGAAATAGTTAACAGCAATATAATAGAATGAAAATAATGTTAATATGTGATTTTCTAAATCAGTATGTGGCCTGCAACGCTCCTTATGTAGCCCCTTTTCTATTTGAGTTTGACACTGCTGTTTTAGAGCAATGTAGATTTAAGATCTAACTGTAAAAGAAAACTTTTCAACATCACAAAAAAGACTGGTCATATTTTAACAAATAGAAAACAACTGTTACTTATGATATTTAAGTCCACAAGCATTTAATAAGCATCTAATATGTGCCTAGCATTGTGCTAACTAACCACTGGTGATATAAAGAAAAGCAAAAGACAGTCCCTGCTTCCATAATTACTAAATCATATATTTTAGCACAGTTAGATTACTAATTTGTCAGAAGAAAGAACAAAATTAGACTTAAGATTTTGGGATAACAATTCATTATTTGGTAAAAATTGTTGGGAAAACTGGAAAACGGTACGGCAGAAACTGGGCATAGACCCAAATTTTACAACATTTATCAAGATAAGGTCAAAATGGATATAAAGGGAGATATTACAAGAAAATCTGAAGAACATAGAATGTATTATTTATCTGACTTATGAAAAAGCAAACAATTTATGAATGAAAAGAGATAGAGACCAAAGTGAGATATAAAATGGATCATTTCAATTACATTAAATTAAAAAGTTTGTACAAACAAAACCTAGATCAACCTAGATTGCAAAGAAAGCAGAAAATTGGGAAAAATTTACAGACAGTTTCTCAGATCAAGCTCTCATATCTTAAAAGAACTTTGTCAAATCTTTAAAAAATGTGTCTTTCCCCAATTGATAAGGATCAAACAATATTGACAGGCAGTTTTTAGATAAAGAAATCAAAACAATTTATAATCATACGAAAAATACTCTAATCAATAATCAAATAATAATCAAAAAATGCTCTAATCAATAATGATTAGAGAAAATGCAAATTAAAACAACCTTGAGATATCATTTTACATCTTTCAGATTGGCTAAAATGATTGAAGGGGAAAGTTATAAATGTAGGAGGGGATGTGGAAAAGTTAGGACACTAATTGATTGTTGGTGGAATTGTGAACTGATCTATCCATTTTGGAAAGCAATCTGGAATTATGATCAAAGAGTTAGTAAACTGTCCTTCGATGCAGCAATAAAACTATTAGGTCTGTTTCCACAGATGATTAAAGGAAAAGGAAAAGAACTTATGTGTTCTGTTATATTTATAGCAACTCTCTTTGTGGTGGCAAAGAATTGAAAATTCTGGGAATGCCCATTGATTGAGGGATAGCTGAACAAGTTGAGGTATGATTATGATGGAATACCGCTGTGCTATAAGAAATGATGAGCTTGATGATTTTAAAAAGACATAGATAGATGCCCAAAATCCTAGGAGTTTTCTTTTTGGGATCTGTTTCAAGAGGCTATTGGTGGATTCTTTCAATTTCTATTTTAC
>CM053625.1:255085221-255134985 GCA_028646595.1 Phalanger gymnotis
GTTTGACAAAGTTTAATGAAATAATTTATTTATTATATACCTTTGGTAGCATCAAAAGTCAGATTTTTGTTTTATGTTCCTATGTTGTTTATCTGAAGATTCTGGCAATGGCTTATTAATTTTTGAGAGTTCACTTTAGCATGGTTTCCTGTAATTATCAGAAATGATCAATGTGGAAAGGATGATGATTAAACCACAGGTCACTCCAGAATCATTACATGATTTTTCAGAGCAGTTGCATGTTTGTATATGTGTATAGAAGAATTCCCCAGATATACATTAAACACAGTGAGTATGGAGAAAGTCAGTGAGCATACACTTATATGGAAATTGATCAAGTAACAAAGCTTTTCAGTTTTTTCAACTGAGCATTTTAGCCTCCTAAAGGGAAGAATAGATGGAATACAATGAAATTAATGGGATTTTTTTGCAATGTTTAAAAATATGTCATTTATTATTTTGAATGAAATTTTTTATGAACAATTTTCATTGAAGATTCCGATCATCTTTGAACATAAAAGACAAGACTGATGTACAGTGACTCTCAGTGGGGTTTTCTCTTGGCTTATCACAAAGGCACAGTCTCTTCTCTGTTTGATCTAGATTTTCCTTTTCCTTTTTGTACATAATTCAAAAATCAGCCTAGCCTTGTAATTTATGCAGCACATTCTTCTGCTTGTGAGATTCCAATTTTGTTGTCAAATAATGATTACTTTTACTGATTGTAGTATGAGTTTGCAGTGAGGCTTTGAGGCTAGAATTATGTTGTAGGTTTTTAGAATTCGTTCATATGCTGTCTGCGCATGGTGGACAGAGTTAAATATACTACATCAGATCCTAAAAATTTGGAATATTTCCCGCTTCTCCAAAATTTCCCTTAGATCTTAAGATATCTTCTGCTAGCAGTTAAGGGGATGATGGGACTGGAGTACATATGATGAATTCTGCTAGTATGGTAAAGGAGAAAACAGCCTACTTGAATATTAATGAGAAGTATATCTTTGAGTCAAGAGAGCCAAAATAAGATATCAGTAGAACAACTAAAACATAAAATATCTTTTGCTGTTGTTTTTATTTAGTGCCTGATTCTTCATGACCCCATTTGGGGTTTTCATGCCAAAGACACTGGAGTGGTTGGCCATCTCCTTCTCCAGCTCATTTTACAGATGAGAAAACTAAGGCAGACAGGGTTAAATGACTTGCCCAGAGTCACACAGCTATAAGTGTTTAAGGTCAAATTTGAACTCAGGAAGAGGAATCTTTCTGATTCTAGGCCCAACACTCTATTCACTGCATCACATAACTTAAACACAAAACAAAATAAAGCCTGCAGAGATTTACAAGTCTGAGAACAGCATCTGGCTTTCATAGTCATTTTTAAACCTTCTTAGAGAAGCTGCTAACAGGTACTTCCATGTCTATATCAATACATTATTTCCACAAATTTTAATTTTTAAAATTTAAATTGAAATCCAATTCCTGCTATTTTCAGACTTTCATCTAAGATCTTATTTATTAAGGTCATGATTAAGAATGATCTTTGGAAGTTAACATCTTCCTTTCTAGTAGCAAGACACTAACATTGATAAACTCAAGGACATATAAATTAGTGTTATGAGATTAGGCACCAAAATCTTTGAGTGTTTAAGAGAACTTATTGCAAAGACCCTATATTCTTTCTCCTTCCTTTCTCTGACTGGACTTAAATCAAAGAGAAAAGATTCATCATTTAAATTGTGCTCAGGCCCTGTTTGGCTCAAGGTTCATACAGAGAACCTATTTCTTGGATTAAGAAACATCATCATGAAAGTTGAGATATAATGGTCTGAAAAGTTTCTTTACCTTCTCCTGGGTTTGAAGGCCATGACTTTGTAGGGGAGTGAGGGCTATTGGAGGAAGGGGAATTGGCCTTGGATATGGGATCAGATAATGTATTCCTATTTCAATTCTTGCTGTGCATTCATCTATAAATTGTTTGATCAGTTCTGAATCCATAAGATTTTTGTTTTTCTAGAGTGATATTCTGGCTTCATTTATAATGTACTGCTTTTCTCTGATGGTATCTTCCATCTGCCCTGATTCTGCATGCCACCTCCTTGTAAACCCGAAAATCCTGCGGTACATGCTGAGAATTTCTTGTACTGCTGTTGTCATCTCTTACACTCACACTGTGTCCATCATGTCCATCTCTCCTCTCCCTTCCAGTGCCAGAGATGAGAAGAGAGAGTATCAGGAGGTCTGTGGAACTGACCTGATTGGAATTTTTAAACAAATAAGTGACAGACTTTCTTCTTTTCCTCTTCCTCGTTTTTCTCCCTGTGTTCTTTCTCCTTTCCACTTTTCCCTATATCTTACTTTTCTTTTCTCCCTTCCCAAAGGATCCTGGAGATGTTCAGAGTACATGTGAGCAGACTACAACACATTATTGATGAAGAATTGAGGAAGAGAAATGCTGTAATGGTTGTCTGAGGGAGATAAATCACTGGAATAAAAAGACTGGTCACTTGCTAAACAGTCAGGAATAGCTAATGGACAACTTCATACCTCTTCACCTAACCCCACCCCCATCACCTCAAAGGTTACATTGGTTTGCACACAATGTCAAGATGCAGCAAGGGGTAGTGGATAGAGCACTATGAAATCAGGAAGTCATGGGTTCACTTCTCACCTCAGAGACTTATTAGCTATGTAACCTTAAGCAAGTCACAACCTCTCTTGCCCTCAGTTTCCTCAGCTGTAAAATTAGGGATTGGACTTGATCTCTTAAGTCCCTTCTAGCACTAAATCTACGATCCTATGATCAAGAGGAAGGCTTCTTTCCAGAGTGTTGGGTAGAATATTTGAGGAAGATTAATGAGAGGATATGGAAACGAGTGGTACATGTTGGGCAATTATGGAAGGATTGTGATCTGCATTATTGATCTCCAATAATTCATCAAGCATTTATTAAATACCCGCTCTATGCAAGGAACTGTGTTAGGTTCTGGGGACACAAAAATGAAACAAAAAGTTACTATCCTCAAGGAGTTTACATTCTATATTGATAAGGTTACAGAACCATTGGTGCATCAAAGCAAATAGAAAGATTATAATTCTATGATGTTACAATAACTTGTTTCATATTTAATATTTCAGGGTCACCTATTTTGCTGTTGGGAATCATCAACTTAGTTGCACAAAACCAGCTTGGTTTTACTTTACGCTTTCTCATTTTCTCCCCACCCCCCAACTATTCCCTTTCTCTATATTGTTCTTTCTTCTGTCTCTGGTCAATTCCTGCACATCATTCAAGACCAAACAGATGCCACTTTCCTCAATTTAGTTGAATTCAATAAAGGATAAAATAGTTCAGAGTTTTTTAAGCTAGTCTCACAGACTCTATGTACCTCAGGTATTCTGCCTTTGGGAGGCTCTATCCTTGGTCCTGAATGACTCGACTTGCTGCCTGCTTTGTTCCTTGAATCCCAAAAGATCATGGGATGTTTAGTACCTGATATAAAAGGAGGTATTGAGTTTCATTTTCAGTCTGAGTCTGTCATATTGTAGATGCAGACCTCTGGCCAAAGTAGTGTCATCTAGTGAACATCAATTTCCTTCTTTTTCATCCTTTGTTTTTTAAAGCGACAACCATTATTGTGAGGGGCTCCTTTCCTATGTTCAACCTGAATCTCTCAAGATGCCACTCTCAGTGGACCTCTCCATTCACTGTAGACCATCTCCTCCTTCCATATCTCCTATTCCCAGTGAAAATGATTACTGTTTCTGAGTATTTTCTCCATTCAATTCCAAAAGAATACATCTTTTGCTCTAACCATCTGTTGCTTATGCAAACTCCATATGAGTACCTGCTGCATCTATATGTTAAGTCTTTCTGCTTATACCCTCCTTCAGTGATCTTGGTAGAGCCCAAATTCATGCTCTCTTGGCTCATTTGGGAAATTCAGAAACAGGTCAAGTAGAAGTAAAACACTTTTTCACTAAAAGAAACTATGGCTTTGATGCTCTGGGGGCAGAAATTTAACTCAGTCCCACCCTGCTTATCGTTTCAGCATTGAGAATGCTGACCAAAGTCCCAGAACTCTATGTGTCTAGTACACCTTCTCTTCCCCCATATCTCTGGAATGGACGTCTGACCTCCAACAACCCCCCTGGTATACTCAACACGAATGTAGACTTAATAAGAATAGCAATTGTTTCATTCTTTGTACTTGTATTCCTAGTGCATAGCAAATGGTGGATGCCCACCTTGTTGATTAATACAATCTATGATAGGGGTGTTATGTCACTCTGGTTATAAAAGGGGTGAAGTGAGCCTCCCTGCTTCAACCTGCCTCCTAAGTGCCTCTGGCAGAGACAAAATTTGCTATTGAGAGAAATGTGAATATTTGGAAACTATGGTCAAAGTGATATTTTCCATTAAAAGAAAATCTTCTTGAGATTTTGAACCTAAACCTATTGGTATATGACCACAATTGACTAGATTCCTTATCTTTGGCTGAAAGTTTTTCTCCTCTGAATGTTTGCCTAATTAAAATTTCTACGTGTTTTCCCAAATATATAACCCCATATTTCACCTTTTCTCAAAACTTTCTTGCCTTTGAATTTTCTATGTGCCTCTCTTCCTTTAATGCTAGGGTGGGTCCAGCTGTGGGAGTTCTCTGACCACAATATGCTCTTACTTCTCTATACTTTCATTGAATTGAAGGCATCAAGTATTAAATTAGTTTTGAATGAACAGGAGATTGGCAGCCTGGAGGAGGGGAAATTTAGAGGAGATATAATTCTTTATAAATCTTTAAGTATTTGAAGTACTGTCATGTGGAAGAAGGATTTCATACATTTTGGTTTGTCCCAGAGGGCAGAAGTTGGAGCATGGGTAAAGATTGCGATGAGATAGGTTTTATCTCAAAGCAAAGAAAACATATATTAACAACTAGAGCTTTTAAAAAGTGCAAAGGGTTACCTGGAGGGGAGCAGTGAATTCTTGTAGAAGATATTCCTGGTGGTTGGTGCAGTGGTTAGAGTGCCCAGCCTGAAGTCAGAAAAGTCTAAGTTTAAATCTAGCCTCAGATGCTTGCTAGGTATGTGATCCTAGGCAATTAATTTGACCTTGTTTGCTTCAGTTTCCTCACCTGTAAAATGAGCTGGAGGAGATGGCAAACCATTTCAATATCTTTGCCAAGAAAACCCCAAACGGGGTCACCAAGAGTCAGATTCGACTGGAATGAGTGAACAACAACATTGCTTCTGAAGTGTGGGTTAGGCTAGATGACCTCTGATATCTCCTTCTTCATCTTCTTTTTTTGTGAGGCAATTGGAGTTAAGTGACTTGCCCAGAGTCACACAGGTAATAAGTTTCAAGTGTTAAGTTTCAGGCTGGATTTGAACTCAGGTCCTGACTCCAGGGCCAGTGCTCTCTCCACTGTACCACCTAGCTGCTCCCTGATATCTCTTTCAACTCTGAGACTCTGTGACTCTTAGGTCTCTATTCTCTCTGTAGTATAGTGAGACTCAAGCTTTATTTTAAAAAACCCTCATTTTAAAATAATTCATTTTGATACCAAACTGAATAACTTGTCTTTGATAAAGATTACAACTCACCCAGCAAGTGATGTAAGGTTCAATATGTTACACTTAGTGTGATTTCCAATAGTGGAGACTGTGGGAGGGCTGTTGATTACTATACAAGCTGAATGTAACCACAGAGTTCAGCTTACCACCTATGTTCATAAAAATAGAATATTCAGGCTTAGTCCAAATGAGCCCCATATGGTCAAAACCCACACAGAACTGAGAGTTTCTATATCCCCAATAATACTCCCCACAGAGAGCTCCCAGAATTAACATCCCCCATGATGTTAAAATCACACTTGGATAGCCTGCCCACATTTCTTAGTGTGAAATTGGCTGGCCTTTGTCCTTTCTTGTCACTTTCTATAAATGTCTTCCTGAATCCCATTTTGTCACCTTCAGTTACCTCTATGTGGCTCCTAATATTTTAGTGAATCATCAAAATACTTAGGCAAATGACAAGGGGGAGGTTGGGAAATGGTAGTAAGTGCAAAAAAAAGTCTAAGACTTGGCATTTTCCCTTCAGGAGATAACAATTTAAAGGAGTGATATGTGTGTATACATATACATACATCTGAATATATGCATATACAATCATTTGATATCAATCACATATATATATGTTTATATAAACATATACAGAAAAAGATGTATGTATATATTTCACATATACATATATGTATGTGAAAAGGTAGATGCAACAAAATAAGTAAAAAAGTAAAAGTAAAAAAAAAAGTAAAAATTATACCACTAGTAATAAATTTTACAAATGAGAAAATTGAGATTAAGAGAAGTGAACTGAATTATCTGAGATCACATAGTTTATGAGGGGGTAGAGATGGAATCTAACCCAGTACAACTGGTTTCAAATCCATTTATCTTTCTACTTTACTGTGCTAGGTGTAAGTCTAAAAAAGCTCAACAAACAGTTCATGCTTAGAATAAATGGTATGAGAGTTCAGAGGAGGAAGAGCTCTAGATGGCAGATTAAAGGCAGTAACCCACCTGAACTCTCAATATTCCTCTCCAAACATCTTTAAAATAATGCCACAAATCAAATTTTGCAGAGTCACCAAAAGTTCAGATTGAGACATTTTTCCAGCCTAAGAAAATTTAGGAGGTCTACAGGAGATATCTCTGACACTCTGGTGGCAGTTTGTCTGGAGCCCTCACACATAGCCAGCAGCAGTAGCAGCAGCAGCATGTTTGGGAGCTCTTATCCCAGAGGTATTAAAGAGGTCAGAAAGAGATTACAGGGGACCCTTTTCTGGCAATGGGAACAGTTGGTGCTGATGGAGGACTCTACTCCCTATACATAGTTCTAGGTCACAGTTCCAGGGCAGAGAGGAATGCTGGTGGTAGTCAAAGGGATTAGGGACCCTGATCCCAGTTCTTCAGAGAGTGCCTTTCCATCCACAGGGGAACAGAGTCCAACTTTAACATAAAGTTCAAAGTAAAAAATTGACTGGAAAAATGAGCAAACAACAACAACAACAAAGAATTTAACCATAAAAAGCTATTATGGTGTCAGGGAGGACTAAGACATAAACCCAGGACAAGACAAAAGTGTAAAAATTTTAGCTACAAACAAATCCTCAAAGAAAAAATTCTAATTGGACCAAAGCCCAACAAGAATTCTTGGAAGAGTTAAAGAAATAGAAGAGTGGTAGAGAAAAATATTGAGAAAAGAAATGAGAGTAATGCAAGAAAATTATGAAAAGAAAATTAATACCTTGGTAAAAGAGATGCAAAAAATACTGGAGAAAATAACACTTTAAAAATAGAATTGGCCTAATGATAAAAGAGGCACAAAAAGAAGAGATGTCATTAAAAAGCAGAATAAGGCAATGGAAGAGCAGGTACAAAATCTCAATGAAGAAAATAATTCCTTGAAAGTTAGAATTGGGCAAGTGAAAGCTAAAGGCTCCATGAGACATCAAGAAAAAATAGTCAAAGCAAAGTCAAAAGAATGAAAAAATAAAGATAACATGAACTATGTAATTGGAAGAACAGATGACCTGGAAAACAGATCAGGGAGAAATAAGTTAAGAATAATTGGACTACCTGAAAGCCATGCTCAAAGAAAGAGCTGAGACATCATATTTCAAGAAATTTTCAAGGAAAACTGTCCTGATATCTTAGATGCAGAGGGTAAAATAGAAATTGAAAGAATACACTGATCACTTCCTGAAAGAAATCTCAAAACGAAAACTCCCAGGTATATTCTGACCAAGTTCCAGAGCTCTCAGGTCAAAGAGAAAATACTTCAAGTGGCCAGAAAGAAGCAATTCAAATATCATGGAGCTTCAGTTAGGATTACACTAGATTTAGTGCCTTCCATGTTAAAGGAGCAGAGAGCTTAGAATATGATATTCCAGAAAGTAAAGGTTCTAGGACTACAACCAAGAATAACCAGCAAAATTGACTACAATCCTTAGAAGGAAAAATAGATAATTAATGAAATAGTGGGCTTTCAAACATTCCTAATGAAAAGACCAGAGCTGAATAGAAAATTTGACATGCAAACAGAAGACTCAAGAGAAGCATAAAAAGGTAAACATGAAAGAATAATCACATAGGACACAGTGAATCCATTTACAATCTTATATGAGATGATACATGTAACTTCTAACAACTTTGTCATTATCAGAGCAGGTAAAAGGAGTTTACATAGACAGAAGGCATGGGTATACGTTGATTATACTAGATTGATCTCCAGAAAAAATCAAGTGATGAGAAAGAAGGATGCACTGGGAAAAGAGGGAAGGGAGAGGTAGAATGGGAAAATTTTCTCAAATAAAAAAGGCATGCAATGAATAGCTTTTACCTCACTCTCACTGGAAGTGATTCAAAGAGAAAGAGCACACTCAGTTGGGTCAACCAATAGGGAAATAGGATGAGAAGGGACTAACAGAAAGGGGAACGGATGACAAAAGGGAGGAAGGGTTAAGGGAGGCAGTGATTAGAAGCAAAATAGGCTTTTGAGGAGAGACAGGATAAAAAGAGACAGAGAAGAAACAGAAGAATATGGGATGGAGGGAAATACACAGTACTCATAACCATGAATGTGAATGGAATGAACTCAGCCGTAAAATAGAAGCAGACAGAAAAAATGGGTTAGAAATCAGAATCCAATAATATGTTATTTACAAGAGACACTCTTGAAATTGAAAGATATGAACAGAATTAAAATAACGGGCTGGGGCACAATATAACATGCTTTATTTGAAGTAAAAAAAGAGTCAGGCATAGCAATCATGATCTCAGACAAAGCAAAATCAAAAATAGATTAATTAAAAGGGGTAATCAGGGAAACTGCTTTTTGCTAAAAGATGCCATAGACAATGAAGTAATATAAAAAAATTTTTACAGCAAGTTTCTCTGGTAAAGGCCTCATTTCTCAAATATATACTGAGTATAGAACCGAATCAAGTATATAAAAATAAGAGGCATTCCTCAATTGATAAACGGTCAAAGGCTATACAACAGGCAGTTTTCAAAGGTATTTATGGTCATATTAAAAATGCTTTAAA
This sequence comes from Phalanger gymnotis, assembly GCA_028646595.1. Lineage (NCBI taxonomy): Eukaryota > Metazoa > Chordata > Mammalia > Diprotodontia > Phalangeridae > Phalanger > Phalanger gymnotis. Next base: position 255,094,326 of record CM053625.1, read on the forward strand.
TCACTATTGATTGGAGAAGGGCAAATTAAAACAACTCTGAGGTACTACCTTATACCTATCAGAAATAATAAATGGTGGAAAGGATGAGGGGAAAATGGATATAGTGATGAACTGTTGGTAGAAGAGTGAACTGGTCCAGACATACTGGAGAACAATTTGGAACTAGGTGCAAAGGGCTACAAAACTGTGCATATCTTTTGACCCCAAAACACCACTACTAGGTCTGGATGCCAAAGAGATCAAAGCAAAAGCAAAAGGTCTTATATGTACAAACATAGTTATAGCAGCTCTTTTTGTGCTGGCAAAGAATTAGAAATTGAGAAGATGTTTATCCATCGGGGAATGGCTGAACAATGTGGCATATGGTTGCTATGATGGAGTGCTATTGTGTTATGGGAAATGAGGAGGGAGGTGGTTTCAGAAAAACATGGCAATACATATATGAATCGGTGCAAAGGCAAATAAGAAGAAATGGAGATTATGGTGCACAGAAACAACGTTATAATGATGATCAACTGTGAAAGACTTGGCTACTCTGATCAATACAATGATCTAAGACAGTACCAAAGGATTCATGATGCAAAATGCTATCCACCTCTAGAGAGAAAACTGATAAACTCTGAGTGCAAATTGAAGTTTACTTTCCTTGTTTTCTTTACTTTTCTTGCTTTTTCTGAAATATGGCTAATATGGAAATATGTTTGCATGATTTTACATGTGTAACTGATATATTTCATGCCTTCTCAGTGGTTGGGGAAGGGAGTTGAGGGAGGAAGAGAATTTGAAATTAAAAATTTAAAAAGAAAAGAATGTTAAAAATATTAAATTAAAATATTTAAAAAAATAAAGTTGGGCTCTGCTCACATTGGGGTGGGGAAGCATTGTCCCAAGCTTCGGGTTTTTTTTCACATTGTTGTTTTCAGAGCTGTTTCTGGTAGTTTCTAAGTTTTTGGTGCTTCCAAGGTGGTGGGATCTGAGGAGATGTGTGGTTACTGCTTTGTGGGTTTGCATTTTGGTCTTTGTCCAGGCAGGGCCCCTGCTCCTTTGCAACCACAAGTGGTAGTGCAGCTCTCAGCCCTGGAACTGTGACCAGGTCTCCTGCTCCCCGTGACTGATCACAAGCTCCTCTCCACCCTCGAAATGTGACCTAAAACTGCATATGGGTGATGAAGTTGCGAAACAGTGTCAGATGCTGCACCCAGTGTCCGCTTAGGGTCCCTAATCTCTTTCTGACCACTTGTCTGACTCCCTTACTGTCTTTGGGCTGAGAGCTCCCAAAGTTCCTGCTGCTGCTGACACAGAGAACTTTAAGACCCTCTGGCAGGTTTTGGTGCTGCATGTGCTCCAGGCTGGCTCCCATTCCACTGACATAGACCTCTCCTCCTGACCAAATTGCTTGGGCTGGAAAAATGTCTCAGTCTGACCTTTTGTTGGTTATGCCACTCCAGAATTCAATTTGATGTGTTATTTTTAAAGTGGTTTCAAGGGGAATGTTGGGAGACTTTAGCTAGGCAGCTGCCTCTATTCTGCCATCTGGACTCTGCTTCTCAGAAGAGATAGTTCTTAAGACACAGAGAAAGAGGAAGAGCATCCCAGGCCACAGGAGCAGATGTTATGGGGTAGCAGGAGACGGACTGCAGCTTTGTTGCCATAGAGAGTTTCAGATGATGCCAGAAATTCTCATAGAGCCTTGACTTCTCCTGAGGCCCAGTCACACTAGAAAATCTGTTTTGGGAAAAAATGGTGGAGAAAAATGGAGGGTTTTCTGACATCAGAGAAAGAAGTGATACTTGGAAATTAGAGTCAGGGGGTCCAATAGAGAGAGATGATATTGCATAGGAACCAGGCACACAGTGGTTAGAGCTATAACTAAGGTGGAGCAACCAGGATTCCCCCAATTACCTACCCAGGGTGCCAAAATTAAGAAGAAACTGAGTCAGAGAGCCTTGAGGGAAATTTTACTCCATCAGCAGGTAGAAACAATTGAGTTTAGTTCCTACTTAATAATAATAAAAAATAATAATAAAGTGGATATCTTCATATAGACCCTGCCTAGAAATGGTCATTCCCTAGATGAACTCCTCTGGCTCTACCTTGCTAGCTTCCCTGACATCAGTCTATCAGCCACTGGGGGCCTTACAGGGGCCAATGTCTAAAGCTTTCTGTTTCCCCAAACAAGATGATATCCTTGAGGGTCTCTTCTGGGGCCCCTAAACCTAATGTCCAAAGTCTGTCCCTGAGGTCTATCCCCAATATCTCCCTCTCTTCACTTGCTAGATTGAATTTTCTAAGAGAAAATGATTTGAGGTTTGGGGTAAACACTTCCTGCACAGAGAGAATTTGATCTGAGTCTTGAAAGAAGCTGGGGAAGCTAAGAGGTAGAGGCGACAGAGAGAACTGTGTGAATAGGGATAGCCATTGATAAAGGCAGTCTGGAAATGGAATGTCACTTGTAAGAAACCAAGAAACAGGTCAGTGTAGCTAAACTGTAGAGCAGAAGGAAGCAAATGGTAAGAAAACTGGACAGGTTGGAAGGAACCAGTTTGTAAAGGGCTTTAAATACCAAACAGAGGACTTTATATTTGATCCTGAAGGTAATAGAGAATCACTGGAATTCAGTGAGTAGGGTGTGAGGGTTGAGGCATAGGTAGCTCTACAATTGAGGACAATCACTGTGATGGCTGAATGGAAGATTGAACAGAGTAGGAAGAAACTTGAGACAGTGAGACCAACTAGAAAGCTATTAAAATAGTTCAGAAAAGAGGCATTGAGAAAGTCACCTAATGAAGGACATGTTTAGGGTAGTGGTTTATACAAGTGGAGACAAGAGGATACATATGAGAGATTTTATGAAGCTCTAAATGAAAAGATTTCTCAACAGATTGGATATATGGGGTGAGAACAAGAGTACAATTTCAAATGCATGGATATATGGGAACTTTAATTTGATAAACACTTATTAGGGGCAGCTACATGGTGCAGAGGATAAAGTGCCAGGCCTGGATATCATCTTTGTGACTTCAAATCTGGCCTCAGTCACTTACTAGCTGTGTGACCCTGGGCAAGTCACTTCACTCTGTTTGCCTGTTTCCTAGGGGCTGGCACTACAAAGACAAAAATGAAAACATTCCTGTCCAATTTGGCAATGTTAATACCTTACTTCCCCATGCCCTTAAAAATTGAAGCATAGAAAATTTCAAATGTGTCTTCGTTTCTCAAAATGCTTCCTTAGAAAGGCATGGAATTATGATCTTCCTTTTCTGGTTACAAAAATGGGGCACAGAAAGTTTTGTTGACTTGCCTCAGATTACACAACAAATGAATAACAGAACTCAGGGGTCCTGACTCCCAGTTCCATGCTTTTTCTGTTACCTTCTATAGCCTCTTTAATCGTCTGGATGAAATCTAGTTTTCTTTTCTTTTTTACTTTTCTAACCTTTTCAGGCCAAGCTTTCTCCTTGAGCAGATTTTCATTTTCTTCAGTAGTTCTTGTAATGCCATTATTTAGAACCACAGACTCATGGGAGAGGAAGCCATTTTTAGAAATCCCCCCACTCCCTCACACCCGCCCCTGGTTATTGGCAAGATTGTTTTCCAGTTGTCTATGCATTTCTTTTTAGAAATGACCCTGAGATCATTTCTTTTGAATCACAAAAATCCAGAGTTGATGATGCTCTATCCCCCTGTCTGACTTTCAACTTGTTCTTCTTTCCCTCAATTCTGAAAATAGATTAAGTGCATCAATGCGAAGGGATTCTATTTGGTCACAATTCTTTCAGACACTTTTGTTTTCATGCTGTTTGCCATCTGCCAGTATACATGACCAGGCCCCCATTTCATACTGCAATGTGAACTTTTCCAGGAAGATTTTCATCACTTGCAATATTGATTTGTTCAACCTGAGCTACATTCTTCCCTTGAGTTTCCTTAGGGCCTTGGCTACAGAAGCTGAATTAGAAATGAGCTGGGATGAAACCATAATCCTTGTTTGTTACTCAGGATTTCATAGGGTGACATGGGGTTGGCATGAATGAATTAGTGCATTTCAATCCTCCTTCAGCTTAGCCCGCTTCTACCTTACAGTGGAGAGCAATAAATCATCATGATAGAGAAGTGTGAGCTCTTACCTTACTTGGCCAATCATAGAATCAGAGGATTTAAAAGGAATCTGTACAGAATTCTATATCCAAAAACTTATGGCTGGCCTGTTTTTATAATCTTCCTTATCCTTTAACAAGTAGAAAAAATTGATATCCAGATTTTTAATATAGAGGATTTCCAAAATAAAATGTTTGTAGAGAAAAGGGCAGTACTGTTACTGTGTAAAATGACTCTTTTATAGAATATATATACACACACACTCACTCACACACACATGTACACACACGTGTGGATAAATACAGATGATAGAATACTCACTAATCCATAGAATGGACACCGAGACTTAGACATATCTCCAGGTGGGTAAAATCGTTAAACTACTCAAAGTGTAGTATAATGGAGAAAACCACGGACTTGGAGGCAAAAGACCCGTGTTCACATCTGACTTCTGCCACCAACCAACCATGTGATTGATCTTGGTCAGGTCACATCAATTTTATGAGTTTCATTTTCCTTATCTGTTAAATCGGGATAGGATGAGAATAGTTATACTCAGAGAGAATAGCTATACATCCCATGAAATGATCAGATGAAATAAAACATGGAATGCATTTTGTAATTTTGAAAGGTTATATGACTATGATTTATTGTCATATGCCATACACAGACACCATGAAATTTAACAAATTGAATTTGAGTTGGGCCTAAAAATCATGTTAGCCTCAGAGTGCTTATGTCTCTGTGGAAGATTGCTCAAGTCATCTTTGTTCCTTGTGGCAAGATCTCTTATTTCAAGTTTGAAAGAGAATTCGTGATGGAAAACTGTTTGACTTCCTTCTGTAGCCCAGCAATTCTCAGACAGGGCGGATATGATCTATGGTAGGGATAACTCGGGGTTGGAGTTTGAAAAAGGTATGAATATTGATAGGACAAGGGAGCAAGAAGTCAGTGTCAAATTGAAGTGGTTAAGTATGGAGTCAAGATTGAGAAGAAAGAAAAATGAGGCCAGAACAGGGACGATGGATAAGGAAAACAGAGAGGAATGAAATAACAAGAGGTCAGGATGAGGACAAAAAATGGGCTTAGGAGGGAAAAGCCAGAAGGTGAGATGGAAGAATAACGTCAATGGTCTGAGAGGGGTATTTCAGAATCCTGGATCATGGAAATCAAACAATTATGAGTGATGGTAAGATCGAGGATATGGCAATCTCTGGGTGTGGAGAGAAGATGCAGGGCATGGGATATGAGGAAGTTGATGAAGTGGGAGGCCATTTTGTTTGAGAGAATGTCAACATTAACATCTATTTTGTTGTTTCAAGGATGAATGTAGAGCCAGGCTAGAGAAGAAATCTATCAGTCAGGTATTCAGAACCTTGAGAATTGAGGGTGAAATATTCATAGCAGTACTTTTTGTGGTAACAAAGAATTGGAAACTAAGTGGGTGCTTATTGATTGAGAAATGATTGAAAAAATTAAGTTCATTAATGTAATGAAACATTATAGTGTAGTAAGAAATTATACTTATAATTTCAGAGAAACAAGGGAAGATATGGTATATTGGAAAGAACACTAGCCTTTAAATAAAAAAGACAGGTTCAAATCCTGCCTTTGATTCTCACTACCTCTATGACTTTTTGCAAATGATGTAGTCTCTATATTCCTTAACTTCTTTATCTGTAAAATGAGAGAATTAGACTTATTTCCTTACCAAGTAGAGATATATGATAGTAAGCACAACAGTTTAGAATATGTATTTATTTTCAAAAGGTTGTGGAAGAAGATCATAGAATAAAATGAATAGTATTGCCTCATAAAACAATAATAATAGCATTTATATAGTGTTTTAAGGTTTGCAAATCACTTTGCATATGTATGTATGTAAGGTTGGAGGTCCACCCCACTTCCCTTCCCCATTAATCATAAAAGACTCAGACAGCTGGATTGAATCAACCAATAAAAGATGTAAACCAGTTGTAAATAAGTCTTTAATTAATTTATCAATTTAGGTGGCATGAAGTACTTTGATCTCTAGAGCAAGACAGATGATACTACAAGGGAAAAATCTTATTATCGGCCAAGATAATCAGACATTAGTTTGGAGTTGAGCATTCCAGTAGCAGTGAGTTGAGTATGGTTGAATCCAATGGTGTTGGACTCCTAAGAGAAACAGTTTCTCTTCCCTTCTCCATAGACTAGATGATGACCTCGTGAAATTTGAAAGATCAGAAGATCTTGAATTCCCATTGGCCTTGGCAGCAGCATGATTAGAGTGGCAAAGGCTGATAGTAGAATCTGTATCAGAGTCCAAGAGACACACCAAGAACAGAATAGACAACAAAGTAAAGCAGTTTCTGGCTCTACAATTCATCCACTATAATCCAGAGAAGATGCACCTAAAGGCAACTTTTTGGAAACTCCCTAAGGGGAAGAAAAGACTTACTGTGACCAATAGCTATGCATTTATCCTTTGGCCATGAACAAATTTGAGTCAGCAAGCTTGGGCCTAACCTTTTGATCCCTCATCCCCGCTGAAAGGGGTTTAAGGGCACTGGCATCATTTAAATAGCCCTCAGGTGAGAACACTGGTATTATTTAAAAAATTTGCCAGGAGCTGTGGAACTGCCCCTTTCCTGATAATCCCTCCCCCCATAAAAGAATAAAACATCCAGACTACAATAGCACAGGGCCTGTCATCATCTGGAGATGGAGATCCCCAAGAGGGATGGTACATGGGAAGAAGACTGCTTGTGAAGCCTGTGGGTGAGCATTCCCCAATTCTCCCCATATGTACCACCTCCTTTTTTTTTTTTGCCTCTTCTGCAATCACTGGTGTGTGTGTGTGTGTATACTCTACTGGATTGGACTGCTCGGTCATTCCAGTTCCTCTAACTCCCCTTGCAAAGCTAATAAACTGTTGTAGTGATCAGCATTTCCAGGTGTCTCTCCTTAGCAGAATCTGAACCCACTGTTGGAGCCCTTTCACTTCAGGGTTGGGGGCAGGATGTATTTTTGTAATTGTCCTTGCTATAGTTGCTTTGTAAATGACCTTTTAAAAAGCTAAATAAATGTGACTGATAATTAATGAAGAACACACTGGTGTGGGCTTGTGTATCAGTACTAGAAAGCCAAATACCTTAGGATCACTTTCAGAGTACTGAGGGGTGAGGTAGTCACTCTCCCTTGGGGACTTATTCTACCAATGTGAGTGGGTGTTAGGAAATTAGCTGTGGTGAGGGCAACATACAGGACATATCTATCTATCCAATCTCATTTTATCCTTATATCATAAGGAGATTGAGTCTAAAACAAAGGTAAGCAACTTCGCCAGGGCCACACAGCTAGTAAGTGCCCAAGGCAGAATTCAAACTTAGATCTTCCTGACTCTACATCCATACCAACTGTGCTACCCAGCTGCCTTAGTTGCTTTTTTAAATGGGTGAGGTTAAAGCTGCTACAACTATACTTGTTATCTCATTTTTTATCCTTACTTTGAATTTGAACTTTGGCTTTTATTATACTTAGTCAACAGTCTGACCAAACATAAGCAGGAAGTTTAGAACCGTTTGTTTTTTATTTGTAACGTTATATTCAATTTCATTTTTTTGTGATACTGTTTGGTGTTTTCTATGATTCACATCTTCCAACTTTCTTCTTGAAGAAAATGTGATTTAAGTCATGAAACTTATGAGTAGTCTACAAGTCATTGACCTTATTGATTTTTTAATTCTGAACCCTATTTTTCAGTGTCCTTCATTTTAGTAACCTTTGCAGTAAGTCTCCAAGCATCAGTATACATTCTGACAATTTCAAGCATCTTGCTAATCTCTTTATACATTTTTTCTACATCTTTGACTTTTGCAACGGATTTTTGGTGCATAAGCTCGTAACAGTCACAAAAGTCTTCCTGTAATGTTTCTTCTTGGTGAGGAGCTGATCCTGGGGTTGTAGGTTAGTCCAGAAGAGTACAAGATCTGGAAGGTTCTATCATGATAGAAAGACTTCTAGTCCAGTTCTAAGGCCAGATTATACTTGCTGTCAGAGGCCTAGCTAAGTATAATCAGAATAAAAGGTTGACTCTAGGGGATGAATGGTTTAGTTAATAACCTACTTCCTAAACAGAGAAAAATACAAAATCCTATGAATGCTTTTTGCCACTGCAAAATGGCTGAAAAGAAGGCAAGATATCCATAAACACTAATTCAGTTGTTCATATTCTGAAGGCAAGATCCTAGTCCAATGACTCCTTGAAGACAGGGACTGTTTTGTCTTTGTTTTAATATCTCAAGTGTCTATCACAATGTCTGACACGTAGTAGGTGTTCAATAAATGCTTGTTGAATTGAATTGAATTTCATGGAGGACTGGAAATAAATCAATGTTGACATCATCACTATAAATGAAAACGGGATAAAAGGAAGATGCAATTGAAAGAAGACTGACTCACCGGCTGTCCTTGTGGTGACTAATAAAGACAAAGACAGATTTGGTTTCATCATGCACACACAATCAGCAAGAAATATAGCTTCATGGAACATCTTGCCAGGTTTGCAATGAGCACGAGCAAAAAGATGAAGATAACTGCTAATGACCAATGCCAATGACCAATGCTAATGACAAAATGCTAATGACCAAACACCTACAAAAGCTAGCACCTGAAATCTTAATAGATACTATATCTATTTCCTTCTTCTGGCATTTTAATTTTCAAATTATATTTTCTTCTCTTCTAACTACCCTCCCCACAATGAGTATGGTATATATCAATACATTAAAAAGACTTTTAAAAGCACCCACTATATTAGTTAATAAGCATTTATAAAGCACCTACTATGTGTCAGGTAATGTGTCAAACACTGGAGATACACGGATCTAAAAGTGAAAGTCTCTGCCCTCAAGGAAGCTACACTCCGGTGGAATAGACCACGTGAACATGTATAGGAACATATCAAACATATGCAAAAACAGATACAAAGAAAATCTCATGGGGCCAGGAGTAACAGCTGGGGGTACCAGGAAAGGCTTCCTGTCGTTAGTGGTCCTTGAGCTGAATACTGAAGGAAACCAGGGATCCTAAAAGGCAGCGGTGAGGAAGGTGAGCACTTTAGGCATGGGGGACAGCTAGCATAAACATATGGTGGTGAGGAGTGTAGCATGTTCATTTATAAAATGAGGACAATAATTGCACCTATACTGTACCCCTTGCCCCTACCAGATCATTGTGAGGATAAGATGTGATATAATGTTTGTAATGCACTTTGCTAATTTTAAAGCACTATATAAGTGCTGGCTATTGTTATTATTATAAGGGACTAAAGTAGGGTGGTGGTTATATAAGTAGAGAGATGGTAACAGATGCAAAAGAAGTTGTAAAGATAGAAAAAAAGTTTTGGCAATTGGTTTGATATATTGGATATGTGAGAGTGAGGAGTTAAGATGAATCCAAGGTTGTGAACCTGGGTCACTAGAAGGATGGTGGTGCCCCTGTGAGAATTAGGGAAATTAGTGTAGTATAAAGAGTGCTTCAGTCAGATGGCCTTGGTTTGAGTCCCAACTCAGAAGTTCCTTAGAAGTGACCACAGGCAAATCATTTAACCTTTCCAAGCTGTAACAACAATGTTGCTAGCAGCTGCTGTGGAGGTGTAAGATCAACAACACCAGCACACAGGAGGGCTGCTAGCACAGGTTCTTTGATCTGCTTTTCTAAGGAAAGCAAGTTTAAGGGGTTTATAATCTCACTTTAATTAAACATACATATATCATTCATTCACTTAATTCAGGAGAAAAAGTACCCTGAACTTCAGAGAAAACACAAACAGACATTACAAGCAGAAATTGTATAAACAGAGCAAATAACACAAATCAGCAGACAGGGCTTCTAACTGTCTGTCCATAGCAATACATATATAGTTACCAAAGAGAGAAGCACAAATATCTGGGTTTTCAAAGCTAGGGGGCTCCTTGATGGCTACCCAGAGTCTCATCTGGCCAAATCACATGAATACTCTTCCAATGAGTGAACCCCAAGCAAAATGCCTAACCTCTGAGTATATACATGCTTCTTTAGGGTCAGAGGTGTCACAACCATGTGACTCAAATTCATATGACTTAGATTTTCTTGTGTCTTAAGTAGGTCATCAAAGACAAGGCTCAATCAAAGGCACTTGATTACCTTAATACTGAGAAGCACTCCAAAAGAAAAAAAAAACAGCAAAAAGTTCCACTTTGCTTGCCATTACATAAACCTGTTTGTTTCCTTATCTAGGAAATGGGGACAATAATTCTTGCAGTATCTACTTCATCTAGTAGCTTTGTGGAAATCACTTTGTAAACCACAGTGCTATATACATATAAATTATTCTTATTTTCCTCTGTTTTGGGGATGTATTAGTAACTGTGGTGACTATAGTCCTCCACAGTTTTAGATGACATCAATAACTTCTTTGAAATGTAGATAAAAGCCTGCAAGGTCCCTTCTAGCTGTAAGTCTATGATGTTATGAGTTTATGAATACTATATATAAAAATGAGAATATTTGAAAATATTGGCTGGTGAGCAATTGATGCTATTTGCCAAGAAATAATACAATGTGGACCCAGATTGCTCCCAAGCAGAAACTGTGAACATATGAAAGGCTGGGAAAGAGTTTGCATGAATGGGGTGGGGAGAGTAAGAGAATGAGAGTAAAAGAAATTAGAGAAACTTTCTCTAAGAGGAGGGTTAGAGAAGAGCTGATTTTGAAAAATGACCTAAAGTGGAGTGTGAGAAACAGGGAACGATTAAGAAAAAGATTATTGCAGAGACCTCTGCTTGTGAAACTCAGAAGAGGGGAACAACAAGTCTGTGGATCAGGTGATTGTAGAGAAAACAGTTTTGACTGAAATTTGGATGTTATCCTCTGAGACTGGCTAGCAAAGACCTCAATTTTCTTAAGGACTAAGGCCTGTGAATAAAGGAGGGAGTGGAAAAGTATAGGACAGGGAATAAAGCAAGATGGTTCTGAGAAGCAAAGATATGCTTTGTGCCTGTACTAATATTCAGTTTAATCACAGTGCATAGAATGCTACACCTGATGTCAGGAAGACCTAACTTCACGTCTAGCCTTAAATACATTAACTGTGTGACCCTGGGTAAATCATTTAACCTCTATCTGCTTCAGTTTCTTCATTTATAAAATGAGGATAGTAATAGCACCAGGATTGTTGTGAGAAAATCAAATTGATTCTATTCTGTAATTGTTTTTATTCTGCATCACTACTGACATTTTATGTGACTACCTAAGTCATGTTCCATTTGTTTATGAATTAAATTTGGAAGTTCAGCTTTCCTGTGAATTGCTCTTCGCCTCTGAGTTAAGTTTAGAAGTTCAGTTTCCATGCTAACCACTGTTCTGTTCTCGTATCAAGAAATCTATTATCCTTGAAGGATGGAGGTGGACACCAGGGAGTCTGGTCTATTATCTCTGCAACACTGGCTTTCCTTCAAGAAAGTCTGGTCTGTTATCATTGGGACACTAAGTAGCCATGCAGATGTATACGATCAATGAGCTTTCCATAGCAACAAGGTAAAAGGAGGGGTTGTTGTTAGGTCTAAATTCCAAATTTCTAGCTACTCATATTGTCCCCCCACATCTATAATGCTTCTGACTTTGCAACCAGTTGTATTGTTTTCCCCGTCTATGATACTGCTCTCTAGTTTTTGGATGCTTCTCCTTCTGTGCATAAAAATTGTCAGTTCTCCTTTGAGGTTTTAGTTTGCTGAGGAGGCTGAGACTCTGTTTATTGGCAAATTCTTGCTTTGCTAATAAATTGATTGTGCTTGAAGTTTTATGTCTCAGTTTAGCTTAATTTCAATTTCAACAGTTGTGAGGATCAAATAAGTTGATATTTGTGAAGCTCTTTGCAAACCTTAAAGCACTATATAAATGCTAGCTAAAATAACAAAATTAATTCCACAAACATATAGTAAGTTTTTGCTATGTGCCAGGCACTGTGCTAGGGCCCTGGATAGAGAAAGACAAAAACAAAAACAAGGAGCTTAGATTCTGCTAGGAAAAAATAGCATAAACAGATAAATCAATATAAAATTTGTACAAAGAAGTAATCTTGGGGTGAGGGGGAGACACAAAAAACTGTGGGGATTTTGGAGATTAGAAAAGATCTCATGCAGGAGGTGACACTTGAGCTACTGCTTAATGGATGCAAGTGCTTTCAAGAGTCAGAGATGAGGAGGGAAGGCATGCCAGGCATGGTGAACAGCCTGTGCAAAAGCTCATAGACTGGAAAGGGGATGTCATATATGGGAAACATCAAGTAGCTTAGTAGTTTAGCTTAGTTTTAGTAAATGAAGGGGGAGTAATGTGGAAATAGTCAGGAAAGATCAATTGGCACCAGATTGAGGTGGATCTTTCATGCTAAATGGAGGAATTTGTATTTTATATTAGAGGCAAAAGGAAGTCACTAGAATTTCCTGAGTAGGGGAATGACACCATCGAATCTACTACCAGAATATCAGTTTGGCAGCAGTGTTGAAGCTGGATTCAAGTGCGGCAGGATGATCAATTAAGAGATATTTCAGTAGGACAAGAAGGAGATGATGATGGTCTCAAGTAGTGTAAATACTGCGTGAGTGGAAATAAGAGATGTCTCATACCATAATTAATTAGTCTGTGTAGTCTAAGTGAAGGGCCAGGGCCAGGTTGATTGTGATGACTCACTCTGCAGTAGAGCTCCTGGAGAGAATCAAAGACAAAAGCCAGAGACAAAAGAGAACAATCCTGCAATTCTTATGTGGTGGCAATGGACGTGAACCATGGTCAACACAGGGCACCTTCTGTTTGGAAGTATCTCTGGAATAGTTTCTCTCCATCTAAGTTGATTATCTTAGATAGTCATAGCCAGGGTTTTCTTTATAAAAGCCAGGAGTCATTCAAGTTTTGGTTAAGGTGACTACATAGGATTATATTTGGCTTGAGAATCCAGTCTAGAGCAATGTGTATGCAATAAGTGTTTACTGAATGAACGAATAAGTGAATGAATATATCAGTACATCCCACATTGGGAACATACCCACACATATGAGAAGCCATGTGTCTTAGTAGAACAAGAGTTGGTCCTGGAGCTGGAGAAAGCCTGGTTTCAATCCCTTGCCTCTGATACAAACTAGCTATGTTAGTGGGCAAGCCAGTGGGCCCAGGTTCAATGCCCCCAGGCAACTCTCCAAGCCAATAATTTACAAATAAGTTCCTAATTGTCACAGTGCCTGGCACATAGTAGGTACTTAATAAATGTTCATTAATTGATTGACTGATTCATATTGGTGGAGGAAGTTTCCATGCTGGTAGTTTCCTACATTGGTGAAATCATAGGCACAAATTTCACAAAGAGTGGGGAAAAATTGTTGGGGGAGGGAAGATTTTCTCATTTGCTTATCTCTCAAATGTTTTGTCTTCATTTGTTTAATCTCAGGCATAGATGACCTTGAAGAATTAAAATATTTAATGCAGATAAGAAAAATAATCAGGGCTCAGGTGCAGCTGGTAAAACTAATCCAGAGTGAAATTGAGTTTTTGTTGATTTACTGATTCCTTGTTTACTAATGCAGGCTGAATAGCAATTACGTACTTCAAATTTGCCATTAAGTAATATTTTATGTGATTGTTGGAATGTAGGATTTTAATTTATTGTCTCTATTTCTATGGGGTTTGTTGGTGGATTCAGATTTTTAAAGTTGTTCTAGGAATATTCCCTGTGGTTCCAGAGTAACTAATTGAATATCTCTCTGTCTCTCCTCTTTCTGTCACATACAACATGTGCCGACTGCATGTTTTGATAAAGTACAATGTAGGTTAGGCAACATGTTGAATTGAACAGCCCCAGCCAGAGAGCATGTGGACCAAAGGTTGGCCATGGTATGGAAACTCCAAATAACTCATTACAGAAGCAAATTCAATGTTTTCATTCCTTCAATTAAAAAAAAGTTCTTAAAATTAGCACAAAAATTGAAATGAACAAGAATCTCTACAATAGCTCAGGTTCTTGCAAAGTTGCTTTTCTGCCAGGGCAGTTCTCATCTCTCCCACTTGCTTTGGGAATAACAGAGATGGTTGGGCAACAAGAGACAGGAAATATGAGTTGGGTTTAGAGGGCTTGGTTCTGGGAGGTAGTGGCATTACCTGTGTTACCTTAAGTGAGGTCTTTTTGATGAAAGGGTAAAGAATACTTAGTGGGATAGAGAAGTAAACCATTGGGAGGTAAGGGGGATGATCCAGGCAGGAAACAATCCAGAGTGAGGAAGGGCTGGGGTGGATGGAAGTAAATACTTCTATCTTGATCTCATAGTAATAACTAGCATTTATGTAATTCTTTATGGTTTATAAAGCATTTTATCTATGGTAGGTCATTTGATCCTCACAATAAAGCTGAGAGACAGATACTATTAGCATTCCTGTCTCTTTTTGACAGACAAGAAAACCGAGGCCAAGAGAGATTACACAACTAGTAAGTGTCTCAGGTAGGATTTGAACCCAGGTCTTCTTGGCTTTATCATTTCACTACTTTTCTGCCTCATATTGTACATTGTATCTTCTACCTGGTATTTATGGTCATTATGTAGAAAGTGTGGAACACTGTTCTAGGCATCGAATCTGGTAGCAGAGACCCTGGGTTCAAATCCTGACTTTGCCACAAACTTCATGTGTGACATCATGAGTCACTTAAACTCTCTAGTCCTCAGTGCTCATTTATAAGATGAAGCAGGTGAAATTGGACTGGATCAAGTGGTTCTTAAGATTTTTTTTTGCATTTGGCAAACTTGTGAAGCCTGTGGACTGCTTCTCGGAATCATGTCTTTACTTAACTAGAGGCAATTCCAAATTTCATTTTACAGGTTAGTGGAATAACCTTTATTTAACATTTATTTAACACTTACCAGGTGCCTGGCATTAAGCACTTTTGTTCAAATATTATTATCTCATTTGATCTTCACAACAACTCTAGAAGGTAGGTATTATCTCCATTTTACAGATGAGGAAACTGAGGCAGAGATTACATTACTCGGAGTCATACAATTAGTAAGTGTCTGAGGTTGGATTGGAACTGAGATCTTCCTGACTCTAGACCCAGCACTCCATCTATTGTACCACCTACCTGTTTAAGGTAAAGATGAAGATGTTATTTAGTTCATGGACCCCTTGAAATCTTCCTGCAGATGCATGGATCCTGGGTTCGGAAACCGGAGCTGGATGGTCTTGGATGCCTCTTTCAGCTCTAAGTCTGTGAGCCTCTGAACCTAAAAGTAGTTTGAAAATGTTTCTGCTCCTGTACTTCAGTGAGCTCTTTCTGAGAGGCTCCTGTGCTTCCCATTTTCATTTGCCAGCCCTATTAATTATGCAATATCATTTACACCTTTCCATTGTTACGGCAGCTCCCCTTTACCTCCTTGATTAACTTGTTTATTTGCCTGAAGCAGCCAGCTGAAGCCAAACCATTGTTCAGGAATTCCAGCAGAGATGGAAATTCAGTCCTTGAAATTGGCATTTAAGGAAACACTTGTTTCCCATCTGAAGGAAGTGGAAGTTTGGCTGCTGTCCAGTCCAAAGCCCTTCAGGCCTTTGCCATTCTATTTTGCTAAGAATGTGTTATCAGAGCCTCTCTCTCCTCTGCAATTACACTTTCTCAATCACTGGCACAATAAGGCTAATTATTCTGATTCAATGCACCTGGTTTTCTCTCAAACTTAAAGCTGCTAGTGCTAGAGACTATGCTGTCATTAAACTAGGGTTAAATAAAAGGCATCACGGACATAAGAGAATAAACAGTGCCTAACCAAATGGCTCTGTGGGAAGTGAGCTAAAGCCCTACCTACCCTGAGCACTGCAGGAACCTTTCTTGCTTATCTCTTATCACTGAAATGCTTAGTCAGCACCTCGTTAGGAAACTGAGTTATATCTAAGGTCACATAGCCCATAGATCACATAGCAGAGGTTCTTAAGCTGAGGCACAGATAACAGGGGGTCCGTGAACTTGGGTGGAAAAAATGCATCTTTATTTTCACTAATCTGTAATTGAAATGTAGCATTTCCTTCTATTTTAAATGTGGCAACAAACCAAAGTAGTATTAGCAACAATTGCTACTCTATCACCAATAGAAATCACAGATATTTTTGTATCACATTCTAGTAGTTGAAGAAAGTTTGAGGTAGTAGGTGGATAACTAGGTAGACAGATAGAATAATAGGGCATTTAAGGTCCTGTGTAAAGTGCAAGGAATACAAATACAAGCAAAAAGAAAATCCCTTCCATTGAGGAACTTTCATCCGTGAAAAGTGGAACAGGGTAGAAAAGTAGCTCAGAGAGTAGAGACTGAGCTGGGTGAGAAGTGAATATGGCTAGCATCAGTACTTTCTCAAACGGAGGTTCCAGGGAGGTACTTACTAATTAGAGGAAGATGCTACAGGGATGGAGGTTTTGCTGGTGTAAGAAGAGCATTGGGGAAAAGGTAAGAAAGTAATTCCAGGAGTCAAGAAGTGAGCATATCTGTGCTCATCACTACTTCAGAATTACTGTGGTTATTTGATCCATTGTCAGATATATTACTATAACCCAAATTTGTTTATTAAAATATTTTAATAACCATATGCCAATATAATTGGCTTCCTTTATAATCCTATGCATGTTATTTTATGCATTTAAAACATTCTGAGGAGATATCCACTGGCTTTACCAGACTGCCAAAAGGATCCAGAACACAAAAGTTAAGAATTCCTGCCTTGTAGAAAGTTTTCATAGGTTTTGGACCTGGAAGAGAATTTAAAGTTCATCTGGCTAAACTACTTTCCAAAGGAAACTGAGGGCCCAGAGAGGTTAAGCCACTTAGTCCAAGGTTATACAGAAAATGGGGAACAAAGCTTGGGATTAGAACCCAGTTCTTTCGACTCTAAATCCAATGCATTTTTGCTTTCTCCTACCATGGAAATCTCACTAGGCTGGAAGGTAGGAATTACTAAGTATCTCCAAAAGGGCATGAGGGTAAATAGAAATGTATTCAATAAGAAATAGTTTTGCACAATTATTTTGCTGAGTTAAAGTAAATAAAGCACCTTTTCTGTTTGCTGCTTGTCTACCATCTCTAATGGAAATGGCTAAAAAGCTTTCTGGGTGCTTTTGGGCAAATAACAGCAATTGAAGATGGTTTGCTATAATGTATATTTGAAAAAAAAATATAATAGCATCTGAATAATCAAAAGCCCGTGGAGAGGGGAAGTGGTTAAAAACTGACCAATTTCCAGAACACAAATTTTTTTTTCTTCACAATATAGTGCATTTGTAATCCCTATTCTTAATGGTCCTTAGTAAAAGATGGATAGAGAAATTAACTTTCCAAAATAAAAACCTTCAGCTGTTGGTGGTAAGAGTGTGGGTGTGTAGGGGGTTGGAGAATTACCTCAGGCTTAGGAAATCAAAGAAAGATAAATACCAGGTACCTAGAACCAATGGAGAAAAAAGTCCAGTGGGTGGTATTAAAAGTTTCACTTTGTTGACTATACAACCTCAGCCAAGTCCAAAAAAGTATTGCAATGGTGAGGGGATGGGTCAAAGGAACATACTATAAAAAAAGACTCCAAATTTTGCAACTTCTACAACTGATGTACCATCTCTGTCATTCTTAAAGAGAATTTTGGCCCAATGATTTTGAGATTTTTGTTGTTGTCCTTCACTCTCAGAGAGGACCGTGATATCAGGGAAGTGATGCCATGAAAATGTTATAGAAGAAGAAAGTGAGGTCAAGACAAGCTAAGTGAATTACTCAAGGACATACAGGTAAAATAGTCAATCTATTATTTAAAAACCAGGTCCTCTGCCTCTAAATCTTAGAGTATTCCTATAACACCTCTAGTTTTAAATACAAATCCTTTTGTGATGATGTGTCTTAGTAGGGTTTCATGCCTGCTCTCCACCATTTATAAGATAATTTTGTTCATAATATTTTACAGTTTTTCCTGTGTAGTATTTTTTTTAAACCAATGACTTTGTATTCCGTTCTGGGTTAGGCCTGACTCAGGCTGATTTCCTTATGGTTTAGGTTTGATACCAGAATAAAACGAAACACTAGTGAGTAGTTAACAAAAAGAGATCTATGTAGCTATAGCAGGAGAAAGATATTTAACAGGATAGACATAAAAGATCCCCCAAGCTGATTCTGCCAAGCAAAATTCCCTTGCTTGAGTTGCCCATTGTGGTCCACCAGCCAAGCATCAGGAAGTGGTCCTGGAGTAGACTATTTTGTACTCAGGAGATGAAGAAATGATGTCAACAGCCTGACTCTTTAGTCCTCACACCAAACCAAGTTTTGAGGATATTCTCAATACTCTTAAGCAAAGACAATCCTACCTCACATGAGGAAAGGGATTAGGATATTGCTCCTTCCACAAATTCTGAACCAGTATTGGCCTTGGCTACCACATCTCTCAGCTTCAAAAGGATATCAAGTATAAGGGCAGCTAGGTGGCGCAGTGAGTAGCATACCAGCCCTGGAGTCAAGAGGACCTGAGTTCAAATATGACCTCAGAGACTTGACACACTTATTAGCTATGTGACCTTGGGAAAGTCACTTAACCCCAATTGCCCTGTCTTCCCCACTCCATAAGTTTTACTAACTTATGAAGTGAGGCTGTTTCTTGAAGAAAGTATTCATTATATGTACTACATAGGTTATATATAATAAATACTACATATATAATACACAATGAATACTTTCATATATATATTAACTTGTTTATAAGGCTTCATGGTTAGTCTATGAGCTTCTGACTTGTTTCAATTCTTAACATGAACTATATTTTCAAATGCATTTCTGATTATGCTTTCCCAGACCCACCTTCAAGTGGAGGGTACACGTGTATTATCAGATAGATCAATTGATCTATCTCTATCTCGACTTGATTTGGAGGAACTTGAAAAGTTCTCAGACTTCTTTACCTTCAGTCTCTCTGCAGCAGACAAAAGGGCAAAAGGTACCATTATCTTCATAGCTGTATCTTTGCTGATGTCCATTATAAGTTGCATAAGATAAGATAACCTAATGTCCCATGAAGTGCTCTTTCTTATGGTCTTTGAGATGAAAGTCCTTCTGCTCCCTCTTCTGTTTGCCTCTCCTAAGGAGAACCCGTGAGACGCCTTCCACCAAGCTGAATCTTTTTATTCTGGCTTCCCTTATTGCAATAATGTCACACCCCTGCATATCATTGGACAGAGACAGAGTTCCCACAGTTAAATTAATATTTGTAGACAGTCTAAAAACTAGGTGATTCTTAGGATACACAGTTATCCTTTTTGCCTC
Organism: Phalanger gymnotis; assembly: GCA_028646595.1. Lineage (NCBI taxonomy): Eukaryota > Metazoa > Chordata > Mammalia > Diprotodontia > Phalangeridae > Phalanger > Phalanger gymnotis. The sequence continues at coordinate 255,113,762 of CM053625.1, forward strand.
TCTCCCATAGGGCAGAAGTGGAAAGGGGCTGCAAAGTTCTAAGAGCCTATTTTGCTTTGTTTCATAGTTTGCCATGGCCAAAAGATCCTTCACTTAATACTCTACTAACAATAAGTCTCTTCATACTTAGCCAGACTGATCCTCAGACCTAGGTTCAGACTATCAGTAAAGTTACACGTCAAGCATTTCATTTAGCTGACCCCCATGCCTGGGGCTCTCATCTTATTTTTGTCTCCTAGTTTCTCTGGATTCCTTCAAGTCTCAACCAAAATACCACTTTCTGCAAGAAGCCTTTCTTGCTCATCCTTAATCTTAGGGCCTTCCTTACCCCAAATTTAGATTTTCTTCATACAGGGTTGTTTTCATTAGACCATGATCTTCTTGAAAGCAGGGACTTTCTCTCACCTTTCTTTCTATCTCTGGCGTTTAGCACAGTGCTTGGCACTTTGGTGATTAAGCCTTAATGACTGCCTTACTGAAAATCCACTTCTTCTAAAATTTAATTTGCAAGGCTAATTTCCTAACATATTTTCCATCTCCTATTGGGTAATTAAACTGATTTCTTTAAAGCATTTGGTGGCTGAATTAAATTCCAGAAAGCCACAAAACACAGAGAGGAAATTAGTGGCTTTTCAATGTCTGATATTTGAGGTGAGTAACAACAGAAGCAATCCACAAACCAAATAAATACACAAATAAATAGTTCTAAACAGTCTGTTTTCAGAGCTCTATATCACTTATTCTGTATGTTAGGACCATATCATTTAAAAAATCAAACATTAAAATCAAGATCACCCATTAGCCTACCCTTGTATTTGTTTACTTTGAATTATTTCAGCATTGTCAGGTCCAAGTTAGATGTTAACAATTCAGCAATGATGATTTCTATCTGGTCGACTTCAAATGCCACCATCTTCATCCAAATGCCACCGAGGACAAAAACACTGCTGAAGAGTAAAAACTATGAAAACACTCCACTTTGGAGTACTAGAACACTGACATTTGCTTCCCAGAATAATCTCTGCACTTTTTTCATTTCAACATTCTGATGTAAACACTGTGCTGAACTGGACAAAAAAGGGAAGGAGAAAATTTCATTTCAGGGAAACCTACAAGAACTGGGAGGGGTTGCCAAAAGACCATACAATCTCCTAGGCCATGGGTTCTTAGCCTTTTCTGTGTCATGGACCCCTTGGGTTGTATGGTGAAGCTTACACAGGCCCCTTCTTGGAATCGTAATTTTAAGTAATTGATAGACATGCTAAATTTCAGTTAGAGGTCAGTGAAAATAAGATCTATTTCTTCACTCATCCAAGTTCACAGATCCCCTTGAAATCTATCCCCTTAGGAGTCTGTAGATTTGAGGTTAATTACCCCTTCTGGGATGTTTTCTGTCAGACTTGAGGAAAAGCACATGGCAAACTATGAGGCTGCCAGCTCATGATTTCTAGGAGGGGAAGAAGAGTTACAGATGTTTAAAGAAAACCAGATCATCCAAAAGATATAACAGCAACAACAACCATAGTAAGTCAAAAACAGAGTCCTGGAGTCAGAAGACCTGAGTTCAAATCCAACCTCAGAAACTTCCTGTGTGACCCACAGCAAGTCACTTTAATATCTGTCTGCTTCAATTTCCTGATCTGTAAATGCCTTTAACATTTATGTAGCACTTACTATGTGCCAACCACTGTCCTCAGTGATTTACAATTATGCCATCTGTAAAATAGATATAATGATAGCACCTCCTGGGGTTATTGTAAGGATAAAAATGAGATAATATTTGTAAAGTGCTTTGCAAATCTTAAAGCACTATAGAAATGCTTGCTACTACTATTATTCTTGTAGTTATGCTGGTTATTATTACTTGTCTAGCACTATGAGGTTTACAAAATACTTTTGTTAGAAGACTGGAAACCTATAGAGATGGAAGTGAACATAGATATTATTTTGCCTTACTATGGAATCAGCTGGTAGGGTAGGAGAGGGGAATGAAGTGTGTTTGTCTTTCTTCCAGGCTACTTAGGTGTGCCAGATAATAGGAAGAGAGAGTCCAAGTGGTTTGGTAGATACAGAGACAAGCCATTTCTGGTGGTGTAGACTGCATTGCTGGTTCTGGAGAGAATCCTTGGTGATGGTTGAAGAACTGAGTATAGAGGAGAGATCAGTTCAGGCTTGGAGGTGCTGGGCAATGGTGCCTATGGTGTTGGCCCTTGGTATCTTCTCATATTTTCATTGTGTTATATTTGGGCTGTCTTACAGTGTAGCTGTGGGCTCATGGCTGGTGCTGCTTGACTCTCAGGACCTGACCCATCCCCAGAAGGTAAGATTTGGGGAAGCAAGCAGTGGTGATAGATGTGGTCAGAGTCACTCTAGAACTCCCTGTTTGAATTATTCAAGCTTGGCTTGTTTCCATTTTTCCCGTCTCTACAGAAGGATGCTTTGCAGTTCTTGGAAACCTAACAGCTTCCTTTGAAGCAACCCTGTGTGGTATGCTCTTTTGTGGATCTGTGATCTCATTAGTGGGGTACCACCTGTAAGGATGCAAATGCCAAGCTATCCACACCTGTCTCTACTTGGCTATGTTCATTCATCTATCTCCTCTCCTAAACTCTCTAAAAAGAATTTCATCCAAAATGTCTTAGGATATCTCTAGATCTCTTGAAATTGAACAAATACCAGTCAAGTATATGTGCTATTAATTAGTGGATGGTTGCTCTCATTAGATGTCCAGCCCACTTCTTTTCTGCTTCCGTACTTCTCCAGTGACATCCTTTCCACAGTTTTTCTTTATTGTGTCTTTATTGGCAATGTACTACTCTGTACCTACACTCATTAGGCACCTCTCCATTGCCCTTTGTGCATCTCTCAAATTTAATTTTTTTTCAAGACTATATGTAGTAGGAAGGCCGAATTTATAATCTCAAATATAATCATATATATATATATTTGAATGGTTCGAAACCGCAAGGTATGAGAGATTCTCTAAGTAGAAAGCAACAAAACATTTATTTAGGCCCGACAGCAACAGATTCGCGAACCAGCCTCCCCATTCCAACGTCTTGACCAAAAGACTCCAGGCCCAGTAAGCCTGCCTCACAAGAGTAACCAGGAGGCCACAGAAAAACAAGATAGTATTTAGCCAAATCATATTTACTGGCCTCAAGTCCTTGCTTGCACTCCTGGGTTCACACAGGTCAGCTCTGCTTCGGCTTTTTTAGTTTCAGCTGAAGTTATCTCTTAGCTCACCTCACCTCTCCTCGAAGCAGAGACTCTGGCCTTCTCAAGCCCCACCTCAATGACCAGAGATCATTGGTTCTCACTTGGCCCCTCTTAAGTCATTAATCTACACCCACACAGGTTTCACACCTGATAGGGCTTTGGGCCTGGGGCTTAGCTCTTAACAGCTGAAATTACTTTCACTAAAAGTAAACAAAAGCCAAACTCCTGAAGTGCTAAGGAACCCATTTTGCCTTATGCACACACTATAATATCCACAGCCACTTAGCATCACTAGAAGAATATTGTTAAAACAATAGACCTTTGTTTCAAGGAAAATATTGGGGCTGTTAAAAGCACATCACAATATCTCAAAGATAGACGAAACTGGTATATCACCAATGTGATACCACAGCAGCTGCTATGAATATTTCCATATTTCCAGGTTTGAATCACAAAATATAACAGATTCTCTTCTTCAAAGATAAAACCAAGATATTTATTCAGATACCAGAAAGCCAAATTCACCATAGTAACAAAGAAGTTTGCACACATTACCAATGTAGGGAGCACCGCCATCCCCAAGCTTTCCCTCCATCAGGGCTCCCCACAAACAAGCTTCGTTAGGCAAAATTCCCCTCTCTCACTCATACTAGCTGCTCTGCTTTGCCTGCTCTTTCTCCCAGCTCCACTGGTTCCTGCTCCACTTGTTCAACAAGCTCCTCCCACCACAGGCTCCGAGTGACTCAGGCTTCCAGGTGACTCAGGCTCAAAACAGGTCACATATGCCTTTTAATGGGTGTGTCAGAAAGGCAGGGGCTGGGCTCCTTAGCACTTAGTTCAACAGGTGCCCTTGAAGAGTTTGGCTTTTGTTTGCGTCCCAGTGATTCAGCTATTTCATTGAATCTTGTTAAGTGCTAAGCCCCAGGCCCAAGATTTGGGTGTCCTTGGTGCCTCCTTGCCTCAGGGGAGGGCTTAGTTTAGACATGAGTTTGAGTGACATGTCTGGGACAGCGGAGGGGGGGGGGGCTCTTGGACCACGTGGGTTTGAGTCCTCCTCTTTGTGGCGATTTTGACTCTTGACGCTGAAAAAAATATAAAAGCCAGAGGTTGGCCTCTTCTTCCTCGGAGCTCTGAGATGCAGCAGGAGTGGCGCGTGACTCTGAGCCAGCCTTGTTGAGCTGAACTCAGATGTTGCTGGTTCCTTGGTAACTATGAATTGTATTGTGTCTGTCTGTTTGTAATTTGTTTAAGGGCTCTTGAGATGGTGTTAATGATGAGACTCTGGGCAGCTGTAGCTAAGGAGCCCTCCAGCTTGTAAACCCAGATGCTGAGACTTCGTTGAACTCTGGTAACTATGTATTGGGATTTGAATCAGACAAGGTCTGTCTGTTGATGTTTGTAATTTGCTTGTATTTTGCTCTGAAGTTCAGGGTGCTGGCTTTTTCCCCTGAACTAAGTGAATGATATTTGTGTGCTGATTTAAAGTAAGCTTGCCAACCTCTTAACCTTGCTCTCCTTATTAACGCATATCAAAAGAACCTGGGTTTTCTGGCTGTCTGGCAGCTTTCTGGGTGCTGGCTGTGTTCACTTCTGGGCCTAGTTCATTGGCTGTTCACTTTGACTGTTCAAGTTACATGTGCTAAACATTAGTTCTATAGCTTGTCAAACCAACTCCATCATAGCCTAAACAATAGACGTTCTTCATACACTTGTTCCACGTGGATAATTAGTCCAAACTGTTCTTGAGTGATTATAGATCTATTCTGAGAGACTTTAGGATGTTCCAGGAATGAGTGTAATCAGGACAATGCCATCTGCAAACAAGAATGTCTGGAAATAAGTTTTATTATGTATTTCATCTGGAAGTGCAAATTTCATTACTTCCATTTTGCAGATGAGGAAAATGAAATAGAGGAGTTAAATAGTTTGTCTAGAGACATACAGTGATTAAATGTCAAAGCACTTACTCTCTCTGTACCAGTCTCTGTCTAGATCTATACTTAGATATGACAAACTAAGATGATCTTGCTGTATCTCAAACTGTGGCAGACTCTCCAGCAACTGGGTGAGGAGGAGAAAGAGACAGCCTGCAGCTGGTAACCAAAAGGCATGATCTTTGTCTCCTTTTCAGGAACACATCTATGACATAACATAGAAGAACCAGTTTGGGCTATAATGTTGTACCTAGCTGTATTATTCATCAGGCAGAATGGAGATATAGAGAAAATCCATGTAAATGTTCTGACTGAATCCACTATATATTTATGCTACACGACCTTAATTGGTTCTCACTGCTGCTGGGCAATACTTCTACGCCTCCCTCGTCAACTCAATATCCCATTCCTGACAACAGCTCTTCCAAACCTTTTCATCCCTTCTCAAACCTCTTATGACTCCTCCTCCCCACCACTCTCTCAGCTGAGAATGTTTCCTATTTTACAGAAAAAATTTGAGGCAATTTGTTGAGAGCTTCCTCTTTCCCTTGCTTCCTCATCCCATATCATTCATATTTCATATGTCTTCTGCCATTATCTCCTTCATTTCTGCCTCACAAGAAGAAGTGGCCTAGTTTGTCACCGAGGCCCACAAGGATCCCATTTGATCTGATCTCCTCAAATAGATTGCCCTCTTGGTCATCCCCTGTCTATCATTTATCTTAAATCTCTCCCTGTCTACTGTCTCCTTTCCTACTGCTAACAAACAGGTCCATGTCTTCGCTATTCTCAAAAACCTCTCATTTCATCCTTCCATCGCTGCTAACTACAGTCATATTTCATAGTTCCTTTGCGGTTAAACTCCTTGAAAAGAGGTCATCTATAATAGGAGGCTTCATTTTCTCTTCTTCTACTCACTTCTTAATCACATACAATCCTCTTCTGACTTCATTATTCCACTGAAACTGCTCTCTTCAGTTACCAGTGATCTCTTAATTACCTCCATGCTCATGTTCCTTTATCTCTCTGCAGCTTTTGACACGGATCCTCTTCTTCTCTTTGATCCTCTCTTCTCTCTAGATGTTTGGGACACCACTTTCTCTTCATTCACCTCCTACCTATCAGACTTTTCCTCTTCCGTCTCTTGCTGGATCCTCCTCCAAGTAACTCCCGCTAATAGCAGGTGTCCCATAGTGCTCTGTCCTGGGTGCTCTTCTCTTCTCCCTCCATACTAATTCACTTGGTGATCTCATTAGCTCCCAAGGATTTAATTACCATTTCTAGTTTGACAATTCTCAATTCCACATATACTGCTCTAACCTCTCTGCTGACCTCTAATCTTTCCAATCCTGCATCTCCAACAGCCTTTCAGATATCTCTGACTGGATTCCAGTAGAAATCTTAACCTCAGCGTTTCCAAAACTGAGTTCATTATCTTTCCCCCAAAACTCTTCCCCCCAACTTTCATATTACTGTTAAAGGTAACACCATCCTCTCAATCTCTCAAGCTTTCAACCTAGGTGTCATCGTCAACTCCTCAACTATCTTTCACCTCCCATATGCCAAGGAGTGGTGATTTCACCTTTGTAACATCTCTAGAATACATCTCTCTTATCCGTGGTGAAGGCCCTTATCAGACTATGGCAATATATACTGGTTGGTCTGCCTGCCGCAAGTATCTTCCCATTATAATCCATCTTCCATTCAGCTGCCAAAATAATTTTCCTAAAGCACAAATCTGATTATCACCCTATACTCAATAAACTCCAGGGGCTCTCTATTTCTTCCAGGATCAAATACAAAATCCACTATTTGGCATTCAAAACCCTTCATGAACTAGCACCTTCCCCTTCATCCCCACCAACCCCCAACCTTTATTCCCTGCCATATACTTGTTGATCCACTGATACTGGCCTCCTTACTGCTGTTCCCTGAATGAGACACTCCATCTCCTGGCTCTGGCATCGGGTAGAGAAATCTGGCTATTCCGAATGCCTAGAATGCTATCCCTCATTTACCCCACCTTCTGACTTCTCTGGCTTCTATGAAGTCCCAACTAAAACCCTATCTTCTCCAGGAGTCCTTTCTCAACCCCTCTTAATTTTAGTGTCTTCTTGCTTTTAATTATTGTTTCCTATTTTTCATATATATATATATGTATACATACACATACACACACATATATGTATATATGGAGAGAGAGAGAGTGAGTGTGAGAGCAAGCTTGTTGGTACATAATTTTTGGCTTGTCATCTTCCCCATTAGACTGTGACCTCTTTGAAAGCAGGGACTATCTTTTCTCTCTTCTCAAAAATATGTAATAATAACTGATATTTACAGGACATTTTAATGTTTGCAAAACATGGTACAAGGACTATCCTATTTATGCCTAACAATAACCCAGTGAGGTACAGATGTTATTATTATTATTATTCTAATTTTACATATGAGGAAACTAATCCTATAAGAGTTTAAGTGATTTGCCCATAGTCATAAGTGTTGGAGGCAGGATTCAAATCTAGGTCTCTCTGACCCTAAGTTAACCATTCTATCCATACTTATGCTATGGTATGGTATCTACACTATGTGAATAAATAAGCATATTCTCTGTGTACATTGCTTCAATTTATAGATATTTTAGGACTCTTATTTTTCAACAATGGCTGCCAGATAAACAGGAAATTTTTGAAAGTGTTAATGTACTCTTGCAAGTGTATATTTTCTGATCTCATTTAAATCATCTCCAGCATCTTTATGGCTCCTTATCTTCAAATGTCAGCCTGAAAAGAAATTAATTGCTCTATTTAAACTGAGGGGCTTTTACTAGAAGCAGTTTGAAAACATTCACTGAATTATAGTTTGGAGACAGTAAATCTGAAAGACCTCTCGATTTTCCCAGGGAACATTGTGATTTTTTGGTGATATTCTCTCAAAGGATAAAATAGCCATTGATTAGTTAGGGCTTTCATTCTTACTCACTTCATTTGGTTTCCTTTACAGGAAAAGTTTGTGGACCCCTCTCTCTCTGCACTGATAAGATAGAATAAGAGGGAAAGCACTATTTTAAATTTCTCAATTTTCTCTCCATATTTCTAGGCTTCTAGGGAAAAATATATAGTGGTCCCTTCATCCCTTCCGTCCTGTGATGCCAAGGGAATATATTCAGCTTTTCTTCATGGATGGCAATCATGTGTGTTTATGCAGGGCAGCATCTGGTCCTTTGTTAAATAGTAACATCAGCTTAATTACATATTTCTTGCTCTTATGGTAACAAGAATTAGTCTGGCATTCCGTGGGAGCCCTTTTTGTATAATGTGCCATCTGGTCCTCTGTGATAAGGAAATAATTGATTATTTTGAAGTGTTTTAACTCATCCTTCCTACCCCATAAAAAACAGAGAAGGCACCCAAACCCTAATACATTCACATTTTCTTTTAAATGGTCTAAGTGGAAGCAGCTTTATCCACCCAACTGTCTAGTTATACTTTCCTTTGGTACCTGGAAAAAAACCCACAGAAATGTTTTCTTTAGAATCTCGTTTTACAAAAGACCATTTTCAAAGACTGCTCCAATATGCAGAATAAACACATTCAAGTTTAGTTATCATCATGCTCATTATTCATAGTTTCTCCCAAGAAAGAAGTTTCATCTCCTGTGATGGAAAATTCCTGATCTTGTTAATTGCCAAACCTAAGAGCGCAAGGGGCAAAGACAGACAGTGTCAGCAAAGGCAACAGACCAGGAAGCAGGGCCAAAAGAATTGGAGCACAAAATCAAAGCTCTAGATGTGTGCATCCCTCTGAACGTAGCAATGACTTAAGCACAAATGGCCGCCAGGGAAAATAATGGTGAAATGTCAATTAAAACACAAGAACCTATAACCCTCAATTGACCAGATTTTTTCTTCCTCTACTTGAATTTTAAGAGTAAAAAACAATGACCACCAGAATATGTTGACATTCAGGGCTTAATAGAAAAAAATAAAAAATATTTCAGTTTCCAAGTCATGTCCTCAAACCACCACAAAATCACACACACACGCACACACACACCCCAGAATTTCAGAGTAGGAAGGGATCACAGAGGTCATAAAGTTTAACTCTTACCTGAGCAAGAATCTCCTCTAGGCCATCCTTGACAAATTTTCACTCATTTTACTGGAGTACTTCAGGGAATGGGGGGGAACCTTTTCCCCTCTGATACAAATTGTTCTATCTATGGATAAGTATAATTAGGAAGTATTGTATTATATTCCAAGGTTTCAAAGCAACTTCCATCCATCTCTAATCAGTGTTCTTCCTAAAATGTGACACCCAGAGCTGAGCATAGTATTCCAAATGTGGTCTGACCAGGACAGAGGAAAAGTGAGACTCGGTCTCAGATTGGACATTTATTTCTTTTAATTCTGGCTAAGGTTAGATTGACTTTCTTGAAAGAACATGTTGTACTAGGAGACAGGAAACTGGACAGTAGTATTGACTTTGCCATTCTCTATGTGACTTGGAGCAAGTTACTTAATGTCTTTTGATCTGAGTTTTTCCTCTATCAAATGAAGAATTTGGGATACGGTAGTACATGGAATACAGTAGTTCTTTCCATCTAGTGCATTGGTTGAATATCTCTTCCATAACTTTTATGGACTCTTTTAATATCGATGGCATATTATATAAATTAACACTTATGGTTATAACTTCTGAAATAAACCAAGACAAACATCATATTTCTAGATATTGATTTGTAATAGTGCTTTGGGCAAAACACTGTTTTGTCATCATATAACAAAGCCCTAGAGGATTTTAATTATTAGAAAGTAAGTCCACTAACTGAAAAATGTCTTATGTCTTTTTGTGTGAACGTCAAAGGTCCCATTTATTGAAAATGTTCTCACAAGGTTCAAATGGAAAAGGGATTCCTTATCAATTATAGTTTTTCTGATGGGTAGAATTGTGCTGATTGCATCAAACCTTGAGATTCAATTAAATGAAACAACATTTATTAAGATCTTATGTTTTGTGTGGCTACAGGCTTATTCCAGATCCCCAGTTCCCTCATCTGTGAAATAGGGATAATTATACTTATATTATCTACTTCATCAACTTGTTAAGATGCTCACTCATGTAAGATGGTGTGGAAATCTTAAAGGGATGTATTAGTTTGGTTGATGATGATAATGATGACAAATGCTGGGGATACAAAGATGAAGAATAAGCTATCCTTACCCTGAAGGAACTTACCTTCAACTGGAGTACCATTACACACATAATACAAGGTAATTTGAGAAGGGAAAGAACCTTAACAACAAGGAAAATCAAGAATGGCTTCCTTCTGAAGGAAGTGACTAGAACTAAGTCTTGAAGGAAAACTTGAAGTCTTGATGGTCTATGAGAAGAGATGAGGAAGGAGCACTTTCTAGGCAAAAGGAATTGAACTTTATAGGAGTATTGTGCAAATTAAAGCTACTTAAAAGTTTAGTGTAGTAATCTATACAGGGTTTGTTGGTTGTCCTTTATGCTTGGAGAGGAACAAAATGACATCACTATGTTGAGGTCAATGGTGACTGATTAGACCAATATGAGTTCAGAATGCTGTACCATAGATTGGGCACAAATAATCTATATGAACATTTGGAGGTGAGATGTCTCTAAATTTATGCATCTCATTTCTTTTGGGCTACTGAAATTCTGCTTTGCTCATTGAACACAGTACCTTCTTTGACATGGGCACACCATGCTGGGTGGTCCTATGTCAGGGTCTGCCATGTCTCACAATTGATTCCAAAGTTCTTCAGAGAGAAGTTCTTCAGTTTTGTCACAGAACTGGCATACAATACTGACAACTTCTTCGGGCAACCAAATTTTGCCATGATCTTCCACAATCTCTCATGACAGACAGTATCAAAAGCCTTGGGAGACTTACAAATGTTGTATACAGATCTCTGTTCTGGCCTGACCTTTCTCCAATTGCAATTGTTGGGCAGAAAATATCACAACGACCATTCCTTGACCCTTTCTAAAGCCACACTGGCTCTCAGGTAGATGACCATCTTCCAAGTGAAGGATCAGCCTATTAAGAAGGACTCTGGCAAAAATCTCGTCAGCAATGATGAAGAGAGATACTCCACTGTGATTGGACAACCTGTTTCCTTTTACTTTATAGAGCTAGATGATGGTGGCATCTTTGAACTCATGGGAGAAGAACCTCCTCTGGCCATATCACCTGGAAGATTTTAGTCAGCTTTTGTACGAACAATGGACTCCTTGCCTTGTAAAACTCTTTTGGGATAGAATCAGCATCAGGTGTTTTGCCACACAAGAGGAGCCTAATGGCATTCAAAAGCTCTTCTTCAGTTGGTAGTCTAGTTAGAGAGGGACTGACTACAAGCTGAGGCATATGGTCAATGGCTTCAGCATTGGTTGTTGAAAACAGTGTGGAAGTGTTCAGTCTATCTCTCCAGGATCATGTCCTTATCACTAATCAATGTGGCTCCACCAGGGCTGAGTAGTTGAGATGTACCATAGATCTTTGGCTCACAGATAGCCTTCATGGTGTCAGAAAAGCATTTTAGATTGTTACTTTCAGCATAAAACTGAATTTCATCTGTCTTCTTACTGATCTGAGAATCCGTCATCTCTGAGCTTCATTTGCATTTTACTTTTGATGGAACTAAATGCTGCCTTCTTAGAGATGGATGAACTATGCTGCTGATAAACCATGTGGAGGTCTCATTTTTCATTTAGCAGCTTCTGAATTTCCCCATCATTTTCATTAAACCAATCTTGATGTTTGTGAGGGTTCTGGTCCTGATGAGTAAATGTGGTACTGCACACAAATATCTGAAAGCTGCCTACCCCTTTTCTGTTCCACTATTGCCAACCATGTGCTGGCTTAGCTTTCTCTTCAAGTTAGCAACAACACATTGTTTACTCACGGAAAAACACTCTCTTGACGTTAAGTCTTCTGGTAGTTGTCTTGCCCTGGGGCCGTGGCTTTAGTTGAATGGGAATGTTTAGCTTGGAGAAGATAAGTCTATGATTGATTCAGCACTCTGTACCACACATCATCTTCGTCACTCTCACCTCCTGTCTATCTCTTCTCCTCACAATATCATAGTCTATTGCTGTGAGGATGCATCCATAAAATTTTATTGCATTTAGGTAAATGGAAGACAATGTTGGTGATGAGGTGGTCATGAGACACACAAGTCATTTATAAGTGACTGTTGCTATTGCTATTTTTGACTCCATTCCTCTCAAGGACTTCCTGCCACGTCTGATAGTCTCTGCTTATTCTGGCATTAAAGTCATCCAGAATTATAAGCTTGTCCTCTTTTGGCACATTGATAATAAAGGTCTCCAGGTCTTCATGAATTTTTTTTGATCTCATCAGAGGCATGGTACTTTCCTGCAAGTGACAATCACATTGTCATGACCCTGTCATTCACTCCTTTTGGGAGTCATACAAGCTTGTTGACTAGATTAGTTTTGATCACAAATCCTACACCAGCTTCATGACACTCTCCATCATTTTATCTATTGCAGAAAAATATGTATCCAGTTCTAACTTTGGTAAGCTGGCCTTACTTTGCCAACCTTGTTTCATTCAGGGCATATTTGGTTGCAATATCTGTTGTGTTCTCTCATAACAAGAGTTGTCTATTTTTTAGGTCTACTAGAATTCATGTTTCCCATAGGCATGCACACATACCATGTGCCAGTGGTGAGTGAAATCATCTTCACAAAAGTTTTTGTACATTTGTTTCTGTGTTTAGATAGCAGTGTAGGATCTCCACATGCAGGCCAGGCTTAGGTTAGGTGAAGCAGACAATTTTAGAACATTTTTCCTAGCCCCTTCTTCATGCCAGGTGAGCAATGCAGTCTTTTTTCTTAGTTGATGCAAAGAAACTTTCTTTAATTAAAATTTTAGCAGTGTGGTCCTTAAAAAAGGCTGCTCAGATACCCAGGGGCCTGCTGAATCCCACTGCTCCTTTAGTCCAGTCAGAAGATGTATCTATGGCCTGGGTCATCTGTGTTTAGGGTTGTAACTATAGATCCCAGTGTATCTATACCTGCTGCTTTATCACTTGATGTAATAGTAATTAAGGTGGGACATTTTGCTTTTTTTCTCTTAAGTGCCTTTAATGATACTGGCCTCTGTTTGAATGGGGCAGATAAAGTGAGATCTTCTTGTCTTTGAGTATTTCTCAGCACTGAGACAATTGGGAGTCATTGATTTATATATGATGTGATCCTGGGGATGGAGAACTTTCCCAGATCCAGCCTGGGTGAGGTTAGAGCCCTTAAGGCTCCAAACTGGATATAATTGAGGAGAGCGTGGCATTTGATTTTTGGGGCACAGTCACAGAAGGAGTGTTGAGACTCTGGGCAAGATGCAAACTGACCCCCAGCTTTGCAACCCAGATGTTGGTACTGGTAACTATGTATTGTGATTTGAATCAGACAAGATCTGTCTGTTGATATTGTATTGTAATTTGTTTGTATTTGCTCTGAAGTTCAGGGTGCTGGCTTTTTCCCCTGAACTAAGTGAATGATATTTGTATGTTGGTTTGAAATAAGATTGTTAACCCCTTAAAGTTACTTTCCTCAGTAAAGCAGATCAAAGAACCTGTGTTGGCAGCTTTCTGGGTACTGGTTGTTGGTGGCTCTTACATCCACACAGAAGCTGCTAGCAAGATTGTTACAACAGTTGGCCATCATCATAGGACTTTGAGGTAGGTAAAAATGGTCAAATGATATGGGTGGTATCTTTTGACTCATGCATAAATTAAATTTAAGTGACGCAGTGTTGCATGATGTTGTCAGCCTCACTCTCTCTTTCTCAATCTCCAAAGTCCAAAGTCAAGATGACTGGTGATGGCTCAAGATGCAGGGGACCTTAGCATATTCAATGTCTATCCAATCTCCAAGCTCTCCACAGCACCTGATTCAGTCACCTTCATGGCCATTGGAACAAATTATTCTCATCTACCCATTCTGCTGAGGGATCTCTTCACATGCTTGGGGTAAACAACCCCCTAACTCACCAATGGCTTTGAGACCCCTGGTTACCCTCAACCTGGCTTAGACCATCTGCCAAAACAATTTACTAGCCTCTGAACATGCTACACCTTCTTGGAGTCATAGGTAAGAGTTGGGTGACTAGTTGGACACCAAAGTTGGAAAGCAGACCCAAAAAAGGCTTGGCAGCCTTCACACCAAAGGTACTAGTCTTCTTTGAACACCTGTATACCCCAGTCTACACAGGAATAATAAAATGGATGAAGAGGACAAATTGTCCTGATAATGAATGGTATGTGATTGCCTGCAAATCTATTGGTTTACCCTTGCATATATCTTAGACAGGTAATGCAAGAAGACAATTAGCTTTATTCAGAATGAAATAGGAAATCTGGTTGAATTGCATGGAAGAAGTTGTGCAACTCTTCCAGTAATCCCAAGCAGCTTTCTACTACATTTTGTTTAAACACTAATATCCTACCAATCTACAACCTAGGCATTGCACTACTATTGAGGAAATATTGGAAAATCCAGAGAAAAGCTTGCACTGTAGAGTAGCTGGGATAGAAATAAGTATTGCCCAGAATGCAAAGCTATATCCATCGTATTATGATCTGCTATAATAGGAGCCACCATGAAGCCAACATGAAGACATTAATGAGATCATCTATCCATCAAGGTATCAAAGGAGTGTTCTCTCATTAATTCTATGTAACTATGATGAATGAAATGTTATGATCTCAAAAGAATCAGAACCTCGAGAAACCTAAAGGCCTACAGAAAGAAGCACACTGGAGACCAGTGTACTATAGCATGTTACCAGCAAAGACTTTGCATTAAAGAAATAACATAATTAGAAAAAGGGGCCAGATCACTCACAAGAGTGAGAAATAGCAGGTTAGCACCGGTATGCAAGAAGACAGTAAAGTAAGACCTCTAGCATGTTGAATAGAACATCCCTGGAACTTCTTTGGAGAGACTAGCATAAGAATTACTTAGGATCAAGATGGTGTGGATCAATTTTCGCCTGGACCAATATCTAGAGGACACATGCTAATATAACCATACATCAACTGAAATACTGAAGTTAGTTTTGCCTTCCCAACTGTGCTTGCAACATCTTGGAAGAAAAGCAGCAATCCTGTGATTGGGAGTGTGTGGTTTTTAAGTAAAAATTCACTTTGAAAAGTCTGGTTCTGAATATGCCAATTACAATCACCATAGGACAGGACTGGGAAAAAGCTGCTTTGTTGTCTGGCTCCCACACAGACAAACTCAGCCTGATGTGGGCTTTGAACAAACCCAGGTGTATGCATGGTGACTCAGCCTAGTTACATCACTGAGTTTGGGAATGTTGAAGGGGAGAAAAGGGAAAGAAGCACAAAACATTTCAGCCCTAGGGTGTTCCTCAATGTCCAACTTTCTTTAAGGAGACATCCTGCCTCCTTCTTCCCCACTCCCCTTCCAATTTGAAACCCTCCTTAGATCTCCCCCCTCCCTTATATGAAATCTCCACATATGAGGTGGGTGAGAGGATGGATGGTGGAATGGAGAGAGTGCTAGATTTGGGATCAGGAAGACATGGGCTTAAATCCTGTCATGTGACCTTGTAGCCATGTGACTCTTGACAAGTCACTTAATCTCTATGAGCTTAATGTGGTTTTTTTTTTTGTCTTTTTCCTTTTTTATTTTGAGCTTTAGTTTTTCAACTATAAAAAGGGAATAACAATAAACGTGGCACTTACCTCTCAGGGTTGTTGTAAGAATCAAATGAGATCCTATAAGAAGAGTACTTTTTATACCTTAAAGCACTTTACAAATCTTGTCATTTGTACCTTCACATTTCCCCTGTTACACACTCCTTTTCTGCACTTCTGTAACCCAGGTCCTCATCACCTTTTGTAGGGGCTATTGCAATGGCTTTCTAATTGATCTCTCTGCCTAAAGTCTCTTCCTATTCCAATCCATTTTCCACCCAGCTGCCTAAAATCTGACTGTGCCACTCCCTACTCAATACATTCCAGTGTCTCCCTATCATTAGCTCTAGGGTAAAATACAAAGTCCTTTGTTAGGTATTCGAAGTCCCTCAGAATTGGCCCCTTCCTATCTTGCCAGTTTTCTTACACTTCACTCTTTTCCACACACTATGATCCAGCTACACTCATCTACATGCCATTCTTTGCAAATGAGACTCCATCTCCTACTGTTTTGTCTTTCTTTGGCTGTCCTCCATTCCTGGAATACTCTCCTCCTGTTTAGTTTGAGAAAGGACCTCAGCATCTGGTACCTTATCCTGCCAGGTGATCTTCAGAATCCTCCTAAGACAATTCAAATGGAAGTGATTCAGTTTCCTGGCATGGCGCTGGTAGACTGTGCAGGTTTCACAGGCATACAGCAATGAGGTCAGCACAATGGCTCTGTGGATCTTAGTTTGGTAGTCAGTCTAATACCCTTTCTCTCCCACACTTTCCTTCAGAGCCTCCCAAACACCGAGCTAGCTCTGACAATGTGTGTGTCAACCTCATTATCAATGTGTACATCCCTGGAAAGTATACTACCGAGGTAAGTGAACTTATCCACAGCATTCAGAACTTCTCCACTTACTGTAAATGATGGTGCCACATATGGAGGGTGTGGTGCTAGCTGATGGAGCACCTGTGTTTTCTTGGTGTTAATTGTTAGGCCAAAGTTAGCATAAGCAACATAGAATGTCTGAAAACACCATGCTCATAAGCATGGGAACGAGCACACAGCCTTGTTTCACTCCATTGGTATCTGTGAAAGCATGAAAGCATTGTCCATTATCCAGAATCCGGGCAAACACGCCATCATGAAATTGATGTACAATGATGATGAACTCCTCTGGACAACCAAATTTTGACACAATTTTCCAAAAGCCCTCACCACTGACAGTATCAAGGGGCAGTTAGGTGGCGCAGCGAGTAGAGCACCGGCCCTGGAGTTAGGAGGACCTGAGTTCAAATCCAGCCTCAGACACTTGACACACTTAATAGCCGTGTGACCTTGGGCAAGTCACTTAACCCCAATTGCCCTGCCTTTCCCCCTCCAAAAAAAAAAAGCAAACAAAAAAAAGCAAAAAACAACCTGACAATATCAAAGGCCTTGGTCAAATCTACAAATGCTGTGTACCGACCTCTGTACTGCTCTTGGTGTTTCTTCTGGAGTTGTCTGGCAGCAAACACCATATCAACCACTCCTCAGCCCTTTTCATTAAACTCTGCTTCACGGAGTACAACTCTAATGGACTGGTCCTGTTGTTTGAATGCAAAATGTACACTTTCCCAAAAGACTATTTTATGGAGAACTCACATGGGACAAGCATTCACGTGGTGGTCAGAAGAAGCAATATAAGGACACTCTCAAGGTCTCTCTTAAGAATTTTGGAATTGATTGTGCGATATGGGAGATACTGGCATAGGACTACTCAGCATAATGTGCCCATATCAGAGAAGGTACCATGCTCTATGAGCAGAGCAGAAATGAAACAGCTCAAAGGAAACACTGGATATGCAA
Organism: Phalanger gymnotis; assembly: GCA_028646595.1. NCBI lineage: Eukaryota > Metazoa > Chordata > Mammalia > Diprotodontia > Phalangeridae > Phalanger > Phalanger gymnotis. The sequence goes on from CM053625.1 coordinate 255,131,463, forward strand.
ATTTAGAGTATCCACCCCAGATGTTCACATGGACTATTTGTGCCTAATCCATTGTAGAGCATTCTGAACTCATATTGGTCTGATTAGCCATAGTTGGACACACTGAAACTTGACTCTAGGATAGTCATGTCATTTTGGTCCTCTTTGAGAATGAAGGACAACAACCAATTAACCAATTCTCTTCTTGACATCTACTCTTAACCTTCCTGGCCTATTTTATGACTCAGCTAAATTTCACTTTGTGAAGACCTCTCTAGGCATCCACAGTTCCTTTACTGCTAGGTCCTCACCTTTGAGATTACATTCCATTTAAATTGTATATATTTTAATGTACATAGCTGCTTGCTTGTCATGTGCCCCATTAGAATGTGAGATCCTTGAGAGCAAGGATGGCGTTTTTGATTTTCTTTATATCCACTACTTAGCACAGTACTTGGCACATACAAGGCACTTAATAAATGCTTCTTTACTGAGTTATTATGAGGTTACCATTCTCACAGTTTTCAAAAGTCTTCTTTGTAGATATTTTCTTTTCCTATGATATTCATGTAATAACCAGAAAAATCCAAATCAAAAAGAGAAAGAAAAAACCAGAAAGAAAACTCTCAATCTAGAATTATCTTGGGATAGCAAATAATAAATGAATGAATGAATGAATGAATGAATGAATAAACATCTCCTATTCAATTATACCAAAGTAGTAAAGGTTCATTTATTACAGGAGATCAAGATATATTTAATTCAATTCAATAAGTATTTCTTAATCACCTATTATACGCAAGACATCACAGACACTGGGAATACAAAGATGAACAGAACATAGCCCCTGTCACCAAGGAATTTAGAATCTATGAAGGGAGGTTAGAAGGGCCTCATATGTAGTATAAATCACAATGTCAAAAGTGCATAAGAAAAATACAAAATGTTATTAAAAATGAGAGAAGGCTAATTTCTGACTGAAGAGATGGGAGAAGGCTGTACAGAGAAAGGGATATCTGAGATAGGAAATGTTTGAATGGTCAAAGATGGGCATAGGGGAGAGGGGATGATATGAGCAAAAAGGAATAGAGAAGGTAGAATAGGTTTAGGAGATGACTAGTAATATAATTTAGCTTAAAGGTAGAGTGGATGAAAAGACTGGTGAGATAATGTTAGAAATGTAGACTGGAGCCAGATTCCAGAGAGACTGAAATGTTAGACTAAGAAAATCGAACTTCCTTCTGTAGGGAATAGGGAGCCACAGAAGTTTTTCAGTAGGGGAGTGGTGTTGTTAGAGATACGTTTTAGGAAGATTACTCTGGCAGTAGTGTGAAGGATAAATTTGTACAAACTACAGGAGGGCTCTTGGCAGAAATTCTGTGCTAAGAAGGTCCCAACAATAGGGTCTGTATAAACGTAGTGACTGAAAGGGGGAGTATCTAGATGAGCTGGTCAGTCAGTCAACTACTACTTGTTAAGGGCCTACTATGTGCCAGGCCCTGGGATGAGCACTGGGCATACAAAGAAAGGCTTAAAAGCAGAGCTGTCTCTCAAGAAGCTCACAGTCAAATGGGGGAGAGAGCAGACAAATGGTACGTGCTGTTGTTCAATCATTTCCGTCATGTCTAGGTCTTTGTGATCCCACGTAAGATTTTCTTGGCAAAGATACTGAAAAGGTTTGCCACTTCCTTCTGCAGCTCATTTTACAGATAAGGAAACTGAGGCAAACAGGGTTAAGTGACTTGCTCAGGGTCACACAGCTAGTGTGATTTGAACTAGGGAAATGAGTCTTCTTGATTTCAGGCCTGCCAATCTATCCACTGTACCACCTAGCTGCCCAGAAAGTATTAATTAGGGACATGCTCAGAGGTAAAGCACACAGAGCAAGTAGGAGTGGGAGAGGCTTCCTGCAGAAGATGGAACTTCAGATGAAACTTGAAAGAAGTCAGGGAAGTTAGGTGGCAGAAATAAGGATGGAGAGAGTTCTAGGCATGGGAGACTGCAAGCAAAAATGTTCAGAGTCAGAAGATGGGGTGTTTTATGCAAGGAACAGAAAGGAAGCCATCAATGGCTCAGAGAATATGTGGAGGGGAATAAGGTATAAGAAGACCGGAAAGGCAGGAAAGGCTCAAGTTATGAAGGGCTTTATAAGCCAAAGGAGAATTTTATATTTGACCATGAAAGCAATGGAGGCCAAGGAGTATATAGAATAGGGAGATGATATGGTCAGACCTGCACTTTAGGAAGATCACTTTGACAGTTTAGTGGAGGATGGATTGCAGTGGTGAAAGACTTGAGGCAGAGAGACCAACTAGCAGCTTGTTAAGATAGTACAAGTACCATGTGATGAGGGCCTGCATAAGAGTGGTGGCAGTGCCATAGGGAAGAAGGTGGGGAGCATATATGAGAAATGTTAGGAAGGTAGAAATGGCAGGAATGAGACTGAGGTATGGCTGCCCAGAATGGTACAACGCTCTCAGATTCCCTTGTGTGCTCACAGTTCTGAGTTATAGTACATACACACACCTGTATTCATATATATGTCATTACAGGTGTTTAGAGCATGTTTCTCCAGTTAGGAAGACATGTTCTATTTCTATTCAATCTCATAAGGCGATCAACCAAAAGACAAATACTTTCTAAATATTTATGCAGTATTTACTGAGGTCTACTGTCTCTCTCACCATCTATCTATCTATCTATCTATCTATCTATCTATCTATCTATCCATCTATCCATCTATCCATCCATCCATCTATCCATCTATCTATCCATCTATCTGTCTACCTTTTGCTACATTCTTTGGGGAACACAAAGAAGTTGGCGGAATGCAACAGGGAGTCCCTGATCTAATGGGCCTTAAAGTCTAATTGTAGAAACAAGAAATCAATGAAAAGACAACTAAGAGTAGGAGGTGGCAAATGCTAAGTACGAAAGAGCTGTAGAGACCTCAGTGCTAGAGGATGAGCTCCTTCTGTTGCACAGAAGAGGCAGAGTTTGAGCTGGATCTTGAAGGAAGAGTAGGCTTTGGTCAGAAATAGAAGAGCTAGAAGGTATTCTAGTTGAGAAGGTATAAGGCATATATGGGGAACATGAAGAAGAACACGTTGGCTATAGTATAGGGCATGTGTAGAGTTAAGGAGAGAGGGAAAGAAAGCTAGAAAGGTAGGTTGCAGCACATTGTGGAGGACCTTGAAGGGAAAGAAAAGGATTACAGCCTATTCCCTGTCCAAGGTCCTTAAGTGTGATTCCCTACAATATAAATACCATTTAATTCCAAGTTGCTTCTGTTCTCTGTTCAGGCTGAGTAGTGCTCCTCTGGATACCTTTGAAATACACTGGTCTCTAGATTCTATTGCACTAAGGTCTTTACATTTTTTTCTTTCCCCTACTTCCATATATTCCTCCTTGAGACATTTTCTGTTTCCCTGGGCAGTTTCACCCCTGCTGGAAAAGTCAAAGGGAAATTCTTGTGTACCAATTAGCAATTGACCATTAATAGTTAGCTTATCCATTTGCTATGGGAATATGTATATAAGGTGTG
>CM053625.1:255135485-255155712 GCA_028646595.1 Phalanger gymnotis
GCTCAATTGGGTATCTTACTCCACAGGAAAGAAGGAGGAAGGGGATAAAAGAGGAGGGATGATAGAAGGGTGGGCACATAGAAGGAGGAGGTAATCAAAAGCAAACACTTTTGAAAAGGGACAAGGTCAAGGGAGAAAATTGAATAAAGGGAAACAGGATAGAAGGGAGCAAAATATAGTTAGTCTTTCACAACATGAGTATTGTGGAAGGGTTTTGCATAATGATATACGTGTGGCCTATGTTGAATTGCTTGCCTTCTTGGGGAGGGTAGGTGGGGAGGGAAGAGGGGAGACAATTTGGAACTCAAAGTTTTAAAAGCAGATGTTTGAAAAAAAAGTTGTTTTTGCATGCAAGTGGGAAATAAGATATATAGGCAATGGAGCATAGAAATCTGTCTTGCCGTATAAGAAAGTAAGGGAAAAGGCGTTGGGGTGGGGGAGTAGGGTGACAGAAGGGAGGGCTGATTGGGGAAAGGGGCAATCAGAATATATACCATCTTGGAATGGGGGAGGCTAGAAATGGGGAGAAAATTTGTAATTCAAAATCTTGCGGAAATCAATGCTGAAAACTAAAAATATTAAATAAAATAGTAATAATAATAATAATAAAAAGATGATTGGTAATTTTGGGGAGACCACCAAGCAAAATAATATAGAAGGACAAGGGAAGAACTCTGACCCAAACTATATAACTGTGGAGAAGCCATTTGACCTTGAACAAGAGACTTGGTTTCTCCATGTCTAATAATACTTGAACTATATCTCAAATAGTTGTGGGGGAGATTTTTAAAACTGTAAAGTGATAATACAAACATGAATGTCATTATCATTAGTATCATGACTTGCAGACAAATGACTCCTCAGAGAATATGATTGAGTAGCCCAAGTGAAGCAAATGTTTTTTAAAGATCTCAAAGGCCTCCCTGACCATTGAGCCCTGTTGGAAGCAACAAACTGAATCAGACATTCACCTGGGCATAATTCCTAATTCCCTTCCCCTGAGCAGTGATGAAATGTGATAGGAGGTTTGAATGCCCATAGGAGATTGCTCTGTCATCTCTATTGTCTAAAGTCCTCAGAGCTTTTCTTTGCCTGTATTCATAAACAGGACTTTGGGTGGTGGTTTCAGTCAAGTCCCTGGTTCCCTAAAAGAAAAAGGTCCAGAATTAATTTGGGAGACTCGGCAAGCACAAGCTTAGTGCCATCCCTGGTGCCTCAATCTGAGTTCCCATGCATCCACTTTAAACATAAACAGCTGCAGTTACATTTTAAATAAGCAATATCCTCCACATCTCCCTTCTCTAACAGACACCTCCCTTGGTGAATAACTTTATTGTCTAAGCTTCCAGACTCCTCTTATCTGGACGAATTGGCAAAAGAGAAGGGATGTAGTGTGATGTGGTTGAATGGGCAGTAGACCTGAAGTCATTGAAAATCTGGGTTCACATCCTGGTTCCCATATTTATGAGCCTTGTGATTCTGATTAAAGAATGCTTAGCCTTTCTGTTTCTTAGTTTCCGCATCTATAAAATGGGGATGATACTTGCATCGCTTGCTTCACAGGGTTGCTGGGCAATAAGCATTTAGTAAACAATGAAGTGCTATCAGAGTGGGAGTTACAGAATAACAAAGTGGGAAAAGACCTTAGTGGCCATCAAATAAACACTCTATCCATGTAGGAACACTGGCCTACACTATATCCCTAAGTAGTTATCCAAACTTTTCTTGATGATTGCCAGAGAGCAATACCTGTCAACACAGTCCCTTCCACCTTGGGAAAGCTCTAATTCTGAGCTTTTCTTTACATCCAATCTGCCTCTCTACCACTTCTATATCTTGTTCCTAGTTTTGCCCTCTGAAGGTCTAATCACCTGTCCAACAAGGATGAGTCAGCTGCTTAAAGACAGCTAGCACATCCCCCGTAAGTCTTCACTTGTCTAGGTTAAACATACGCCCAGTTCCTTTAACTAAAACTTCTAGGGTGTGGTTGCTGTTGTAGAGTGGAAAGTCATTAACCTGAGTTCAAGTCCTGGTTCTGACACTTATTTGCTGGGTGACCATGTCTATTAACATCTCTGTGCTTCTGTTTGCTCATTTCTAAAACTGGGGTAATGAAATCTGTACTCTTTATCTCACAGAGTATACGTGAAGAGACCACTTCATAAAGCTCTATAGAAAAATGAGTTCTTATTAAGGAAGAAATGATCCTTCTTTCTCTGAAGATTGAAGCAGCAATTAGAGCACCTGTTAAGGGGCTGAAACATTTTTCTCTTTTGTCTTTAGCAACATAAATGGGGAGTCCCTCTTGAACATTCCGTAAGACTATAAAGCAGACATTCAACATATAGAGGCTTAAAGGACCAAGTTACTAAGGCTATTTAGGGTAGGAATTGCTCCAGAATTCAGGAGTTATCCTAATGTTAGCTTGATTTTGTGCTATGCCTTCCAAAAGGGAGCATGACCGGTTGGTCCATTGTGCCATAAGCACTCTAGGGCATCTAGGAGCATTATGCCATTACTATTTCTTGGGGCTCAGCTCTAATTTTACAAGCTCATTCCATGACCTACACTTATGTGTAGTCCCAAGTTATTTTTCATACCCCATCTGCACAATGGTGTACCTTGGAAATTAGATGGCATAGTAGATAAAGTGTTATACTTGGATTCTGGAAGTTAAGTTCAAATCCTGCCTCAAACATTTAGTAACTATGATTCTGGGCAAGGCCCTTAATCATAATCTGCCTCAGTTTCTTAATCTGTAAAATTCAAATAATAATAGCATCTACTTTTCAGTGTGTTGTAAGGATCAGATGAGATATATGAAGCATTTCACAAGACTTAAAGTGTATATAATACAATTATTATGAGAGAAATTATTGTTTCTCTCTTATATTAATAACCAATTAAAATGGAGAGGGGAATCCCAGATTTTTTCTTTCTATTTCCTCTTTCAGAGTCCAATCTCTCAAGGGCATTTCTGATCCTGCACAAAGGATTCACCCTACCCAAACCATCTTATCTAGGGGAAATCTTACCCCACCATTGTTTATTGTTCATGACTGGATGGAGGTTGGATGGCTTTTGTTTAGATTGTCCAAGGACAGGGTTGTCTGGGTGTAGAGATGAGTAAGAGTGATGTAATCAAAGTCAGATTCCCCCAGACCCTCATTAGAATAGGCCCACTTCTCGTTGTAATATCCATTCTCTCCTTAATTGTTAACCAATCAGAACTGATTTCTGCCTGTCAGGAATACCTATTCTTCTACATAAGCATGAATGGCCTGCATGATTCATCTTTGGTTTATAAAAGAAAGCCAAATGACCATCATTTTGTTAATTATCTGCTAGCTATAATTAATAAAATTGATTATTAATTACTCAGAAATTATGTCTCAGACTTTTCATATGTCACAATTCATATTAATATTATACAATTCCTGCATATGACCCTAATAAAGAACTTGGAGTGGTGTATATAGCCCTAGATTTAGAGTCAAAAGACCTAAAAGCAAATCCCACTTCTATTACTTGTCATCTGTTTGATCTTGGGCAAGTCATTTTATGTTTCTCTGGCTCCCAGCCAGCTTAAGCTCCATGATCCTGCCCTCTCCCTTCCCTCTTTGCTGGCTGTTCCCTCATATTTATGTCTTTAGAAAAGAAATATTTTTTTTACTTTCATCTGGTGAAACCTGATCCAAATATGGACTTGTCACTCCCGTCACTGGCTTAGAGTGGGAGCCAGCCACGTGGAGCTGTTCATTTTAAGCATCAGCTGTGTGGGAGGCCCCACATTCTACCTGATGCTGAAATAGTGGTGTGGTAAGGAAATCAAAGGAATGAATAGTCTGACAATTGTCCCTGCCTCCCACGCCTCTAATCATGTCCCTTCCCTTGTGCCAGGAATATAATTACTCCTGTGCTGTCAAATGGCCATTTAACAGTATACAGCTGAGCTGGAATGCTGCTTTTATACCATGATTCAGACTAACCAGGCACATTGCTTGGGTTGAGTGGAAGGGGTGGGGGGTGGTCTGCAACTCTCTACCTTAGAAGTGCGTTAATGAGATTAGGCATCTTATTGCCCTCCAAAAGCACCAAGTACATCCTGCCTTCCTTTACTTTATCCTTCCCTTCCCCATATAATTTGTGTAAATATACCTAGATGGTCATGTGAAAAAAATTGTCTTGGATCATGCCTTGGCAAGGAGCTATGGTCCAGAAGGAACCTCCAGACTCATGGGGTGACTTTCAGAGGACACCTTAAGATCTTGAAACTGCTGTGACCTTTGTGTAGCCCCCTACCCTCCGGCTACTGGAGGTGCCTCCTACACTCCAGCTGCTGGAGGTGTCCCAAGCTGATAAGGACTCTGCTGAGGGCCTAAAATCTTGGTTAGTAATTCTAAGACATTGCACAGAAACCATTGGGCTGAAAGATTTTTGGCAAATGATTTGTACAGAACTGGATTGAAGTAAGTCATTTGTCCAAAAATGGAGAGGGGAGGGGATTTAAGAACTTCCCTTCTGACTTGAAATCTACTATTCAACAAAGAAACCTGACATCTGTACATCATCTGCTTTATAGGTGGGCTTGTTTGTGAGCATTGTTAATCTCTGGAAATTACAAAGAATCAAAGGTTGCTAGCGTTTACTCTTGGTATTCTCAGGTAATCATTTACTTGGCACTTATCTCATTCAATGCAATGTGCCAGGTCCAAAGGAGACAAAGATATAATTAATAATGGTCCCTGACCTCAAGGAGCTTATAGTTTTGCATCAAGGAGGATGCAACATGTAAATAGGTAAGTATATGGATGATAATTTGAAGAAGAGAGAGAGCAGCTAAGGAAATTAATAAAGGCTTCCTATAGGAGATGGCCTATGAGATTAACTTTGAAGGAAGCTAGGGATTCCAAGAGGTGGAGATGAGGAAGACATGAATTCCAGACAATAGCATACATGCAGGAAATGGAATGTTAAATTCAGAAAACAGCAAGCATCGCACTTTGTCTAGAATATGAAATGTGTGAAAAGCAATAAGGAGCAATAAGCCTAGAAAAATAAGCTGGAATCAGACAGTGAAGAGTTTTAAATGCCAAGATGAGGAATTTGTTTCATCTTAGACCCAACAGAGATCTATTGAGGATTATGTATCAGGGAAATGATATGGTCAGACATAGAAAGATTATTTCAACAGCTGTACAGAGAATAGTTTGGAGAGGGAGATTGGAAGCTAATAGGACAGGAAACCAAGTAGAACGTTGTTATAACAGTCCAAGTGACAGGATACGAAGGCTTTTTTTTATATTCCCCTAGGCCATCTTACCCCCCTCAAAGTCTCCAGTGGGATTTTCGAATTTTACCACTGCCAAAAATTATATGTACCACTCAGAATTTAGGTGGATTGTTTGCATTCTACTGAACAAAGGTCTTAAATGATTTGTTTTCTGACGGGTTTGAAGGTAGAGGTTATTGGGTAGATTCTGTACATCTCTTCAGGTTCTATTATTCTATTTATAAAGGCAAAAGAAAACAATCTTCAATAACAATAATTCACAGTTACACAATGCAGCCATCGCTTACAAAATAATCTCCTAATGGATGTGATTGGCCAGTGAAAGTTTTATTATCACCATTTTCCAAATGAAGAAACTGAGGTTTGGAGAGTTCAAGGGATTTGCTGCTGACCATATCACAGCTAATTAAGTGGAGAAGACAGACTTAAACCTCAGTTGTTTGGCTCCAAGTACAGTGTTCTTTCTACTATAACATACAATATACCTATTTCTAATTTCTGTGACTAGATGGATCTTCTGGCCTTATTCCAACTTCTTCTATTCTCATCTCTAAATTTGGTTTGGTATATGTGACCTAGTAGGAAAATCACTGGCTTTGGAGATGGAGGAAATGAATTGGAATACTGGCTTATATCCTGTGAAATCTTGAAGGTCATGCCATTTAATGCATGTGAGTCTCCATTTTTTCATCTGTAAAACAAAAGGGTTAGACTCAATGACGTCTAATGTTCCTCTGATCTTTGAAGTGTCTATTAGAGAGTAAGAGAAAAATCCATGTATGATGGGAATCATATGTCAGATGAGGGTACCAATTACTGTCCAGTACAGCATATCTCTTAAGGATAGTCTGGTTGTTGATTGGTTTCTTATTTCTTTTCTGGTATCTTAGCACCTCCATCAGGTCTAGGTTAGTTCCATCCACTTCTAATATTTTGTCAATAGCATTGAGTTTTCACAACTTCACAAAGAGGAGGCCAACTTGGGGGAGAAGAGAATGTTTGGAACAGAAAGAGAAAGCAGAAGTGAGGCTGGACAACAAAGGATAAAAGTTGCTATCTACAGATGGAATGGGCAACTAGGTGGCACAGTGGATAGAGTGCTGGGCCTGAAGTCAGGGAGACTCATCTTCCTTAGTTCAATCTGTCCTCAAACACTTACTAGCTTTGTGACCCTAGACAAGTCATTTAACTCTGTTTACCTCAGTTTCTTCATCTGTAAAATGAGCTGGAGAAGGAAATGGTAAACCACTCCATTATCTTTGCCAAGAAAACCCCAAATTGGGTCACAAAGAATTAGACACAATTGAAACTCAACAACAACAACAACATGGATGGAATATTTAAAGAATCTAATACTTAAAAAATCTAAAGACCTTTGAGTTCAGTGTGGGGACTCTCTTTGACTCTTCTTTGTTAGGTGCTGTGGCTTGGAAACAATCCATTACCTGTTCATATTCTTCTCCAAATTTTGTTAACTATTCTTTGGCTCATAGACTACTTAAAACCTTTAAATTTTGGTATGGCCTTCCAAAGCTTAAGTCAAGGTCATTTCTATATCATGATAAAACTTCAGAATAAGACTAGTAGAGGACAAAGGTAATATGATAAATCAATTGATAAGTAAATATATTAGTACCTTTCAGATATGAAAATAACTAATGCTTCCCTCCTACTTGCTCTTAGACTATTAACCTTTAATAAGCCTCACTCTCCAGTAATGATACATTTTAAATGATATCTTTATTAATAATTCATATTCTTCTAGTTCCCATGACCAATAAGGTGGGAGACTAGACATTTTCTCTGATCCTCATAACCTTTCAAACTTCTACTAAATAAGGACTATGCACAAGAAATAAAGTAATTACTGCTGTCCCCACAGGCTAAGATATCAAGAGCCCTAATATGGTAACACCCAATGTACGATCACAGAAGGTTAATCCCTAATCCCTTTCTTACTCAGCACTCCTTACTCCTCTAACCCCCAAGCTCTGGCAGAGTGACACAAATCAATATAGCAATTCCCTTGCTCCTGTTGTCCTATCTATCAGCATACACCACTGCCTAAGTCAATACCCCACCACTCTGTGCCACCAAGTAACAAAACTCGACTCTACCATCTTAATCCTCCCCAATGGAGGAAGTGAAGGCATAAGAAAGGGGAAGTATATTCTACCTGAGGGGCTCAGCAGCAGTGCTCAACTAAGGAACAGAAGGAACTGAGGCAGGGCATCAGCATATTTGTTCGGCTCCATCAGATCTAAAGACAAGGGGCCTAGCATTCAGCTGAGACTAGTTCTGTCCCCTCAGCAGTCAGTTGGAGTAGAGACTGATGCCAGTGAAAAGTGAATTTCCCAGAATATGAGACAGCTTTGAATTCTAGTTCTGGAAGGAGCCTCCATCAAAGAAGAAGGATTAAAATAATAAACTAAATGGGAACACAAGGAAAAAGGACTGAAATTACCCAAGACCTTAGAAGGAAAAAAACTTAGTTAAAAAACTTGAGTGCAAGCAGATAAATCAAAAAGGAGTACATTAACAGCAGGGTATCCTCCAGGATATCTAATGAAGTCCAAACATCTGTGAATAAATATTGCAAGAAAAAGGAAAATTAATCAATACCTGATAAGGCAGAGGGCCTTTGGATTCTCAAGAGAGCATGGAGCTAAGATGCTCCCAAATGGTTCAAGGGAAAAATAAGAATATTAAAAGCAGAATTTTTGTCCTGCCTAGCAGAAATAATTGGAAGAATATAAAAACTTGAGTCCATGGTGGCAAGTCTTACCAAAGAAGCAAAAGAGAGAACAATGAATTAGAAATGTAAATACACAGAAGAGAAGGAGATTCTGGAAGAAGAAAAGTAAAAAGTAATAATATTCAAAGAAAAGATTATCTCTATATAAGCAAACTATATTGACCTTAAAGATAGGATTACAGAGATAATTTAAGAATTATAGATCTACCAGAAGAACATGATAAGCCAAGAATGCTGAACACTCTATTACAAGAAGTAATACAATAAAACTGCCCATAGCTTATTAACACAGAAAAAAAAATTTATCAAGAGAATCCGGAAAGCACCTCCAGGAAAACAAAACAAAACAAAAAAACCAAACCTATACTCCAAGACATAGTGGTTAAATTGAATAATTCCAATGAAAAACAACAAATTCTACAAGCTACAAGGAGAAAGACCTTGAAATATAAAGGAGATTTGAATAATATAAGACTATCCTATACTCATCAGAAAGCAGAGAAAGGAAGAATAATGTTCCAAAGAGCAAGGGAGAAAATGTAACCCAGGTTACATCTTCAAACCTGAGCCTGACCATCCAAGAACAAAACACAGATAGTAAACAAATGAGAGTCATTCAAAGAATCCCTCCCAAAAGAGTAGACACGAGTGTATTATTTGCTTTGCAAACACCTCAGATAACAAAAAACACAAGAGAGGTCAACATGGCAACCAAGGAAGGCAAAGGGGAAAAATTATCCAGAAAAAAGGGGGGAAAACTGGAGTCACCTACAAGGTTAAAACAATAAAAAACTACAACAGCAATGACATTCCAATAATAATACAGTGATTATTAAGAGATTTCTTTCTACAAGTACATAAGGATACAAAGGTAAAAGCAGAACTTAATTACAAGTTGTATAAGAGGAACAAATATGAAATATTATAGACTAAACCTTGTAACATTCCATCTACAGATGAATCAATGTTCTTGTGGGACAAAACTAAAGAATGGAAGCACATGTGATGGAGAAGAAAAGAGGAAGAAGATAGAGGGAATGTATGATATGCCTTAATCAAGTCAATGGTGAACAATGAAGGGAAATTGACTCCTGTGGTCTATCAAGAAGAAGCGTAACTAAGGGAGAATGGATAAGGTGACCAAGGGAGGGATTGAAATAAGGGGAGAGAAAGGAGGAAAATATCAGTTCATTGGCAGGAGGGGATCTGACTAACGAACAATTTCCATGGGGTAAGAGATATTCTATAATGGGAAATTGTAACCTTACAATAGGTATAATCTGTAGGAATTTGGTATTTAGAGAGAACACTATTTCTGAGAGCATTTTGCCATCATGGATAACATCCATCCTCAGAAGGAGAGATTCAGAGCTTCTTGAGGTGTCTGACACTCAGAACAGTGGGAGAGAATGAATCCAGGAGATTTCATGGCAAATAGAGGGAAAATTTTGGAAAACTCAACAGTGACTACAAGCCTGGAAAAAGATCAATTTATGTCTTAATCCTAAAGAAGGGAAATACCAAGAAATGCTCAAATTGTCCAACAGTTGTGCTCGTTTCACACTCCAGCAAGATCGTGCTTAAGTTTCTGCAAACCATACTTCAGCAGTATGTGAATTGAGACTTACCAGAAGAGCAGTCTGGTTTTTAAAGAGGTAGAGGAACTAGAGACCAAATGGACAACATTTGCTGGATTACAAAGAAAGGAAAGGAATTCCGGAAAAAAATCCACTTCTGCTTCAGTGACTACAATAAAGTCTTTGGCTGTGTGGATCACAAAAAAAAAAAATGGGGCAAGTCCTGAAAGAGATGGGAGTACTGTCACCTGAGGAATCTGGGTAGTTAGAACTGAACATGGAACAAGTGATTGGTTTAAGATCAGAAAAGGATACAAGGTTGTATATTGTCACCTTATTTATTTAACTTATATGTAGAGTACATCATGCAAAATGCCAGGCTGGATGAATCAAAAGCTGCAATCAAGGTTGCCAGGAGAAATACTAACAATCTTAGATGATAGCATTCTGATAGCAGAAAGTGAAGGATTAAAAAGCCTCTTGATTAGGGTGAAAGAAGAGAACTTAAAAGCTGGCTTGAAACTTAACATAAAAAAACTAAGATCTTGGCAACTGGTTCCATCGCTTCCTTGCAAATAGAGGGAGAAGAAATGGAATCAGTGTCAGATTTCATATTCTGGGGCTCAAAGATCACTGCAGATAGTTACCGCAGCCATGAAATTAAAAGAAACTTGCTTTTTTGCTACGGCAAATCTAGATGACATACTGAAAAAAAACCAGAGACATCACCTTGCCAACAAAGATACATACAGTCAAAGCTGTAGTTTTTCCAGTATGTATGGCTGTGAGAATTGGACTATAACAAAAGCTGAGAACTGCAGAATTGATGCTTTCAAATTGTGGTGTTAGAGAAGACTTCTGAGAGTCCCTTGGACACCAAGGAGGTAAAATCCATCAATACTCAAAGAAATTTATTCAGAGTATTCACTGGATGGTCAAGTACTGAGGCCGAAGCTTAAATACTTTGGCCACATAATGAAAAGATGGAGCTCATGGGAAAGATTGAAGGCAAAAGGAAAAGGGGGTGGCAGAGGATGAGATGGATAAATAGTGTCATGGAAACCATGAACTTGGGCAGTCTTTGAGGAATGATAGAGGCTCGAAGAGCCTGGTGTGCTCCATGAAATCATGAAGACACAGACATGACTGAATGAAACAACAACAGAGAGAAAAAAACTAGCATGATGAGGGCAGGGAGTAGTAATGTAATACTTAATCTGACACATGAAAAGTTCTACTGTAGTGAAATACTTCTATTCTCTATTTTCTCAGTAATTGATACTTATAAGTGAGACACAACAAAAAAGGGGACTAGGAAGGGGAAGATCTACATGGAATGACATAGAAATGGTGTAGAGGAAGGAATTCAAAATAGGCACTTTAAAAGCTTTAGCTCCATGAGGAATACTGAGAGGTAAGAAGGAATAAATAGGCATAAACCCTGTAAACTAAACAATAAAAGAGTAGACTGGACATAAAGGGAAGACAATTAGTGAAGAGAGTGAGAAAAAAGATACCCTTTGTAGAAAAAAGGCACAAAAATGGAAAAAAAAACTAACAAAAGAAATTGAAGGGGATAAAGAAATGGGATTTTATTTTACTCAACTGTGAGAAAAAAGAAATAATTAGATGAGATAAAAAGAAGAAAAAGGAATTAATGAAATCCAGTCATTTTCAATCACATCTGACTCTTTGTGACCCCATTTGGGTTTTTTTTTTGTCAAAGATATTGGCGTGGTTTGCCATTACCTTCTTCTGCTCATTTTACAGATGAGGAAACTGAGGCAAACAGAGTTAAGTGACTTGCCCAGGGTCACACAACTGGTAAGTATCTGAGTCCAGATTTGAATTCATGAAGAGGATTATTCCTGACTTCAGGCTTGGCACAGTACTACCTAGCTGCCTCAACAAGTGAAGTAAAAACTTCTCAACTAGTGAAAGGGAGTAACAAAGGAGGATGGGGCTTAAGAGTGAGGGAACAGAGTTGCTTTAAAGAACTTTTTTTCTTTTAAAATATTATTTGTTCTATTGGGATGGCTCTGTGGGAGGGGAAGGGGAAAGATCCTGGAGGGAATTATAATTATGTAAAAACAAAAGGTGTTAGCAGAAAATCTTTTAAAAATAATCAGTGTTCTCTTTTTCTAGTGATCATACAGCTATGTACAATGACTGACCTTACTTATTTACTGTCACTGAAAATGAGGCATGCCACGGGCATGATCCTCTAGATAACTGAACATTAGTCCTTCAAGCACCAGTTTGGTGTTTTTATTTTTTTTTATTTTCACAATGTTTATAGAAATCTTGATGAATTTGATTCTCTTCCTTCTCTTCTTCAATGGCATTTAAAAATCCAAGCCTGTCATTGGTTTAGGGTACTCCAGGCATATAAAATCAGTTCACCAATATAGCAACTCTTCTGGCTTAGGTAGTTGCCTGAGTTGCAGACAGATTAGGTAACTTGGCCTTGGTCATGAGGCTAGTATGGATCACAGGCAGGACTTCGGCCTGTGAGTCAGTGACTCTAACATCAACCATCTATCTATTCTGCCATGCTACCTCTCTAAATGGTATATAGCAAGGATAATTTAATTTTTTCTTAGTGATTTAAAGTATTTGTTACGAATATACATATCCTTGCTCCACTCCTGGCCTATGCAGAATCCACCCACTTCCCCCACATCTTCTTCCCATTCTTGTCCTAGAACTCATCCTAAAGAAAGGGGAAGCAAGATTCCTTCCTTCTTTACCTTCCCTCCTTTCCCTTCCCAGCTGTATCAGAATCCACCCTTCCCCCCTCTCACACCTTCCCTGGAACTAGTCCTTCCTGGACAGTTGGTTCAGAACATATTTGACCTGTCAATGGGAAGACATCCAGTAGTGTCCTGGTAAATGTTTGACAACCAACTCTCTGGAGGAAAAATGCATATGTGACATGCTTTTAAGTTCAATCTACATATTAAAATTTTCTCCATCACTTTCTTAAGACTAGATAATCAACAAAACAATTAATCAAGTTCTGATTTGTGCTTTTACCAAATTCCCAGGTATAAAATCATACTGAAAATTTAACAGTCTCAAGCCAGATGGAACTAGCTCAAGCACACCATCGAAGACACCTCACACCCAGAATGGAGGAGGGGGGACTCTCTTTCCCTGGTCTTCTTTCATACACTTTGGGATGATTCCTGGCTATTCTAGTACTCAGCTTGATTTTGATAAGACTTCTTGCCATCATCGGGGCACCATGAATCCATCCAGGCTGTTTGATGGCTTTCATGGATTAGACAGAAGAAATTGACTCTATTCCTTCTGGTGACATGGAAGATAACTAGGCTTTATCACTTGGCCTGCCACTATTTCCTAAGGTTTTCCAAGCCTCACCATTTGCCTGATAGATCTCCTCCAACCTCCACATGACTTTCTGATGTAATTTAAGAATCTACTAGCCTTGACATCTGTCCTTCTATATCCTTGAAACTTTTGGATTTTTCCACCAGCCCTACAGATGAATTTTATTTTTTGTTGTCTTTCCTTGACAACAGGGGCTATCTAGTTTTTTTCTATTTATATCCTTATCACCTTTGTCATAATAAGTACTTAATAGATGTTTTTCATTCATTCATTTGTCCATTCACTAATTCACTATTCTATATGTCTCTTCCAGGAAGCCTTTGCTGGTCTTCCTACCTCTTATTCTCTATCTCTAAATGTTCCATTTAAGCTTCCATGATTTAAACTTTGATAAGTTGATGATTGTGTCCCAGAGGCTGAGGTTCCCAGAAGTCTGATCTCCAGATAAGTGAACATTATTGTATTGTATTTTTTAGTGGAAATGCTACTAAAATCAGTTTATTATTCAAATTATTTCAATGCACATTTATTTACCATATTTTATTCATTGCTTTTCATAGTGAAATCAAGGTTATCTCAATGTTAACTTGGGAAACTAGGGTTTCTTTCACACTCTTGAGTGTGAAATGAACCACGAATAAATCTCTTTAAATCAATCCAGAGTTTACACAACTTAGGATAACTGAGACAATGAAAAACTATTATTCAGATACTATATTTGTTTAGGAACATTACATTAAAGCTAATTATTAATTAGGCAAAATTTATCCCAGTAATATGAATGTGAGGCGGAGAATGTAAGTGGAGAGATAGTGTTGTTGTGACTGTTGATTCATTGAATCAGGCAGTAGGATGAGAATTCCCCATAACAAATGAAAATTTTTAATTGAACTAAACATAAAATTGACATCTCATATTCAGTGAGGTTTACAATTAAATAATTAAGATATTGAACTTAATATTGAATTAAGATATTGATTGTCCTGTAAAAGCAACTAACACTTATAAAGCATTTTCCTTACAACAACTCTGTGAGGAACATAGTATGTGTATTGTTATCCCTATTTCTCAGATGAGGAAACTGAGTCTCAGAAAGGTGAGATGACTTAACCATGATTATACAACTAGTGAGTATGAGAGATACTATTTAAACCTGTGCTTCTTGATTCCAAG
The DNA here is from genome assembly GCA_028646595.1 of Phalanger gymnotis. Taxonomy (NCBI): domain Eukaryota; kingdom Metazoa; phylum Chordata; class Mammalia; order Diprotodontia; family Phalangeridae; genus Phalanger; species Phalanger gymnotis. The sequence goes on from CM053625.1 coordinate 255,149,638, forward strand.
TTTAATGTTTTTTCTATTTTATTCTTGCCTCTCCGAAGTCACAGGGTTAAGGATCATGGATTTACGGTTGGAAATGGCCTTACAGGTAACCTAGTTCAACCTCTTCATTTTACAGGTGAACAAACTGCATCCGTGGCCTCAAGACATTGGTTAAATGACTCACCAAAATCATAAAGAGACCCTAAGTGGCAAAGTTGGCATTCAAATCCAGGTCCTTGAATCTCAGATCCAACTCCCCATTGCATTACAGTATCTCTATAAAGTGGTGGCCTTAGATCGATTTTTCTTTAAGAACATACATTAATTAAAAAGGATGAAATTATAAACATTCTAATAGAAGCAAATAATTGGCAATGGTTCCTCACATAATACAGAAAGACCTTCAATTGAAGCCATTTAAAAGTAAACTGCTTAGATTCCATTATACATGAAATGGTTTACGGTCAGCCCCTTACTTACAAATGTTCAACTTATGCTGGTCCCTCACATACCAATGGCTACTCTAACTGTGCCTTTATTAATGGATATCCTGTTTCTCTTTCTATTAGGGAAATTTGTGTTATTCTTCCCTCTTCTCTATGTCAAAGATAGAATGGAATAAACATTTATTGAGCATCTACTATGTGCCAGGCACTTTGCTAAGCATTTTACAAATGTGATCTCATTTGATCCTCAGAACAACCATAGGAGGGAAGCGTATTGTTCCCATTTTCCAGTCAAGGAAACTGAAGCAGACAGATTCAATGATTTGCCCAAGGACACTTGGCTAGTAAAAGTCTGAAGCTGGATTTGAACTCAGATCTTATTTACGGTCCAGTGATCCATCTGCTGTACCACCTAGCTGGCTAGGAATAGATTTAGGTCTGAAGTTGGAACCTGGTTCTATGACCTATGGCCATGAACAAATACCTTCATCTCTCTGGTGATGACATGACAATGATTCTTTAGCAGTGTGGAAGGAAGCCCATTGACAATTTCTCATCCAGCCTCCCCACCTCCAATCTCTGCTTTCGTAATTCTCCTCTATTTGAGGGTTGACTTTGGTATCAGCAGTAGTGTGATGAAAACTAGAGGGAATGAGAAGGGAAGAGGAAGGAAATAGAGAAAGGAGAGCAAAACCCAATCCCATTGGTTGTACTCTCTCAGTAGCCTCCCCTACCTTCTAGCTCTTGTCTCTCTTTCTCGTCATCCTTCCTTAAGAACCAAACCTGTGAGAGATCCAAAGGGTGAGTACAGATAGGCTTGTGCTATATTTTCAGTGATGACCTGTATACAAGAAGTGGCCCAAAGGATATCATCAAGGAAGTGTGTGCAGAGGAAAGCAGGTTGGCAAGAGTGAAGTCTAAGAGAAAAACATTTAGACAAAGTAAAAAGCCTAGAGAAAGCCCTGAAGCATGTTGGAAAAATCCTCTGCAGAAAATCTATAGAAGAATAGAGATAACAACCTTCCCAGAATGAGATAGTTCAGCTAGGTTGCAATCTGCCCTGAAGGACGGAATACTCATGTAAAGGAGATTGTGAATTCATCAAAGTTGGGACGAGGCCAGCTGCCTCTTCATTTGGTGGTTGATTCAGGTGACGTGAGGCAGTAGCATTACTGACTGGCTCATGCCAATCTTGGGTCTTATTTTCTGCAGACCAACAGAAAAACAATCTCCAAATTAATTGACTAATAAGGGAGTGCAGTATATAATTTGTCTACCAGCCAGCCTAATGATTTAGTTGAAATATTTTCAGGGTGCATGCCTTGGATTTCTTCTAGCTGCAGCCTTTCCACTGCTCAGCAGAGGGCACTCACCTGCAAGCACTAATTCCACTGCTCTGAGCTCTTGTGGCTTCTGGCACAGCACTGGCCCCAGTTCAAGGTTCATCTAGGACAGTAGTTCTCAAAAAATTTGATGTCAGCATCCCTTTGTCCTCTTAAAAAATTATTAAGGATTTTCCCCAGGAGCTTTTGGTTATATGCATTGTATCTATTAATACTATATTAGTATTATTAACAAAATAGCTTTGAGCTTGCGGACCCCCCAAAGTGGTTTTGTTGACTATCAGAAGTCCCCAGATCACAGTTTCAGGACTTCTGCTCTAGAACTATGAAAAAATGCAAATGGTCTATTTTTCTGAGTTAAGAGAATTATAGAAATCTCCATATGGGAGATTTTACTATATTGGCCATCACTCATAGGATACATTGTGATTTTAGTGGTTTTGTAAAACACAGTTAAGGAAGCAAAGTGTAAAGGAGCTATCAATTAAACAACCAACAAGCATTTATTAAGTACATACTATGATCTGGGAACTATGCTGGGAATTTATGATACTAATAAAGGAAAAGAAAGAAAAGAAGGGAGGAAGAAAAAAGAAAGGAAAGAGAGAGAGGAAGAAAGAGAGAAAGAGAAAAAAGGAAGGAAGGAAGGAAAGTAGAAAGAAAGGAAAAAAGCGAGAAAAAGAAATGAAAGAAAGAAGGAAGAAAGAGAAAGAAAAAGAGGAAGGAAGGAAGGAAGGAAGGAAGGAAGGAAGGAAGGAAGGAAGGAAGGAAGGAAAGAAGGAAAGAAGGAAAGAAGGAAAGAAGGAAAGAAGGAAGGAAGAAAGACAATTCCTCTCTCCTGATCCCCTCCTATCAGGAGAGAGGAATTGTCTTTTTTGCTTCTTATTTATTCCTATACTGAACTATGTGATCCAACATAGGGACCAACACTACTAGGGCAATCATTGCAGACCCTATTACAAAGTGTTCAATTGTCCCTTTAGGAGTTATTTTCAAGAAACTTTATGACTCCTCAAATTTCAATAAGTTAAATTTCTTCCCACTCAACCACACTGAAAGCTAAATAAATTCATCTTATTACTTTCCAGTGCATTCTCCAAGCAAATAAATTAATAAATTTAATTTAACAAATTTGATTAATTTCTTCCTCTGAAAATAAATCACCTAACAGGAATTGCAAAAACATTGCAGAGGGAGTAGATGACAGTTCGCAATCTGTCCTACTTTTTGTCAGTGCCTCAGGCTCTGGCTTCATGCAGGCATCACTACTGGGAATATTTTTCCTCTCCATCTTTTCCTACTTGACAGTCTAGCGCCTGCCGTTGAGTCATTGTTGGAGCTCCGTGCCACTATCACAGACCATTAGAAGATGAAGATGCTGCAGGGCCAGGAGGAGGAGAAGGACACTGGGGATGTTGCTTATATGGGGAAAGTCCCTCCATGGTTCTTGTTGTCGTCTCACCCTGACTTGCAGATTTCCAGTTAGGGTATGTCTCAGAGAAGTCCTAAAGTGGTTCATTCTACTTCTGGATAGTTATAATTGTTAGGAAGTTTTTCTACCAACTGAGCCTAAATTTTTCTCTTTGCAATTTCTTCCAATTGCTCATAGCTGTCCTCTCTGAGACCAAGCAGAAGAAATTGAATCTTTCTTCTTCAAGGTAGCTCCTTGAATATTTGAGGATAGCTATCAGGTAACCCCCTAACCAAAACCTGCTCTTCTCTAGACCATGTCTCCATTTCTTTCAAATGATCTTTATATGGAATAATCTCAAAGTTCTTCACCATCTTGGTGACCCTCTAGATCATTTAATAGGACACCCCATTTTATACAACCTGTGCAAATCTGTGGCCATGTTTGTTCAGCTAAGTGAAATAACACACAGAAGATATATTGAACATTAAGGAACTGAAGTAGGCAATGAGGAGGAGTTATGTTTCGTAAATAATAAATAAAAAAATAAATAAAGGATTTGTTCTGTAAAACTTGGAGTCAGTCAAAAGGCTGTACTTGAGGACCTAGAAGGCCCCATGTCGCCTCAAGGCCACAGGTTTCCCATCCATAGACTAACCTCATCACTTTATAGGTGAGGAAATTAAGGCCCAAAGAAGGTAAGAGACTTTTCTTGAGGTCACACAGAAAGAATTAGAGGGAGGATAGAAATCCAGGTCCTCTGAACTCCAGGTGCCAGTGTTCTTTTCGTTACTCTATGTCAACTTTTATACTAATCTGCTTCCATTTAAATATCATTATAATGAAGCTAAGCAATATTGTTGTTGTTCAGTCATTTCAAGTGTGTCTGCTCTCCATGAATCCTTCTGGGCTTTTCTTGGCAGAGATATCAGAGTGGTTTGCCTTCTCCTTCAGCTTGTTTCACACACGAGGAGCTGAGGCAAACAGGGTTGAGCGACTTGCCCTGAGTCACACAGCTATTAAGTGTTTGTGGTCGTATTTGGACTTAGGAAGATGAGTCTTCCTGACTCCAGGGCTGGCACTCTATTCACTGTACCGTGTAGCTGCCCTCAAGCAGTATAGGTATCCTATCAATTTTGTTAAAACAAAAATTTTTACTTGATCATACAACTGAAGCAAACTTCTCACATAGGAAATTCCAATAACAGAATCAAATCAAATCAATAATGTGAAAATCTTTTTTTTTCAGGGGGGAAGGTAGGGCAATTGGGGCTAAATGACTTGCCCGAGGTCACACAGCTAGTAAGCGTGTCAAGTGTCTGAGGTCAGATTTGAACTCAGGTCCTCCCAGCTCCAGGGGTGGTGCTCTACTCACTGTGCCATCTAGCTGCCCCAATAATGTGAAAAATACCTATGTGTAGCTGAGGTTGCCCAAACACTAGGTTGATCAATATAGTATCTTTGTAGCTGGAGCAACATCAACTAAGGTCCCTTACACATAGGTTAAGCCAGGGGTGAGGAACCTGTGGCCTCGTGGCCACATGTGGCTTTCTAGGTAGGTCCTTGGGTGCAGCCTTTTGACAGAGTCCAAGTTTTACAGAAAAAGAAATCCTTTTAACAAAAGGATTTCTTCTGTAAAGTTTGCATTCAGTCAAAAGGCTGCACTGGAGTACCTAGAGGGCCACATATGGCTTCAGGGCTACAAGTTACCTACCCCTAGGTTAGGCTATTTTTTTTCCCTAAAAGGCAATAGAAAGAATGCTCAAGACTTGATTGGTCCAGGGTACTAAGGCCATTGATATAGCTTACAAGTCCCATAAGAACAAAAACCTAGCATGTTAGGAGTCACAAGTGCCTCAGGCATAAGGTACACACTGCTGACCTGGGTGTGCCATGGAGGCAGGGGAGTTGCGCCCAAGTCAATCAATGCTGTATCTTTGCTGAATATCCTTTCATTAAATGTTATATAGATTATAAGACTCTCATTTCTTTCCAGTACCAATACAAATCACAGTAGTGATCTAAGTGTCAAGCTTAGCCCACAACAATCTCACGGTTGGACTTGGAGAAAATGTCATCACTTCCTTGAAAAGACCAATGTTAAAGGTCATAGATGTCACAGCCCTAAGCCATGGATTTCTGCTGAACCAGTAAATGCTGCAAATCTAAGTGCATCTTTGTTTTTCTAGCAAACAAAATTCTTCAGGATCAGAGGTAGTTCTGGTCCAAAGAGCATGGATAGTCTAAAGTAGAGATCAAAACATTTCTTATCACAGAGATATTTATGAAAATCATGGCAGGCACATCAGAGCACTGGTGGAAAGTTAGCTTTTAAAACTACCAAGATAAAGCAAAATATCAGTGAATCCCATAGCTTTTTAAATATTGGTTTTTTAATATGTGAAAAAAACTCTTTTTTAATATGTGAAACAAAATCAAATACACAACAGTCTGATTAGAGGCTCCATTGATGTAGGACTGTTTCCTCTAAAGTCCCAGTTTCTCTGCTCCTTTCTGCCTAGGATTCAACAATATATGACCATATCTATGCATCTCTCAAATGTTCTAACTCCTGTGCTATAGGCAATCATATCTGTTGACAAATGTTGCAAGTAATAGTTTTTGGATGTTCCCTTCCTCTGACTTTTATGAGTATAAAAAATAATCTACCCCGAGGAATGTGGAACTGCCCAATACAGGGCAGTGATAACTAGCCTCAAAAGGGCTTGGATGTTCTTTTCTCTGATTAGTTATAGTGGTCTCATCACTCTCATCCCAAGTGTCCACGTGTTCTTGCCTTCAGCATGATGCTAGAATTGCTATCTTGAGAGTGGTAAACAGCTTTGTGGCTTCACAGCCAGAGATTTTGGTGTTGGTGTTTTGATAGAATCTTGGA
>CM053625.1:255156212-255197863 GCA_028646595.1 Phalanger gymnotis
CAGAAGCTCGGCTGCGAGGAAAGGTGAGCCAAGAGACAGTTTCAGCGGAAGCGGAAGCTGCTGCGGAAGCCAGAAGCTGCGGAGGCAGAAAGCTGCGGAAGCAGGGCTTACCCGTGTGTAGACCAGGAGTGCGAGCAGGAATGTGAGGCCAGTAAAATGATTTGGCTAAATACTATCTTGTTTTTCTTTGGCCTCCTGGTTGCTCTTGTGAGATGGGCTTTCTGGGCCTGGAGTCTTTTTGTCAAGATGTTAGAATGGGGAGGCTGGTTCACGGTTCTGCTGCGTTGGGGCCTAAATAAATTTCTTGTTGTTTTCTCCTTAGAGAATCTCTCATACCTTGCAATTTCAAACCATTCAAACATATACATGATTATATTTGAGATTATAAATTCGGCCTTCCTACTACAGCTCCTCATCATGGTGACCACTTCAGAAAAATATGTATCTAAGTTCTAACTTCAGTGAGTTGGCTTTCATTTGCCAGCCTTGTTTCATTCAGGGTTGCTGTCCATCTTTCAGGTCTACTGGATTTTGTGTTGTTCATAACCATGCATATATTCCATGTACCAATGGGTGAGTGGAATCATTTTTGCAAACGTCTTTGTACATTTTTTTGCATGTGTATGTGTTTCAACCTCAGGGTGGGATCCCTATCTGCCATGGGAAGCAGGACAAACTTAGGTTAGGTGAAGCAGACAATTTTTAGGGCATTTTTGTAGCCCCTTCCTCATGCCAGGAAGTAAGCAGATCCTTAAAAAGTCTGCTCAGACACCCAGGGACTGCCAAATCCTACTGTTGCTTCAGTCCAGGGAGAAGATGAGTCTGTGGCCTGGGCTTCCTGTGTTCAGGGTTTTGACTACAGCTCCCAGTATATTTTAACCTACTGCTTTGTTACTTTTCCCTCACCACAAGACTTTGAGGTAGGTAAAAATGGTAAAATGGTATGGGCGATTTTTTTTTGACTCAAGCATAAATTGGATTCAAGTGAGGCAGAGTTATGCCAAGTCATTGGCCACACCTCTTTTCCAGAGTCATTGGAGTCCAATGGCAAGATAAAGTCAAGACAACTGGTGATGGCTCAGGATGCAGTGAATGACCTTGGCATCTTTGATGTCTAACTAAGCTCTAAGCTCTTCACAGCACCTCCTTTTGCCATCTTCATGGCCCATTGGAACAAATTGTTCACATCCACTTTATTCCTTTGGAGGAAGTCTTCACATGTTTGAGATTGGTAACCCCTTAACTCACTGATGGGTTTGAGGTCCATCGGTTACCCTCAACCTGGTTTAGCCCTTCTGCCAAAACAGTTTTATTGGGGTGTGGCTGCTCATGTTACATCTTCATGGAACCACAGTTGAGAATTGGGTGGCAGGTAGACAACCAAAGTAGAAAGAAGGCCTGCAAAGGGCTTAGCAGCCCTCATACTAAAGGTACTAGTCTTTTCTTAATAACTCATATACAATAGAAAAATGTAGAAGTAGGTAAGGGAGGAAGGGAAAAGTCATCAACATCATTTTATAAATTATTTTTCTAACTTATATTTATAGGTAATGCTTGGGTAGATAGAAATAAAAAGCAGTCATCATTTGATAGAGCATGGAGATCTTTTTAAAATGTTGTTTGTAAATTTTTATGGATCAATGTTATGACCAGGCAGTTGTGGGAAACAATTCTGTAGCAGCAACAGTGGTTGTAATAAAAATAACGATGGAGATCATTTCACAGCTCTTTAAGGTCTGTCTGCAAAGCTCTTTACAAATAATATCTCATTTTATCCTCACAATAATGCTGGGAGGTGGATGCTGGTATTATCCCCATTTTATAGATAAAGGAACAGAGGCTAGCAGAGGTTAATTGACTTGCTCAGGATCTCACAGCTAGTAAATGTCTAAGACCAAATTGAACTCAGGTCTTCCTGCGCTCTATCCACTGTGCCACCTAGCCGCATCATTATTAGCATCACTACTGATATAGATATGATACTATATGGTTTAAAAAGTGATTTTTATATTATTTGAAGAAAGAAGTTATTCCATGAAAGAGGAAGAGTAGGAATAAACTCTCTGTTTTTTAAATAAAAGGAAAAAGAGTGAGAGTATTGGTTTGCCATTTGCAGAAATTCTCCCAATGACCTGGAATAAGGTAAACAAGCCTAGTCTTCTTTATGAAGGTTGTCTCACCCCACACACCAAATAGGACTTTTGGAAAATATAATTACTGAAATCTCCCTTTGGTAAACTGTGTTTTCAAAGAATTCCATTTGATAACTATAATAGTTGTAATGATGAGAAAAGGAAGAAATATGTAGAAATTAGTAAGGTGGAAAGAAAGAGTTGATGGGAAAGAAAAGATTGGCACATAATATGTAACTTCTAGTTTTCCAAAGTCACCTGTGCAGTTAGAGGTTAAATGATTTGCCTATATCAACGAGCCAGTAGGTTTTAGAGGCAAGACATGAACCCACCTTTGCTAATTTTGAAGCCAGTTATTGACCCATTAGGCCACAATTTTTATCTAGTCCAAAGTTTCTTGTTCTTTTTTGTGTGCACCTATGGACCCTTTCACAGAATAAAGTTTTTAAATGCATAAAATCAAATGCACATCATTACAAAGGAATCTAAAGAGAAAGAGTATGGCCTTAAATATAAAGAAGGTATTTTTGTGTGAGGAAATCCAGGAACCAAAGTGGGGAAGTATGGTGGAAAATATAAAATATGAAGATTAAGGGAGAGAGAAGATATGATTTTGTCATTGGGGCATTTACTACACCCTATCTGAATAAGAATCTGTGGGGAGAATGAGATTACAAGCCTGTTACAAAGGCATGGTATAATAGAGATGGAGAACTTTAATTAACCAACATCACCTAGAATTCCTTGTCTCTCTGTGTCTTTGTCTCTGTCTCTCAATTTTTCTCTCTGTCTCTCAAAAGCAGAATAACAAATTACTTCTTGATTTTCCTCAATGAAAATTTAATCCTTTCAAAGGTGGAAGAAAATACTGACACTGACTTGACCTTAAAATGATGTTCGATTTGCCTCTTTGGGGGACCTTTACTTGTGTGCGTAAGGTGGAATATATAGTAATTTGTATAAACCTTATGCAATTCCTATTCATCTATCATTTGCTTTGAGACCTTCCAGGGCTAGAAATTTCAAATAAAACAGACCCACCCAGAATCCGTGGCAGTGAGGGGAGCTCATAAAACAGCAAAGAAAAAATACACTTATACACAAGTGAATCCTTCAGCTCTAGTGTTCCCCCCAAAAGAAAAGGCTCCCAATTTTCCTTTTCATTCTTAGGTTATAATACTAAATGGATATTTTACCCACAAAGGCCTACAGCATCTTAAGACCATCCTAGAATCCTTTTTCTCAGTATTCCCTGTGCCATGTTACCAATGAACCTTCATTTCCACAAACATCATCATTCTTTTCTCACAACTCCACCCTCCTCAACAAATACAAAGGCAACTATAACATCAAATCATAAACAAATAGCAATGAGTCTAGACTACCTGTTTAAAACGTATAGTAATTATAATGTGACTCTACCCTTTTTCATTAATCTATCTCCAGTAAGCATTGTTCTTTAACTCCATCTCGTGATCTCCCTGCTTCCCAAGGACAACTATAATTATAATATATATATTCCCAATTATGTGTCTTTGTCTTCACTTCTTGTCAGTGAGTAAATGAACAAATGGATGGAAAAGTATTTATTAACTACTTACTATCTGCCAATACTGTGCTATGTGTTGTGGGCATAAGTAGTAAAGATAGTCCCTGGTCTTAAAGAACTCATAGTCTAATAGGGAGGAACAACATACAGATAGAGTTTCAGCTTCAAAGCAAATGGAATGCCCTAATGGTCTTTAAGCTGAAGCAGCGAGTCAGATGGTAATGTACCTTTTTTAGTGTTTTTATCAATTTCCATTGATAAAACCAAATCCAGTTTTGGTATTGAGTGATTTAATGATGCCAAGGGTTTTAGTGGTGAGAATGTTCTTTTCTGGGTCTTCAGTACTTATTGCTTTTCAAGGAGGAGAGATGGAGGGAAGGATCACCAGGATGATCCCCTAGTTAACACCTTTATACTCTTCTTGCTCGTTGCTCAGACTCTTAGTTGGTCTCCTCACCTGTATTAGCAATTTTGATTTGAAGATCTTTCCCACCCATTAATAGGCCATGTGACATGCTTACATCACAGGAAGACTAAGTTACAAGTTCACAGGAAAACGCTGAGAGAGAGAGAGAGACAGGGAGAGACAGAGACAGAGAGAGAGAGACAGACAGAGAGAGAGACAGAGAGAGAGAGAGAATATAGCTGCTGGTGGCTGCTAAGGGCTGCCCTCATAATTGTTAGAACTGAACAGGATGACTTAGTTACACTGTGAGTTTGTTTTGGGAAAGACCCTGGCGGGGGGTCAGAGAGGTTTTGGGATGTTGAGGCTCCATGTTGTGATTTTCTGTATTGAATGTTTTAGGTTCCTTGCTGTTATGATGAAGTGGACTGACCACCTCTGGGAGCTGAGCATTTGGTTACGGGATATGGTTCTCTGGTGTCTGAATAAATGGTTTACTTCTTCTACCTTCTATGTAGAGAGTCCCATATACTTTGCGATACATAACTACATAGGCATATTCATGATTATTGTTGATGTTGTGTTTATTGCCTTACTGTTTCATCACCTCAAGTCTTGCTTCTCTCCAATTCAACATTCATGCAGCTGCCAAAGTGATTTTCCTAGAGTAATAGTCTAATAGGGTCACATTCTTGCTCAATAAACTCTAGCTGCTCCCTATTGTGTCTAGGGTAAAATGCAAACTCCTTGGTTTGGCATTTCAAATTGATTACAACAGGATTCCAATATGCCTTTCCAGGCTTATTATATATTACTTTCCTTTTTAAAATCTTTGATCCAGTCAAGCTGGCTTTCTTGCTAGTCTTCCTGTATGACACTCCATTTCTTGTCTCCATGCCTTTGTATGGATTATCCTCCATGCCAGGAATTTATTACCTTCTCATTTTTGTCTCTAGGAATTTCTAGTTTCCTTCAAAACTCAGTTCAAGTGCCGTTTTCTATAGGAAACCTTTCCTGATCCCTCTTCCCCATCGCCCAGTTTTTAGTGCTTCCCTCAGCTCAATACCTTTCTTGTATGTATTTTACATGTAGTTATATGTTATATGTTGTCTTGTCTTAATATAGGATTTTTGAGAGTAAGGGCTGTCTTTTTATGTCTTCATATCACCAATGCCTAACAGTGCCTGCCACAAAGTAGGTGCCTAGCCGATGCTTGTTGATGGGCTCATGCAGCGCTCAACTCCTGAATTTTTCAGATAAAGAAAATGAAACTCAAGGAAGTTAAGGACTTTCTCAAGGTTGTAAAGTAGTCCTTTCTACCTGTCTGAATAGTACCTGTCCTTAAGAGTCTATATTCTGTACTACTTTTTCCAGGAAACCTTTCCGAAGAACATTGATAATTTTCTTTTCCTGAACTGACTGTATCTTTTATTCTAGTATTTTGTCATTGTTTTATACTGCTACTTAAAAGTTTCTTGTATGCTAGTCAGATCACACAATATCAGAGTTGGAAGAAATCTCAGAAGCTGTCTAGGCCAGCCCATCCCTGATCTGAAATCCCTCAATAACATACTCATCAAATGGTTGTCTAGTCTTTGCTGGAAGATCCCCATTTAGGAAGAACTCATTACTTCCCAAGGTAGCCCATTCTGGTTAACATTGATTCTTAAGAGGTTTTTCTTTACTTCAAACCTCCATGAACCTCCTTTTGATTTTGACCCATTGCTCCAATTTCAGCCCTCTGGCACCAAAAAGAGTCTTCTTTCATTTCTCAGGCTTTCAAAGACTTGAAGACAACTAGGTGTCTCCCTTTAGTTTCCTCTTCTTCTAGGCTAAACATCTCCAGTCCTTTCAACTCACATTTATACGATATGAATTTAACTATTCTGGTTGCCTTCCTGTGTACAGTCCTCAGACTTAAATACAAGTCATCTAACCAGGGCAAGGTACAAAAAAAAATTATCCACCATTTACCTAGTTCCAGAAAATAGTTCTCCTTGTAAGACCATAATCTCCTTGAAGATAAGTATCGTGATATATATTTTGCTTGTAGTCCATATTGAGGCATATATGTATGAATGTATTTAAACCACACTTTTCTGGTCATTCAAATATTCTTTATATGTTCAGAAACTAGTTTTTTTGAAGAAAAAAATCTTTCAACTTTTAGAGCTTTGGAACAGTGAGAACCTTCACTGTGTGCAAGAAAGAAAGAAAGGGAGAGAAAGATGGGAGAAAGTTAGAGAGAAGTAATAGCTTTAATACAATGCTTTAAAGCAAAGCAAAGTTTGCAAAGTGCTATATGTATGTTATCTGATTGGATCCTCACAAGAGCCCTGTATGGTAGTCACTATTATTATCTCCACTTTACAAAAGAAGAAATTGAGACCGAGAGAAGTTAAGTGACTTTCCCAGGGTCAAAAAGCTAAATAAGTGTCTCAGTTATTTATACTCATTGCTTATAAATAAGAACTCACATCTTCCTAACTCCAGTCCCATAGACTATCTATTGTACCACCTCGCTGCCTCACAATACAGGAAGATTAGGAAGCTGATACAGGCATTCCTCAGAAATGCTGCAGGTTTGGTCCCACACTACAACAATAAAGCATTTAAAAAAATAGAAAAACACAATTTAAATATGATAATGTTTTATGTTACTTCTCATTCATCTACACTTGAAGAAGAAAGGAATAACTCAGGTTAGTGCTTGAATATCCCAAATAGCCATTCATGTCCACAAGGCTGCTTTAGCCCATTAATCAACTTTCACCGTGATATTTTTTACTCTTTCTTTACCAGCAAGATGTTTGCCTGTATTAGACATTCTGAATTGTATATATGCCTATGCTCTTATTTCAGTCATCCTGGTCATAAGGATGTGAGTGGAACTTTGTGACAAATAAAAAGTTTAAGAGACAGTTTCTGGGTAATTAAAATCATTTTATTAATCATGCTAGCAGGTAATTAATAAAGGGGGTCAGTGGCACTCTTGAATGTCAAAGACCCATCATGGAACTCACTCAATGCTTATATGCCTTTGGAAGAGTGGGTGTTCCTGAGGGTGGCAATCAACTCTAACTGGTTACCAATTAGTGAGAAGAACAGATATTATAATGAAAGGTGGGCCCATTCTAATGAGGGGCTGGGGGACATGACTTTGGTCACTCTCTCCAAGATCGCCCTCTGCTTTGGGCAATCTGGTATTTGGTTGTTGTCCTTCAGTCTTGAAGAAGACCAAAATGAAATCACTATGTTAGCATCAAAATACAGCATGTCTGAGTGTGGCTGATTAGACCAATAGGAGCTCAGAATGTTCTATCAAAGATCAGGTACGAATAGTCCATGTGAACAATTGGAGTGGATTCACTAAATTTGTGCATCCTGTGTTTCCTCTGAGCTGTTTAAATTCTGCTTTGCTCATAGAACTCAGTACCTTCTCTGATACAGGCACGCCATGCTGGGCAGTCCTATGCCAGTGTCTCTCATGTCACAATCAATTCCAAAGTTCTTCAGAGAGATTTTAAGAGTGTCCTTGTATCATTTTTTCTGACCACAATGTGAGTGATTGCCCTGTGTGAATTCTCCATAAAATAGTCTTTTTGGCAAATGTACATTTCACATTTGAACAACATGGCCAGCCCATGGGAGTTGCACTCTCTGAAACAGAGTTTGAATGCTTGGCACTTTAGTTTGAGTAAGGAACTAAGGGTCTGGCACCTTATCCTGCCAGGTGATCTTTAGAGTCTTTCTAAAACAATTCAAATGGAAGCGATTCAGTTTCCTGGCATGGCGCTGGTATATTGTTCAGGTTTCACAGGCATACAACAATAAGGTCAGCACAATGGCTCTATAGACCTTCAGTTTGGTAATCAGTCTAATACTTCTTCTCTCCCATACTTTCCTTCGGAGCCTCCCAAACACTGAGCTTGCTCTGGCAGTGCATGCATCAACCCCATTATCAATGTGTACATCCCTGGAAAATACACTACCAAGGTAAGTGAACTTATTCACATCCACATCCACACACTTATCCAGCATTCAAAACTTCTCTATTTGCTGTAACTGATGGTTCCATGTATGGATGGTGTGGTGGTGGTCGATGGAGCACCTGTGTTTTCTTGATTTTAATTGTTAGGCCAAAATTAACACAAGCAGCAGAGAATCGATCCATACTTTGTTGCATCTCAGCTTCAGAGGCTGCATTGATCATCTGAAAACAGAAAATCATACACCAACACTCCTTCCATTTTGTTCTTGGCTTGTAGCCTTTTCAAGTTGAAGAATTTATCGTCCATGCGGTAGCTGACCTTGATGTTGTGCTCACCCTCATTGAAAGCATTCGACAACATGGCTGACATGTAACAAGCAGAAAAATGAGGCCCAGAAAAAATAGCATAACTTGTCTGAGGTCACACAGGTAGATGTGGGGCACAATCAACACTAGAACCCTGGTTTCCTGACTCCCAGGCCAGTGCTTTTCCCAGTAAGGCAGGACACTGCCTCTCTATAATCACAATAAGCATGGTGCCCTTTGTTTCCCACGTGGTTTCCTCCATCTTATGAACTAGGTATATGCTGAAGCCCTGCAATGTGGCTATAAGGCAGCCCTTCCCCATCTCTCTCTATTAGAATTCTTAGCTTCCTTTTTCAAAGTCTCAACTTCCATGTTAGTTCATACTGAAAGCATCTCTGATCTGCAGAGTTGTTGCCCTTCCATCCATCCTCAAGTTATCTGGAGTTTATCTGTGTAAAAGTATTCCCCTATTGAATATAAATTCCTTGATCAGATGAGGATGAGTCTCAGATTTATTTATTTAGCTCTAATCCCTCTTCTTATCTACAGTCTCATATCTTTAACTAGATATTATATGTCTGAAATTGGATGTTCAGTAGACGTCTGAAACTCAACATGTGCAAAACTAAATTCATTATCTTTTTCTGAAAACCTTCCCTTCTTTTTAACTTATCTATTACTGTCAAGAGGATACTGCTATCTTCCCGGCCACTGGGTCTCAAAACCTAGGTGTCATCCTCAATTCTTCCTCTCTCGCTCTCTATATCCAATCAGTTGCCAAGTCGTATTGTTTCTACTTTTATAACATCTCTCATATATGTCCCTTCTATCCTCTGACACTGGTACTACCCTGGTCTAAGGCCTTATCACTTCATACTAGCCTAATGCTATAGCTTGCTAGTTATCAATCTCCATTTTAGTTCACTCTCCACTCAGCTGTCAAATTGATCTTCCTAAAATGGCTATGTCCTCTCCTCTCTAATTTAATAAACTCCGGTGGCTCCCTATTACCTCCAGGTTCAAATATAAAATCCTTTGACATTCAAAGCCCTTCATAACCTTATCCCTTCCTACCTTTCCAGCCTTCTTGCATCTTCCTTCTCTCTGTAGTCTCTGTGATTCATTGATACTGGATTCCTTACTGTTCCTCACGCAAGCCACTATACCACCAGGTTCTATTAATTTTTACTGAATGGCCCCTATGCTTAGAATTCATTCCCTACTAGTCTCTCTCTCCCACCTTCTTTGGTTTTCTTCTCATCTTTTGCAAGAAGTCTTTCCTACTCCTCCTTGATTTTAGTGCCTTCTTTCTGAAACCACCTCAACTTTATTCTGTTTATATCTTGTTTATACGTAGTAGTTTGTATGATGTTCTTTTCCCCCCCTCCCATTAGAGTCGAGTTCCTTGAGTACAGAGACTGTCTTTTCCCTTTCTTTGTATCCCTAGTGCTTAGTGGTGGCCATCTCCACTCTTTCTGATCTCTATCTGGCCCCTGGACCCAGATGGCTCCAAACAAAAGAGTGAGGTTGGTGATTCTGCACAGCCCTCCCTCACTTAAATCCAATTTACTTGCAAGTTATGGTATCACCTTCCTAATGTCATGGTCCTCTCTGAGAATGAAGGACAAACAAAAAAACAACATTGCTTAGCAAACTGGCTGACACATAATAGGCACTTAATAAATGCTTATTGATTTGACTTTTCTTGACCTTGAGGGCAGGGTCTGTTTTTGATTTTGTCTTTGTAGCCCTGTTCTCTTACACAGTATCTTGTCCACACTATATAAGGCACTTTGAAAAATTATGAATTGAAATACATCTAGTCTAGTCTATACCTGAAAAAGAATACTTGCTAAAAAATCCCCAAGAAGTTGTCATCTAACCTTCCCCTTATTGATGTCTAGTGAGGAGGCACCCACTTCTTCTCAAAGCACCCAATGCAAAACAAGTCTAATTTTTTTTATACATAACAACTTTTAAAATATTTAAAAACAGAAGTCATGGGAATGTCTTTTAAGATTTTAAGTTTTCAGTGAGTTTTCTGTACATCCATACTGATGTCTTTAGAAACAATCTTGGTATTCTTTGTTGATTCTTACTAAAATTTCAAAAGACTAATTTATAAAACAGAATGCCAAGATACTTATTTGCAATGAGAGACCTTAACTACCAAGTGGACTAGAACATTTATGTTTTCTGCTCATCCTATTTACAGGAAAGGAAACCTACTTGGGAAACAATTAAGGCCATAAAATTGTTTATTGAGTATAGAGGCAAGGACAAGAGAGAAGTTCTTGACAGATATTTTTATCAAGCTGTTGTTGTTTTTTGTCCTTCATCCTCAAAGAGGACCGTTAGCCCAAAGGATCCTCTACAATTACTGTTTGTTGACTAAACAAAAAGTGATTTATTAGAGCAAGCTGCTGCCTTCGAAGTAATCTTCCAACAAGGAGCAAAAGAAATGGTATTATTTTAACAAAGATTTCATTTAAAAAATAGAAAAACACAATTTAAATATGATAATGTTTTATGTTACTTCTCATTCATCTACACCTGAAGAAGAAAGGAATAACTCAGGTTAGTGCTTGAATATCCCAAATAGCCGTTCACGTCCACAAGGCTGCTTTCCTATTAGTAGAGTAGCCCATTAATCAACTTTCACTGTGATATTTTTTACTCTTTCTTTACCAGCAAGATGTTTGCCTGTATTAGACATTCTGAATTGTATATATGCCTATGCTCTTATTTCAGTCATCCTGGTCGTAAGGATGTGAGTGGACCTGGCGAAGCTGATCAGACCAGTAGTAGTTTAATAATTTTGAAAGCATAGTCTTATCTGAACTGTATGGCACATGCAACAGGAAATATATTCAAAGTACTTGTTGACTATTACTGTCTTTTCTAATTATGGGTGAAAATATTAGGGAATGGTTATAAAAGAAGACATCATGAGTCCTGCAAAACCCTTCAAGGCCACAGTTAGAAATATTCACTGTTCATAGCACTAGCATTCCTAGAAAGAAATATGTAAATGTGAAATAGCATCTGGCCATGGAATATGGCACTCTCCCCACTTAAAGAAAATCACCTGAGTATTTAATGACTTCTTAGCAGCTGTGAACATCTGAAACAAAAATATAAAGTCTCTTTCTTCTGACCTGTTCAGTAGTCTTTAGAGGCAGGACTTAGATCTAGGACAGATTTTACAATTATGCAAGTGAATAATAACAATTTGTTTTTACAATAAGTGGTGAGCTCTTAACCATGTTCATAATTTAATTTACTGCCTTTAGAAATACCAAGGATATGGATGAGAAATTAGATAAAGAAAACTGTTAATGGATTCAGCTTTCTTTTAAACCCTAAACAAAAGAAAATTCTGAGTATGAGACTCATTAAAATATGTCTTTGAGACATATAACAGTAGGAGCAATCTGTTAAACATAGAGAGCAAAAAAAAATCAACAAATCAGTTTTTTAAAAAATCTACAAGGCTTCCAGGGACAGAGCCAAGATGGCACAGTAGAGAAAGCTTTCAGCTAAGCTCTTCCAACATTCTCCTCCAAACGGCTTGAAATTAACACCTCAAATCAAATTTCAGAGTGGTAGAGAGAACAAAAGGTCAAAGTGAGATATTATTCTAGCCCAAGACAACATAGGAAGTTGGAAAGAGAGATCTGTGACGTGGGAGAGCCGGATGGCCTGGAACCCATGTGGTAAAAGCCCCAGTGGTGAGATTAAGTGGTGGTAACAGAAGCAGTACCAGCTTCTTAAGTTAGCTCTTAAGTTAGAAATTGTAAGAATACCTGGTAAGTGGTTAGAAAGAAATTATAGGGTATCCCTGTGCTAGCACTGTATGTAAGACTAGACATTGTTTGGCAATTCCATTGCCTATACTCGTTTTTTGGTCATAATTCAAGGGTAGAGAGAAGCATTTTCAGTCAAGAGGGAGTGGAAACCCTAAAGGTTAGTATAACTTTCAGCCCCAAATGATCAGGTATCCTGAGGAACAGCATGACTTTTGATCCCAGAGGAGGAGAGGCCCTGTGGAGCAAAATTAATTACAACAACAGGGATCAGGGGCTCTTTCTGGGTAAGAACCAGAATGCATACCAAGAGAGCAATGATCACACCTCTCCCTAAATGACACTATCTTGGGAGCACCAAAAACTTTAAAAGCCCCAGAATCTGCTCTGAAAACAACAGTTCAATAAAGCCTGAAGCTTGAGATAGTGCCCATCCCCCAACACCAGGAACAGAGCCCAATATTAACAGAAAATTCCAAATCAGGAAATAGGGTGAGAAAATGAGCAAACAACAACAAAAAATAATATGACCATAAAAAGCTACCATGGTGATGGGGAAGATCAAGATAGAAATTCAGAAGAAGACAATGAAATCAAAACACTTGCAAGCAAAGTCTCAAAGAAAAAGTGCCATTTGGACACAAGCCCAACAAGAATTTCTAGAAGATGTAAAAAATTATTTTCAAAATTGGAGTGGTAGAGAAAAATTAGGTAAAGAAATGAAATAAAAATTATAAAAAGATGATTAACCACTTGGTAAAAGAGGCACAAAAATACTGACAGCAATAAAACCTTAAAAAACAGATTAGCCAAACAGAAAAAATAATTCCTTAAAAAATTAGAACTGGGAAATTGGAAGCTAATGCCTCAATAAAACTTCAAGAAATCATAACGCAAAAGTCAAAAAGACTGAAAAATAGAAAAAATGTGAAATATCTCATCAGATAAACAAATTACCTGGAAAATAACTCAAGGAGAAAGAGTTTAGGAATTATTGGATTATCTGAAACCCATGATCAAAGATAGAGCCTAGACATTGTATTTCAAGAAATCAGTAAGGAAAACTGCCCCAATATCTTAGAACCAGAAGGTAAAATAGAAATTGAAAGAACCCACCAATCATCTCCTCAAAGAGACCCCAAAAAGAAAACTTGTAGGAATACTTCATAGCCAAATTCCAGATCTCTGTATCAATAAGGCAAGATTCATGATATTGATGGTGACCATGAATATGACTGTATAATTCAGAATTACAAAATATAAGAGATTCTCTGTGTAGAAGGAAGAAGTGAAACATCTATTCAGACACCAGAGGATCATATCCCAAAACCAATAATTCCAATTCGACATAGCAACAACTGTATCCCAAAACTGGTAAGTCCACTTCAGTGCAACAGCAAGGAAATTAAAATGCAATATTGCAGCAAGGAGCCAAGTCATCCTGTAACCTTTCCCTCTGCTGGTGACTTCCCATAAACACTCATTCACAAATCCTAACTGTCTCCTTGCCTGTGTCCTTTCCTCCCTCAGTTCTGAGAGCTTGTAGTTCTGAGAGCCCTTGCAGTTCACTTTGTCTTTGCAGTTCTCTCTCTCTGTCTCTCTGTCTCTTGCAGCTCTCTCTTGTCTTGAAGTTCTGTCTTCTTCACAGCTCTCTCTTCTCTGAGCTTAATGGCTACCTTCAGGATACACACACACACACACAATATACATATACACATATGCATACACACATACATATATATATACACACGCACATACATATGTGTGTGTGTGTGTATTTATATATAACCTATTTAGGGCCCAAGGACTTCACACCTACTTAGCAAAAGGGTATGGGCCTTCCTACAAACAAGCCTCCCTTAATCAAGCTTCTCTTAACTAGCTCCACCTGAGGCCTATTAAGGGGATGGATGGGCAGAGAACATCTTTAATCATGATTAGCACTGCAATCTCTCAGGTCAAAGAGAAAATACTTTAAGCAGCCAGGAAAAAAAATCATTCAAATACCATGGAACCACATTCAGAATCACACAATATTTAACAGCTACCACATTAAAGGAGTGATATAATATTCCAGAAGGCACAAGATCTGAGATTATAAGAATAACTTACCCAGCAAAACTAAGTGTAATTCTTCAGGGAAAATGGATATTTAATGAAATAGAGGACTTTTGAGCATTTTTGATGAAAAGACCAGAGCTGAATAGAAAATTTGACTTTCAAATACAAGACTCAAGAGAAGCATAAAAAGGTAAACATGAAATAGAAATCATAAGGAACTCGATAAGGTTAAATTGTTTACCTTTCTATATGGGAAGATGCGATATGTATCTTCTAAGAACTTTATCATTATTAGTGCAGTTAGAAGGATTAGTGTAGTTAGAAAGGGGATGTGGGAGTGAGTTGATTACATGGGGATGATATAAAAAATAGATAAGCAAGAAACAAGGAGGTCCTGGGAGAAAGGAGAGAAAGAATAGAGAAAATTATCTCACATAAAAGAGGCATGCAAGGAAGAGCTTTTAGAATAGAGGGGAAAATCATGGGGATGAGTGGGTGTTTCAACAATCTGGCTAGCCGCTGCTGTGGGGGTGTAAAACCAATAACAAGCAGCTCACAGAATGCTGCAAGTCCAGATTCTTTTGATCTGCTTTACTAAGGAAAGTAACATTAAGGGGTTAACAGTCTCAACTTAATCCAGCATACAAATATCATTCACTCAGTTCAGGGGAAAAAGCCAGCACCCCGAACCTCAGAGCAAATACAAACAAATTACAAACATCGACAGACCAAATACAATCCATAGTTACCAACATCTGAGTTCAGCCATAACAAGGGCTGGCCCAGAGTCACTCAAGCACTCCTGATTCAGGTCAGAGCTCCGAAAAAGAGAACTCCATTCCCTGGTTTTATATATTTTTCAGGGTCAAGGGTGAGTCACACATTTGACTTACCCACGTGACCTAAAATTGTCACAAAAATGAGACTTAACCCATGTGGTCTAAAAGCCTCTGATGTCACAAGCATGTCACTCAAGCCCATGTAAACTAGGCTTTCCCCTTGAGGCCAGGAGGTTGGCAAGGACTCCTAATTTAATCAAGGAAATAAAAGCCAAACTCTTCAAGGGCACTTGGTTGAATTAAGTGCTAAGAGCCCATTTTGATTGCCAATACAGCGAGCAATACTTGAACCTCACATTTAAATTGGTTAAAAGAGGGAAATATATATATATATGTATATATATGTATATATATATATATATGTATACACACACACACACATATTCAATTGGTAATAGACATCTATCTTACCCAACATGGAATTAGGAAGTGAAGGGGATAGGAAAAAGTGGAGAGAGGGTGATAAAAGAGAGGGCAGATAAAAGAAGGCAGTGCTCAGAAGCCAAACAGACTTTAAAAGAGAGACAGGATAAAAAGAGAGAGAAGGATAAATAAAAGAAAATAGAATGGAGAGAAATGCACAGTTAGTAATGATAAATGTGAATGGGATGAACTCATTCATAAAATTTTAGTAAATTGCATAATGGATTAGAAACCAGAATCCAACAATATGTCTTTTATAAGAAACACACTTGAAACACAAAGATAAACACATAGTTAAAACAAGGGGCAGGGGCAGAACCTATAATGCTTCAACTGAAGTAAAAAAGACAGGGAAAGCAATCATGATCTTAGACAAAGAAAAAGCAAAAAATGGACCTAATTAAAAGAGATAAGCAGTAAAACTACATATTGCTAAAAAGGAACCATAGACAATGAAATAATATCAATATTAAACATATATGCACCAAATGCCATAGCATCCAAATTTTTAAAGGGAAAGCTAAAAGAATTATGGGAGGAAATAGTAAAACTATACTAGTGGGGGACCTCAAATTTCTTTCTCAGAGCTAAATAAATTTAACCATAAAATAAATAAGAAAGAAATCAAGGAGATGAATAGAATCTTAGACGGCTATATATAATAGACTGTGGAGAAAACTGAATGGGAATAGAGAGGAGTATACCTTTTTTCTCAGCTCTACAAGGCACCTTCAAAGTAAAGTGAAAAGGACCTCTGTGCAAAAATAATTATAGTAGCTCTTTTTGTTGTGGCAAAGAAATGGAAATTGGTAGGATGCCCATCAATTTGGGAATGCTGGAAAAGTTGTGGCATGATTCTGATGGAATACTATCATGCTATAAGAAATGATGAGCAGGATGATCTGGAAGAATTATATGAACTTATGCAAAGTGAAATGAGTAGAACCAGGAGAACATTGCACACAGTCACAGCAATATGGTAAAGATGATCAATTGTGAAAGACGTAGCTACTCTGATCAAAACAGTGATCCAAGACAATTCCTAAGGATCTATGATGAAAAAAGCTATCCACCTCCAGAGAGAGAACTGACGAACTCTGAATGCAGACAGGAGCGTACTTTTTAAACTTTTTTAAATTTTTATTGTCATTTCCTCTTTTTTTGCAACATAGCTAATATAGGAATATGGCTTGCATGGCTTCATATATATATAATTGATATCTAATTCCTTACTTTCTCAATGAGAGGGGAGGGGCAGTAAAGAAGGAGAAAATTTGGAACTCAATTTTTTAAATGATTGTTAAACATTTTTACATGTAATTGGTAAATAATTAATGGAATAAATTTAAATTTTTAAAATTAAAAAATAAAAAATCTATGAGATTACAAAAGGCAAATTTTAAAAAATTTAATCGCTGACTCATGTCTTAAATGTGACCATGTTGAACTGGAGAGGAGAAATATCAGCAGAGCCAATAGTGAGTCCTGAGACAAGGGCAGGAATAGAGATGAGGATTTTGGCACTTCCTGTTACAGTGCAGGGGAATCAGAATTGAAGCCAGCACATCAAAAATAATCATGTTATCTCCATTTTAAAAAATGTAACTTCTTGTTCCTTATCAAATGTATGTGTCCATGAGTGACTTGAATGGGCCATAACCTAAGCAATCATTCATTATCTTTTGCTTGGAGATCATGTGGATGGCTTCCTGTTAGCTTGGCTTTTTTCAGAGTTTTTTGAAGTGATTGGACTGATCATGTTGTTTCTACTTTATGTAGGTTTGGCAGCCTTACCCTTAAGTTAAAAAAAAAAGATTTGCATTTGATTAGAAAACTAGATGGCATTGAGCTCCCTTAAGGAAAGTTGCCCAAGAAAATTACTTTTTGATGAAAACATATGGAAAAATATGAAATATTAGATTAGAAAGAACCTTAGAGATCATTTTGTCCCACCATCCACCCAGTGCAAGAATGACCTCTCTAAAATTCAACTTCTGTCAAAACACAGAAAGACTATGTCCAACATGTTACTTTTGGATGAAAAATTCAGCAAAAAAATATTGCCTAATTGACACTTGTATCTATTGTGCTTATTTATACAGATGCACGCATCTATGTATTTGTCAGCAGCTGATTGCATTTTTTCTCATTTTTATTTCCCATTTAAGCGCTTTTACCTACTCTGCCTTTTCATATTTGTAAAAGCTGTCCCAAAAGATGTTTCCTTGTACAACAGCACTTCATTCCTAAATATTTTACTTCCAGTGAAAATTCAATTCAATAATGACTTTTTATTTTAAAAGGTGCTTCCATATTTATGTCCTTACTTGATCCTTTCAACAGCCCCACGAGGTAGGTAGAGACAATATTATTAAGTACGTCTTACAGATGAGGTAACAGAGGGACAAAGAGATGAATTGACTAGCCCAAAGTCATATAGCTAATTTAGATAAACACTTGGCACCAGTATCATATATGACAAAAGCTTGTTCCAACTTCGACTGGCTGTATGCAGCCCAGCTGTTATTTGGTTTCCCACATTCTTTCTGTCTTTATAATAAATGTGGATCATCAAAGCAGTTTTGATCAAGTAACTCAATTGAACCAATTGTAAACATTTCATAGATTATACAAGCTATATCATTGTCATAGTCCATTCTTTTGGATACATAAGTACAGATAGAGGCTTAGGCCCAGCAAGTTGGCCCCACAACTATACCATCCTGGGCATATATCTTTGGGCTTAGGAGAAGCTCTGAGGAAGAAGTAACAGGATGGAGAGGCAGAGTCGGCCCTTAGCTAGATGCACAAAACTCTTCATTGCCCTCACCTGCAAATCCTACTTTGGTTTTAGGCAAATTTATGGACAAAGCAAGAACTTGGCAAAAGTTGAGCAAAATTTCTTTCTCTTTCTTCCCATCCATATCCTCATTTTCCTGAGTCCTTCCTACCAAGTAATCAGTGATCCTTCCTCCCTTGTACCCACTATCTAAACTTGCTACAGGGAAAGGATTCTTATCATCAATGGTAGGATGAACATTGGACTAGGAAGTCGGGTGATATGGGTTCAAGTCCTAGCTCTGACATCAGCTACCTATGAGATCTTGAGGAAGTCACTGAATAGCTGTGGGCTTCAATTTTCTCATCTGTTATAACAACTCACATTAAAGATGACTTATTCTGTGTAAAGAAAAGGAGAAAGAAAATGGGGAAGGAAGGAAGAAAAGAAAGAAGGAAGGGAGAGAAGGAAGGAGGAAGAAAAGAGGGAAGGGGAAGGAAAAGAGGGAAGAAGAAAAGAAGGAAGAAAGGAAGGAGGGAGAAATGGGGAGGAAGGAAAGCAGTAAAGAAGAGAGGGAGGGAAGGAGGAAAAGGAGAAGGGAGTCAGGGAAGGAAGAAAGAAGAAAAGAAGAAAGAAAAAAGGAAGGAAGGAAGAGTGGGAGTGAGGAAGGGAGGTAGGGAGGAAGGCAGTAAAGAAAAGAGGGAGAGAAGGAAGGAGAAAAAGAAGAAGGAAGGTAAAAAAAGAAAAAAAGAAATAAGATAAAGAAGGAAGGAAATCACAGGAAAGAATTCCAGCCTCCTGGAATGCACAAAAGAAAATTATTCTTTAGTATAGCTTCTAGAGATGTGTCACTGCAGAGGTGAATACATCCTTTTGGGAATTGAATAAATGTTGATTATGATAGTCTATTTTTCTGGTACTCACTCTCTTCTGATTACTTAACTGAAATGAAGGTTAT
Source organism: Phalanger gymnotis (assembly GCA_028646595.1). Lineage (NCBI taxonomy): Eukaryota > Metazoa > Chordata > Mammalia > Diprotodontia > Phalangeridae > Phalanger > Phalanger gymnotis. The sequence continues at coordinate 255,175,460 of CM053625.1, forward strand.
ACCATGCATATATAATCAGTATTTCTGCTATTTGGAATGGAGAGATAATTATTTGTAGATGTCTGCTTTATGAGCTTATAACATTCCCTGTGGGGTGTACTTTATTCTCTTTAACCAAAGAAATAAAATTGCTATTCCTCAAAGATAAACTTATCTCTTTAAATGATGGACACAGAGGCATAGATCTGTGTTCACACACACCCATATATAGAAGTCTTTTTTTTTTGCACAGTATCAACTAACTCAGCTGGCATGTTTAAATCTCATTTTAAAAGATCAGGGAAATAACTAGTTCAGAAAATAACAATCTGGCTACATTTTTTCATGGATCAAAAATTAATTTTATTCTAAAACAGTTAACAGGATGTATTAAAAATGACTCTTACATTTTCAAGTTTTTCAAAGTGTGAAAAATCTGTTCTTAATGGTATTTAAAAAAATACTCATCAACAAGCACCGTTTTCTGATTTTCTTGACACAAACCATTAAAACATAGAGCTTAGGACCAGAACCTCAAGGTCCAGGTTAAATAAGAGCACCATAGGAGCTCCAAATATTTCAAACGCCTATTCTCTCTCTTTTTAAAAACAGAATATAGATATGGGAAGATATTCAAGCTCAGCTGCTCAGAATGTTGGGTGATTTCATGAAACCTAAAAATTGGTTTTATTGTTAAACTATAAAACATCCCATATACATTTCTCTGATTTATGATTGGCCAGATAAAAAGATGGTCCAGTACTGTTAGTAAGCATCAGGAATGACCAAGAGACAACCCAAGTTATTTATTTACTATCAATTCAAAGTCATGCCACCTAGAGCAGTGAGGTCAAAGAAATAGAAATGGCAGCCATTGAACCATAAGTAAGGATCCTTTACAGTTTGCATATTGACCTAGAAAACCAGATATTAATATTATCTTATTATGCTTATTTTATTTGTATTTATCTTGTTACATATTTGCCAATTTCATCTGGTTCAGGCTGAACTTAGGTGTTTTGTTGGCTGCATACGGCCCATGAGTCATGTTTTGGACACCTCTGATCTAGAGGATGATACAAACACAAAATCATCCAGACCATGTTGGGTAAACCTCTGTGACAAATTTAGGGGAGGACATAGACAAGAGTCCCATGGGATGGGTTAGGATTTACATCTTGGAGAGTTTCTCCACATTGATGAGATCACAGACCCATCAAAGTCTTAAGCAGTTAAAAAAACAAGTGAAAAATTCTACCTCTGAGAAATGAAACTAGTAAATGACAATGACTACTGTGAGCATTTTTTCCTGTTATTTCTAGAGGCATTTTAGTCAGGTAAGTAAGAATAAGACAGGACTTGTGAGGGGCAGGGTCAGAAGGCAGATTCTGATCACAGATTTCCTGCTAATTTGGTTGGAGAGTCACTACACTTCAATGTACATCAGTTACCATGTTTATAAAATGTTGGGGCTAGACTAGACAATACCCAATGTCCGTTTCAGCACCCAAATTCTGTGACTTGAAGCGCATACACTAATTTTCATTATGTCTCCAACTTTGATCTCATTTTACAGTAAAGATAAAACCTTATCCAAGTCTACATAGAAAGGGTTTTTGCAAACCTAAAAGAGTTTGTTATGTAGGGCATGTCTAACTCAAATTATTACTCTATGTTTTGTTGTATTTTTTATTTATTTTGTTCAATATTTCCAATTACATTTTAATCTGTTCACAATTGGAAGTGTGTGTATTTGAAATCTTTGATGCAGGACACATTGGTAGGATATTCTTGTTCACTCAATCACAAGAGGAAGGGGAAGCCAAGCTAATATTTCCTGTTCCTTAAAGTTGTTGCTTCCCCTCTGTAGCCATGTTCCCTTTTTAGTGTGTGTGTCTGCTCCCTCAAATGTGCCTCAAACTCTCAAACTTTTGGATAAGGTGTTTCCCCCCAAGCAAATTGCTGATAGAAGATGCAGGTGGGGAAAAGGAGAAAGAAATCTTCTCTTCCTCCTGGGGTCTCCTATAAAGAAAATAAATACAAAGTAGATAAATGTAAGACAATTAGAGAGAAAGAAAATTAGTGGTGGTGGGGAATCACAAAACACTTCATGTAGGAGGTGGTGTTTAAGTTATGTCTTGAAGGAAGAGAGAGATTCTATGAAGTATAGGTGAGGAAGGAGTGCATTTCAGGTATGGCCACTTTAAAGGCAGAGACAGAAAAAATACTGTCGAATGAGGGATAGAAAGAAGCCTAGTTTGGCTAGATCTCAGAATATACAAGGAAGAGTAATGTCTAGTGAGGCTGCAATAATAGGTTGTAAGGAGATAGATTGTAAAGAAGGGCTTTAAAAGCAAACAGACAATTATTTTTATCCTAGAGATAATAGGAAAGCCCTGGAGTTTATTAAATAAGGAAGTAACCACTTTAATCTATTGTGTGTCTGTGTCTCCCCTTGTTCCTTAAAAATATTAATATATTTTATTATTACATCACCTTTTTTTCTGAATATATTCCCCCTCCTTGTACCCAGAGAGCCATCTCCAATAACCAGGAATAAAAAAAAATGGGGGGAAAAGCAGTTCAGCAAACTTAATGAATGTATCAACTACATCTGACACATCCATAGTTTCCCACAGTTCTTTTGGCTTTTAAAACATAACATGGAAGAGAGAGAGGTGGAAAATTAAGCATGATCTTTATGACAGCAAAGCATTCAATTTATTTGGCTATTCTTCTTTCCATTTACATTATTTTAGTAATGCATACTATTTTCATGATTCTGTCTACTGGAATTTGCATCAGTTAATAAAAGTCTTGCCATGCTTTTCTGAATTCTTCATATTCATTTCTTATAACTCAGTAATATTCCATTACATTAATGTATCACAACTTGTTTAGCCATCTCTCAATTGATAGGTATATCAATTGTGTTTCCAGTTCTTGAATACCACTGATGTGCTGCTGCGAATATTTTTGTGTATATGAGACCTTTTTATCTAAAGTTTTCTTCAGGTATATGATTAGCAATGGAATCTCTGTCTTTGGGGAGAGGGAAGAAAAAAAGGGAAGAAAAGAAATGTACTTGATTACTTTACATATTTAAAATAAAATATATTCTATTATATATCTTAAAAATAGCAAGTTGTACAAAGACAGAGGATTTTCTATTTGATCCTGGAAGTAAAAGAAGATAGCTGAAGTTTTTGAGTGGAGGGAAGAAGGAAATGGTGACATGTATTTTAGAAAGATTATTTTGGCAGCTGAATGGAGAATTACCTCGAGTAGGGACAGACTTCAGGTGGCGATACCAACCAGAAAGTTTTTGCAATAATAAGAGCTTCAATCAGAGTGGTGGTTTAATGAGCAGAGAAGGAGATATACATATGTATATATGTAGCTATGTCATATACGTATATCTTCATATATATGTGTGTCTGTTTGAAAAATACTTTCTATGAGAAGAAAAAAAATAAAAGGAAAAATTCAACCAAACCAATCAACACGTTGAAAACAATCTGACATGTTCCATACCCACAGACTCCGAACTCTGCACTTTGAGGAAGTGACAAGTAAGATCCACCCCCCCATTTCCTCTTTTCATTTTGGGTGAAAAAGAGTTAGTAAAGCAGGATAAGTAAGCATGGGTAGGTTGTAACGGATCACCAATATCATTACATTATTTTTCTCCAAACCCACCTGCGTTCCAGACTTTCCTGTTGAGGGTAACTACCATCCTTCCGGTCACCCATGTTCACAGACATGGTGTCACCTTAGCTTTCCTCATTCACCTCATGTATCAAATCTGTTACCAGATCTTATGGATTCATTCTATGTCCACCTTTCTCCCATCTGTCCCCTTTTGCTTAGGAAAAATTTGATTTTCACTGTAGAAGATGATATGAATGGATGGAAAACACAGTGAACTTTTGCCCTGGATGTATGGGAGCATCTCTGTGACCTAGTCTTGTAGAAGGAATAAGAAGTCTATGAGCTAGACAGTGTAGTACCTAGAGTTCTGAACACAGGAAGACAAGTTCAAATTCTGTCTCAGACACTAACTAGTTATGTGACTTTAGGCAAGTTATTTGAAGAAATTTTGACGTGTCTGTCTCAATTTCCTCATTTGCAAAATGAGGACAACAATAGCATTTACCTGCCAAGTTTGTTGTAAGGATCAAACAATGTACTATATATAAAATGCCTTGCAAACTTTAAAGTGCTCTCTAAAGACTAGCTATTATTAGTAGCATTTTCTTCATTTTTCTGCAACCCTCATTCGTCCCCATCAGGATAACAGTCCACTAAGTAGCTATTGGTAAGCAGAGTGCTCAGAGACCAATCATTATAAGTGGTACCATACTACCTTAGGCTTTTTCTGTGGCTTTGTAGAAATAATCCCAGATTTCTGTATGACTACATTCTAGACACCCACATTAGAAGCTGCAGATCATTATGAGAAAACTGTAGCCTTCAAGGCTGCAAAACCTAGTAGTCACCGCCCTTTGATCTCTGCTCTATATATCTTTATATTATTGACCTATTGCTTTACATCAGACACTAGCTTAACTTACACTCTTTTCTGACTGTTGTTTGCTGCCAAATGATGACTCTGCTTTATGCCTAAAGACAAACTCACTCTTCCACCATCAGATAATTAGCAAATCACTAGGTAGAGGGATGATGTACTGACAAACTTTTTTTTTAAACTTTATTCTTCTGATACCGTGAAGTAGCTTCCTCATACTCCTCTCTTCCCAAGGTCATCCTGCCACAGTGAGTGGTACCAAGCCATAGTTTCTACCCTGATTATATCAATAAGCACATAAGCACATTCTTGGGCTCAGTTAGCTGAAACAGGCTATGTCTTCTCTAGTGGTGGAACCACAGTATATCAGTACTACCTATGACTAATTCTGAAAATCAGAGGTTACGAGTTCTTGATGTGTCTTATTAATGACAAGTTTGGTGGGAGGGGAGCCAAGATGGAGGATTAGAGGCAACCAAGCTGAAATCTCTCAAAATCCTCTCCAAATAACTTTAAAATAATGTCTCAAATAAAATTTTGGAGTTGCAGAGCCAACAAAAGGTCATTGTGAAACATTTTTCTGGCTTAAGAAAACTTAAGAGGTTGGCAGGGGAAGTTTGTAACATGGTGGAAGCCTATTTTGATCCCACACACATGGCAGCAGCAACAGTGGCCATAGCATCAACAGCTGTTTTGAGAGCTTTCAGTTGAGAGATGGTAAGGGGGTCAGATAAATGGTCAGAAAGAGATTATAGGGGATCCTTTGCTGGCACTGATTTGCAACTCTATTGCTCATACACGTTCCGGGTTGCAGTTCCAGGATGGAGAGGAGCCCTGGGAGTCAGTCGCAAGACAGCAGGGGCCATGATCAGAGTTCTAAGGAAAAGAGATAGCTTGTTTGTAGTTGCAGGGGACCAGGGGCCCTTCATGGGTAAAGACAAGAGTGCAGATGAGGACAACAGTGATCATGCCTCTCCAAGGATCACACTACTTTCGAAGCACCAAAAAAAAAAAAAACCCTGAAAGACCAAAAACAAACCCCAAACTTGCAGACCTTAAGAATTAGCTCTGAAAACAGCAGCACAAAAACTCTAAACTTGGGATACTGCTTCTGTACTCCTGGTACAGGAGTTACTGCCTGGTACAGGCAGAGCCTAACTTCAGCATAAAGTTAAAAGTCAAGAAATAGGATGGAAAAATGAGCAAACCACAACAGAAAAAGAACTTGAGCATAAAAAGCTACTACAGTGGTAGGGAAGACCAAGACATAAACTCAGAAGAATACAACATTGTGAAAGCAGCTACAAGCAAAGCCTCAAAGAAAACTGAGAACTAGATCAAAGCCTAACAAGAATTCCTTGAAGAGTTAAAGAAAGATCAATGTGGTAGAGAAAAAATTGGAAAAAGAAATGAGAGTGATGCCAGAAAGTTATGAAAAGAGAATCAACAGTTTGGTAAAAGGCATAAAAAGTACTAAAGAAAATAATAGCTTAAAAAACAGAATTGGCTCAATGGTAAAAGAGGCACAAAAATTCACTGAAGAAAAGAATTCCTTAAAAGACAGAATTGGCCAAATGGAAAATGGGAAAAGAGGTACAAAATCTCACTAAAGAAAATAATTCCTTTAAAGTTAGAATTGGGCAAGTGGAAAGTAATGATTTCATGAGACATCATGAAAAAATAAAACAAAGTCAAAAGACTAAAAACAAAATAGAAGAAAATGCATAATAGCTCATCAGAAAAACAAATGAGGTGGAAAATAGATTACAGAGTAATAATTTAAGAATTATGGGATTACCTGAAATTCATGATCAAAGATAGAGCCTAGACATCATTATATTATAAGGGAAAACTGCCCCAATATCTTAGATTCAGAGGGTAAAATAGAAATTGAAAGAATCCATCAATCATCTCCCGAAAGAGATCCCAAAAGAAAACTACCAGGAATATTATAGCCAAATTCCAGAGTTCCCAGGTCAAAGAGAAAATACTGCAAGCACCCAGAAAGTAACAATTCAAATGCTGTGGAGCCATAATCAGAATCATGCAAGATTTAGTATCTTCCATGTTAAAGGAGCAGAGGGCTTGGAATATTATATTCCAGAAGACAAAAGAGCTAGGATTACAACCCAGAATAACCTACCCAGAAAAAATTGAGTAGTGGGAAAATAGACATTTAACGAAATAGAGAACTTTCAAGCAAAAAGATCAGAGAAGAATAGAAAATTTGACATTCAAACAGAAGACTCAAGAAAAGCATAAAAAGGTAAACACAAAAGAGTAATCAAAAGGGTCTCAATAAAGTTAAACTGTTTACATTACTATATGGGAAGATGATAGATGTAACTCCTAAGAGCTTTATCATTATTAGGGCAATTAAAAGGATTTTACATAGACAGAGGGCATGTATGTAAGTCCATTAAGTTGGAATGATTTCCAAAATATATGAAGAGATGACAAAGAAGGGTGCACTGGGAGAAGGGGGAAAGGAGAGGTAGAATCAGGAAATTTTCTCACATAAAAGAGGCACACAGGGAGAACTTTTACAATGGAAGGGAAAATGGGAGGGATGGTGAGCAATGCTTAAGCCTCACTCTCACTGGAAATGGTTCAAAGAGAAAAGAATGTGTATATGTATATACTCTGTTGTGTATAGAAATGTAACTTACCCAATAGGAAAATATAAGGCAAAGAGGATAAAAGAAAGAGATAAGATGATAAAAAGGAGGACAGATTAAGGGAAGCTGTGTTTAGAAGCAAAAATAAACTTTTGAGGAGGAACAGGATAAAAAGAGAGAGAACAAAAAGAAATAGAAGAAAATATTGTAGCAACAATCTGCTAGCAGCTACGGTGGCTGTGTAAGACCAACAACAACCAGCACACGGAAGGACTGTTAGCCCAGATTCTTTGATCTGCTTTTCTAAGAAAAGCAACTTTAAGAGGTTTACATCTTACTTTAATTAAACATGTATATCATTCACTTAGCTCAGGAGTAAAAAGATCAGCCCCCTGAACTTCAGGGCAAACACAAACAGAAATTACAAACATCAACAGACAGACCTTGTCTGATTCGAATCACAATTCATAGTTACCAGAGAAGCACCAACATCTATCTGGGTTACAAACCCCAGGGGGTTATGTCAACGGCTTGCCCAGAGTCTTGTCACCCATACTCTTTCAGTGAGTGTACCCCCCGAAAGTCAAACACCAACCTCAGATCTTATATACCCATCTCAGGGCCCTGGGGCACTTGATTACCTCAGTGCTGAGAAGCACTTAAACAAAGAACAGCGAAAAGTCTTATTTAGGGTGTGGGAAAGTTAGTTAATCCCTAGTACTGCCATATACAGGGTTTCCAATCAATGACTCCTAACTGTCTTAGTGCTGAGAAACATTCCAAGGCAAAAGATCCCACTTTACCTGCTCCATTCAAACAAAGGCCAGAATCATAAAAAGCACTTAAGAGGAGAACAGCAAAAAGCCCTGCCCTGATTACCACTACAAATGTGATGGAGGGAAATACACAGTAATCAAAACTGTGAATGGGATAAACTTACCCATAAAACAGAAATGGATAGTTAGAATGAATTAGAAACCAGAATCCAACAACTTGCTGTTTACAAGAGACACTCTTGAAACAGAAAGACACACACATAGTTAAACCAAAGGGCTGGGGCAGAATCTAATACATTTCAGCTTAAGTAAAAAAGACAGGGGTAGCAGTCATGATCTCAGACCAAGCAAAAGCAAAAATAGCCCTAATTAAAAGAGATAATCAGGAAAACTACATTTTGCTAGAAGATAGGTAATATAAAAATTTTTTTACAGCAAGTTTCTCTGATAAAGGCCTCATTTCTCAAGTATATACTGAATATAGAACTGAGTCGAATTTATAAAAATAAGAGCAATGCCTCAATTAATAAATGGTCAAAGGATGTGAACAGTTTTTAGAAGAAAAAATTAAAGCTATCTATAGTCATGTGAAAAAAATTCTCTAAATCACTATTGATTAGAGAAAGGCAAACTAAAACAACTCTGAGGTACTACCTCACACATATCAGAAATGACAAATGTTAGAGGGGATGAGGGGAAAATAGGTACACTAATGAGCTATTGGTAGAGTAATGAACTGGTCCAAGTATTCTGGGCAACAATTTGGAACTAGGAGCAAAGGGCTATAAAACTATGTGTGCCCTTTGACTCAGGAATACCACTGTTAGCTCTGTACCCCAAAGAAATAAAAAAAGAGAAGGACCTACATATACACAAATATTTATAGCAGCTCTTTTTGTCGTGGCAAAGAATTAGAAATTGAGAGGATGTTTATCAATTAAGGAATGACTGAACAAATTATAGCATATGATTGTGATGGAGTACTACTGTGCCTGGGAAATTATGAGAGGGGCAGTTTCAGAAAAAAAAATACGTCAAGACCTATCTGAACTGATGTAAGTGAGGTAAGAAGACCTAGGCTATCACTGCGCACTGTGCACATGTTGTAATGATGATCAACTGTCAAAGACTCGGCTACTCTGATCAATAGACGATCCAAGACAATTCCAAAGGACTCATGATCAAAAAAATGCTGTCCATCTGTGGAGAGAGAACTGATGAACTCCGAGTACAAATTGAAGTATAATTTTTTCATTCGCTTTGTTTTTCTCACTTTTTTTTTGGCAACATGGCTAATATGGAAACGTTTTTGCATGATTTCAGATGTATAATTGATATCATATTTGTTGCCTTCTCAGTGGGTGGAGGAATGAGTGGGAAGGAAAGAGAGAATTTGGAACTCAAAATTTAAAAAGAAAAGAATGCTAAAAATAAAAAATAATTTTTTTTTGCAAAAACAAGTTCATTCATTCAACAGATCTCCAATGCTATAGAATGACAATCTGTCATAATACTATATCTTCCGTACGGAACATCAGTTCCTCTTTTTGCCACCAATAAATCACATCCTCAACAAGTGCTTGTTAAGCACTTACTCTATACCAGATACTGTGCTAAGTGCTGAGAATGCAGTAAAAGGCAAAAACAGTTCTTGCTCTTAAGGAGCTTACATTCTAACAGGAAGGAAGACAAATATGTAAATAAATGTATAGGATACATACAGAGTAGATGGTTAATAACCTTAGAGAAGGAAACTCTATCAGCTGGAGAGACTAGGAAAGTACTCTTACAGAAGGTGGCATTTTGAGTCTTGAAGGAAGTCATCTTTTACTCAATAAACATTTATTAAATCTCTTCTTATGCAGAGCACTATATTTACACTCATTATTTATAGGCACTTACTTACAATACCAATATGTCACATAGCATAGTCTAGTTTGCACTGTTTTTTTTAAGATCCTATCTTTCAGACAGGTTATGGTATATACTGGGAGTTGAAGAGGACCCAGTGTTTATAACAATACTGGACAGAGCCAAATAAATGATGTTTGGACCTTGACCAGAGCCCCGGAAAAGTGATCTTTGGATACTGGTTATTATATACTTCTTCCTTTCCAATAGCTTCATAACAATAATAATTTAGATTTCTACAAAGATATTTGCAGAGGAATTAGCACAAAGGTTGTCAACAGACATACTGTGGGAAAAATCCATAGGTCACTCATATAACAAGAATGAAAGATTATCAAAAGAGAATCTATGCACTACATTGATATTCACACAGTGTCAAGAAATCTAGAATCCACTGGCTTTCTGGTGGATTGATGGCAGGACATGGACAAGAATTGTACCAGATGGACAGCCAAAGGTGGTTTTCAATTTGAATCACTGGACAATGTATTCACATCAATTAAATCACAGACTCATATAATGGTTTATGATTGTAAAGTGCTTTTATATCTTTCCTATCAGATTGAAAGTGCCTCCAGGAAAGGGACAGGGTCTTATTTGTGTTTATATGCCCAGTGGGTTTGCGGCTTGTTTGTTTCTTTAGATTTGTGATTTTGCCAGTGTAAGAAGCTCTCTGTGAAAATTTCTGTGTACCAATGCAGACTGGCAACTTTTGAGAAAGGAAGGAAGGAAGGAAGGAAGGAAGGAAGGAAGGAAGGAAGGAAGGAAGGAAGGAAGGAAGGAAGGAAGGAAGGAAGGAAGGAAAGAAGGAATTTCTTATTAAGCATCTTTTATCTATTGTTCCTCACAACCCTGGGAGACAGGTTTTTATTGACCCTATTTTACAGTTGAGGAAACTGAGGTAAACAGATATTAAGAAATTTACCCAGGGTCACAGAGCTAGTAAGTGTCTGAGACTGGATAGGGACTCAGATCTTCCTAATTCCAGGCTCAGCACTCTAACCACTGCACCACCTAGCTGACTCCAAGGTGAAGAGGCTGGGACTCACTTAAGATCACACAGACAGTATGTGTCTTAGGTCACACCTTGTCCTGGCTCTGAGGAGAGCCTTCTATCCACTAGTCAATGGAGCATTGTACATAGTAAACGCTAGAGACATGTTTGTTTTTTATGATGATTTATTGCTTCTGTCTCATATATACATATGTCATCAATAATGTCTGGCAATAAGTTTGCATCAAGGAGCCAGAAACACAATGTGGTAAAACAAAGTAACTCAAAGAAGGCAAAGGACACCAATCAATCTTCCATGTTTTCAAAGTACACAGAGGTCCGAAAACCAAGTACGATGTAGAAATATTGCTGCCAGGAACACCAAGGGATGATGTCAGTGATCTAATTCAAAGCTGGGTAATATCCCCATTACTAGAAGAAAGCTTACAGAAATAGGATACTGTGGTAATTACATTGTTACTTTCTCTGATATTGTCTCAAATGTTCAGACACATGCTGATATTGGATTCTACCTATTGTTCTGATTTTTAAAGAAATCAGCAGCTGGCTAGCTGAATTAGTTTATTTGTAAAATATTTGCTACCCTATTTGTTCCGTTAGGGAAAAATAAAAAGTCTCATCATCATCATTATTACTATTATTATTATTGGAACAACAAACCCAAAGATGTATACAGCAGAGGTGTTCCCTGAGGACTGATTTCCCTTTTAACTTCCTGGAGTCTCTTCAGGGCTCAGGCTGATGGTATGAGAAAGTCGTCCTGTTTAAATTCAGCCACAGAAAAATCACTTAGATTTCATATTGTGATATTGAAGTATAGTTTCCTTAAATTAAAAAGCAAAACATAGTAATGTAAAAAAATTGGCAGACATAAGTCACCTAAAAGGAAGTAGACACAATCACCTCTCAAAGTCAGTATTATTTTCCTCTCCTCCTCCACCCTCAACAGTCCAACGCTCAAATAACAAGAGTGCCAAGATGTGAGGATCCTCAGGGCAAGCTACTATAATGGAACAACTCATAATAAAGAGGAACTAGATGATATGGGAGCAGGATTTACCACAGATACTGCCCATAGCCACTGCTTCTCAACTAGGTGGTGGGTGCCTCTCACTGAAGTCTGTGGGAGTTTTAACTATTATGATACTGTGTAGATGTTTAGAGAGCTCAAGCGTTGTGTATTGGTATGGCTTAGCAAGATGGGAATGAAGCTCCAAATGGTTTCTCTGATGCCTCACAGGTAGGAGAGAGATTACTGCCTGTCCCATCCTGGTCCTAAGGGTGGGGAAAATCTCTGCATGCACACATGTAAAAAGAATTACATTCACCTCTCCATCCTCCACTATTCTCTCTCTCTCTCTCTCTCTCTCTCTCTCTCTCTCTCTCTCTCTCTCTGTCTACCTGTCTCTCTTTCTCTGTCTCTCTCTGTCTCTGTCTATCTGTCCGTCTCTCTCTCTCTGTGTCTCTCGTTCTCTGTCTCTGTCTCTCTCTGTCTCTATCTCTCTGTCTCTGGCTCTCTCTCTCTCTCTCTCTCTCCCTCTCTCCCTCTTCCTCTTCCTCTCTCTCTCTTATTTTCTCTTCCCATTGTTCTTTTTAGAAATACCCACCATTGGGGGCAGCTAGGTGGCACAGTGAATAGAGCACTGGCCCTGGAGTCAGGAGGACCTGAGTTCAAATCTGACCTGAAACACTTGACACTTACTAGCTGTGTGACCTTGGGCAACTGCCTTGCCTTCCCTCCCTCCACTATATACTTATCCAATCACTGTCTATTTTTGGGTGGCATCATCAATCATTATGTTCCTTGCATTAAAATAGCCAACCAACTAAAATGTAATTTTAAAACAGAGGTAGAATTTCTTTTTTCATGATTAATGAGTTTATATATGTGGGATGGGGTATCGCATATGTGTATATTGCTAGAATGGGAGGAAGTTTACAATTTAGTAATGAGTGGACCAAAGTAGTGATGTTTTGGCCCTGGCCAGGCAAAGAAGAGTGATGTTTGGATATTGGTCATGCTTTACTTCCCCCTCTCCAACTATTACTTTACAACTATAACAGATTTCCCAGAACAAAAGGTGGGGGGGGGGGGGAAGGGAAGCAGCAAAGGTAACCATCTTCCAAGGTCAATAAGAATTGTAAGGTTTGGTCTTTCCATTGGCCCAAATGGGTTATTCAGTAACTTCATCAAAGACTTCCTGCTTATTTAATTGACATATTTCTTGCTGGAGAATTTGACCTTTTTATCATTGCAGGACTTCAATTTTCAACTGCACTGATATCAAACAATTAAGGAGAGGAACATTACCAAAGGGAACACATTATTCTGCACAGCTCTGCTGTCAGAATGTCCAACAGAGTGTTTAAAGACAAAGGCTGTGAACAAGAACAGTGGTGTTGACTTGCTTAGATACAAATAATAAAAACTTCTAACTTGATGTCACCTCTCTCTGAGGTACCTTTAGGTAAGAAATATCTGATATCGGAAGAGTGCAACAAGATAACCTTACCAATAAAAATAAAGAAGGAGCTCTTAACTTGAGGTCCATAAATTTTCTTTTTTAAAATTTAAACTATATTTAAATATAATTGGTTTCTTTTGTAATACCATGTTCTCTGTTTTATTAATTTAAAAACATTACTCTCAGTAGTCCACAGCTTTCACCAAACTATAAAAGGGGTCTGTGACACCAAAAGGGTTAAGAATCCTATTAGATCACACGCAAGATTGTACCCCAGAAAAGTTTCCAAATCTACCTTTCTCTTGCCTCTTGTCACTTCCTCTTTCCCATCTATAATAAGCATTGTAGCATATAAGATGGTGTTAGGATCTGGGAGACCTAGATTCAAAACTAATTATCAATTATCATTTCAAAGCAGATGATTCCCAGATCTAGATAGCCAACCTGACTCTCCTGAGCACTTGTCCTGAATCATCAATAGTTTTTGGATATTTCTACTTGGATGTACCATAGGAATCTTATATTCCAAGTGTCCAAAACATGGTAGATAGAAGGCTACTCATTCTCTCCTTCTCCCCACCCAATACTCTTCCTAATTTCTATCAAAGGCACTTAATGAATGTTTGTTTATCAATTTATTAAACTTGAATACTTACTAGCCATGTAAGCATGGGCAAACCATTTAATTTCTCTGAGATTCAGTTTCTTCATCTGAATAATGGGGATAATACTACCTGTCGTACCTATCTCTCATGGTAGTAAAGGGGCTAAAACAATATAATATATACAAATCATATTATGTATACGTTCATTATTATTATCCCCTTTACCCAATTTGAGGATCTAATTACCTCAATACTATCCTCTGACTATCCAAAGCCCCATCCCCCTATGGTAGCAGCCCATCCAAACATGCACACCCTTAAAGTGTCCCATGATCACAACTGACCTTTCTCCATTCTCACCCAACCAAATTTCTAACTCCTTGCTTTGACCTCAACTAAAGGTTATAATGCAATTCACACCAACATATGAAAAATTAATAACACTTAGCCCTTCTAGATGTGTTCACATTTCAGGAGAAAATCCAAATGGACTTATAATTTCTGGAATGCCAGGGATCATGAGGGAGATATATTGATGACACAAAACCTTTTTCAGCCCTCATAATCATATCATGTGGGCAGGCACATGCTCTGCCTATGGATGAGGTAGGAAAGTGCTGATTACGTGGTTCCTAAGAAGGATCTAGGCTACTTTTATTTGTTCTATGTGGTACTTAAAATAGTTATGCACAGATTGGCACTTGGAATCATAAAATTTTAAACCTGGAAGAAATCTGAGAAATTGCTGCAAAAAATGAGATATGGGATTGGAGGACAAATATCCCATTTTTTAAAAATTAGGCGGTGGGGGGAAGGTGAGAAGAGACTAGAGTCTGCAACCTACAGACCAATGAACTTTGCTTTGATTCCTAGGAAAATGGATCATTAAAGAAATGGTTAATTAACATTTCAAAAGGGAAGTGATGATTACAATGAGCAAGTAAGTTTTTTTTACTAATAACAAGTCATGCCAGGATAACCTTATTTCTTTTTTTTTTTTTAAAGTGTTACTAAACTGAAAGATGAGGGGAATGCTGTAGATAAAGTTTACCAAGATTTTTACCAAGGCATTTGTTAAACCATCCCATATTATTCTTGTGGAGAAGATATAGAGATGTGGACTACATGACAATACAATTAAGGGGACTCAGAGCCAATTGAAGACCCAACTCAAAAAATAATAATTAATGGTTTGATGTCAATGTGGCAGGATGTCTCCAATGGGGGTGCCTTAGTGAATCATTGTTTAGCTCTTTGGTGTTTAACACACCCATCATCAAGGACTTCAAAAATAGATGGCACTCTTATCAAATGTAGATGACACAAAGCTGGGAGGGATAGCTAATACACCGCTGATAAGGACTTGATGCTCCTCAGTCCCTTCCCTGAGTAAACTTCAGCATATTTTTAGCCACTTTCCTACACCAACCCCAATTTTTCAATTTTCTTTCCTTCTGTTTTGTGTGTGTGTGTGTGTGTGTGTGTGTGTGTGTGTGTGTGTGTGTGTGTGTGCACGTGCTGGGCAGACTCTTAAGTACTGTCTGCTAATTCTTATGGGGGTGGTATTGGAAATGATTGGACAGAATCCCTGTAGCCCCAAGGTTCACTACTTTAGGGCCAGATCCCCAGTCGCAAGGCAGCATGTTTTCAGCTTGTTCATTCCTCCCCTCCCCTCTCCTACTTTATTTTAAGTCAACTTCTCCTTTTGAGGTTGGGGCTTAGGGGTTAGGGGGTGCTGAGAGAGTGATAGTCTCAGAGGTCTCTATATTAGGATCACTGCTACTATCATTAGAGGGGATGTTGGGAGTAGCAAAACCAAGCAAATACTCTAGTATTAAAGCTTTCTGGTATTAATTAAAAAGTTTTCACCACATATTATTCTTTTTCATTGTATGGACATGGTTCTAATTAAATTTAGAGTATAATTCCTTCATTTGGAGATTGACTGGTGGCGAGATTGCAGAGAAAGTCACTAATCTACCCTCTTGCTAGTCACATGATTCCAGCTATGTAATGTAGCAACCAAAAAAAAGTAGTGCAATCTTGCATTAGAGAAGCATTAATAGCTTCTAGGAATAAAGAGGCAATAGTCCCACTGTACTCTGACTGAATCAGATCACATCTGGAGTAGTGTCCAGTTCTAGATGCTATAGTTTAAGAACAGTGATAAGTTGGAGAGCATCCAGAGAAGGGCATCTAGAATAGCAAATGAACTCAAATCCATGGCATTTGAGAACCATTTAAAGGGACTGGGGAGAATAGAGCCTGGGTGGGGGCCAGGGTGGGGGTTGTGGTATATGATAGCTGGCTTCAAGTACTTGAACTGCTGTCATGTATAGATAGGATTACATTAGTTCTAGCTGGTGCCAGAGGAACAATGTGTATAAGTTGAAAAGAAGTAATGTTAGGCCTGAATTCAGGAAAAGCTTCCTGACAATTAGAGCTGTCCAAAAATGGAGGGCTTCCTAGAAAAGTGGTGGGTTCCTCCTCATTGGAGGTCTCTGAGCAGAGGCAGGGTATGTCACATTGTGGCTTCCTTTCAGGTGTAGCGTTGTATGAGCTTGCTACTGATTTCCCTCCTAACTAGAATTCTGAGAACCTATGAATATATTTTACAAATGAGGAAATGGAGGATCAGAGCAAAGATTAACTCACTTAAGGTAACACAAGCCAGCACTAATATAGCACTTTAAGGTTCACAAAGCATTACACAAATGTTATCTTATTTTGTCCTCACAACAACCCTATGTAGATGCTATGATTATCCCCATTTTAAAGAAGGGGAAATGGAGGCAGAGCTGAGATTAAGGCTCAGATCTTTTAATTGGCACTCAAATATTGTTTCTACCATCATATGCTGCATTTCTGGTTTCATTTATTCTGTCTTCCAATAAAGTTCGCCCTGCCCCCTCCTGTTTGCAATGAGGTTGGTATCAAAGAATCAATCTGGGCCAGTATCTATGTTGTAAATTCAAGATCAAAAAGCCCAGTGGAATCTGTCTCTCTAAATGTCATTAGATGGCGGCAGCTCTTGTAGTTCCAGCCTGCCACAAAGACTGTGGTTTTATGCTTTGCTGACTTCCAGATAGGACTACTGTAACTGAACATTTCAGCAGCTCCCAGGTGGGTCTCCATAAGTTACAGCATCAGCAGAAAAGTTGGCCAGGTGCCCTTCCTGTAATGAACTTTCACAGTGCATTAATCCAGTCTGCAACCCACACGTTACTTAAGAAATTCTGATTCTTTAACAGAATTTTCAAGGTTAGGAAAGCTTCAGGCTAGGATTGGCGAGCTTGGAGAATGAGATTCCTTTATATTTGGAAACTGCAAATGATGAATAATGACGTTTTTGAGCCAATGACCAACAAGCTTTTAAAACTTGCAATTAGCACCATGGCTAGTCTTTCAGGATGCAGAAGAACCAGCCCACTATGTAGTTTGTTTTCAAGGAGTATGGGGAAGTTCTCCCTCCACCATCGCTACCAAGCTTCCTGATCCTTGAAATTCCAAAATTGTAGCTATTGCTCTCTAGTAAGACTAAGCTAGAGCATCCCTACTCCATTAACGTGCAAATATCTCTGAGGAATACAAAATGCTAAGTTAATGTCATACTCTTATGCCTTAATATGAAATGATCAGGCAGATTTTGATGAGAGGCCTCAGGGCGGGGAATATGATGACTGGCTTCAAGTAATGGGAAGGAAAAATATATAAGCACTGTATATCCAAGAGAAGAAGAGAGGAGCTGTTGAGTGAAGGGAAAAGTGCAGTAAAAGGGGATATCATTTATTTCACTGTTTGGCTAAGGGCTAATCCTACTCAATGCCCCCAATGTATCCTTAATACTACAGTGTGCATTCTGAGTGTGAAAGAATAAGTTTAAATGGCCCCAGCTGGAGTAGCACTACCACAATTAAGCAACAAGAATTTATTAAGCATCTGTCATGCATTGAGAGCAATACCAAGTGCTGGAGAAACAAAGACAAAAGAGAAAAAGTCTCTGCTATCAAGGAGCTTACTTTCTATTTAAGGGAGAAAACATGTATACATATAAGTATATACCAAATAAATATCAAACAAATACACAAATTTAAGTATTACAAAAGAAATCAAAGGTTAATGAAAATATATGCTTTTTTCCCATTCAAGTTCATATACCCCCTGAAATCTTCCTGTGAGACCCCTTGGGGATCCATGGGCCACAGGTTAAGAACCTCTAGTCTAGTAGAAAGAACATAGGATTTGAAGTCAAAAGAGCCAAGACATAATGCCTGGGTACTGGTTGCATAAACTGGAGTACTTGAAGAATGAATAAGTAAGTGATAGGGAAAGGAAATAGCTTTAGAGATCAAAGGGTCTTAAACAGTGACTCAGTCCATCCCTCCTCATTTCATAAATGAGAAAGTAAGGCCAGGAAAGGTTAAGTGGTTTGCCCAAAGTCACACATTTAGTAAGTAGCAGAGATGGGATTTGAACCTACGTCTTCATCTGCCAATTTTCCAAGTCCAGTACTCTTTCCAACGCGCCATGCATTGCAGTGGTTTGGCTCTGGTGGACAAGGTAGTTGTTGTTTATTCTGCTTTCATGCCACCCGGTGTTCTGACACATGGCATTAGCTCCTTTGGCTCTGGGAAAAGCCATCCAGAGCTTGCATGATGTGTCCATGTTCCTCCAACTGCCTTTCATGGTCCTGGTTTGGGTTAGGTCCTGAATTTGAATTCTGCCTCAGACACTTACTAGCTGTCATAAGCTGGGTAAGTCACAACTTCTCTCAGCCTCTCATTTCCTCATTTGTAAAACATGGAAAATAATAGCATCTGCCTCACAGGTTGTTGCGAGGTTAAAATGAGACAATATTTGTAATTTGTAAAGTGTTTTGCAAACCTTACAACACTATGTAAGTGCTAGCTATTATTATCATTATAGTTCACCACTGGGCTCTGGGTTGCTACAGAACCAGATCATAGAGTATTGCTAAGAAGAATTACTGAGTGATAATAATATGTCCTATACATTTGGCTTAAAAGCTATATATCTGATTTTACATGACTGAGTTCAGTCTTGGGAAGAATGTATAGTTGTGAATTATCTTTGGGATAAATTATTCAATTAAAAGTCTAGCTAGAAAGGGCCTTCGGTGGTAATTTAGTATTGTCTTCTGCCTTCAGACAAGATTCTGTTCATACACAATCTGAGTATGAGAAGATTCTTTGTTATAGAGGTCCAGGAAAAGAGAGTTTTCAGCTTCCTTGTAATTCCCACTCCCACTTCTAATACTCCCTTTTAGGCATATTGGGTTCACAAAATGCTATTCTTTTGATATGAAGGTATTGTGGAAGGAATTTGCCCTTTGGGTACAAGATTATACTTAACGACCAAGCCCTGAAGATCCAATTTGTAAGTGATATGCATTTCCCATTGGGAGAGCATATGCTTTTAGTTTCATTTCCTTAATAGTTTTGGGTTTGCGGTGATCTATCCATTCTATCACTTAGTCTCCTTTCAACAAATGACACACATGTTTGGCATGTGACATTCAAAGGGTTAGAGTATTTGAGGAACTGATGTGTATCTCAAATATTTATCATACTAGCATTGGCACTCTGGGGGAAACATGAACAAACAATTTGTAATGGAGGAAATTCAATTGATTCTAACCATAAGATGTTGAATTTCTCAAATAACTAGAGAAATACAAATCAAAACAACTGTAAAATTCCATCTTCCAGCTACTAGAGTAACAAAAATAGCAAAAAGTGATAAAATTCAGTATTGAGAGGGCTGTGAGGAAATAGGCATTTTAATGCATCACTGATATAAATTCAGATTAGTGCAAACATCTTGGAGAGGAATGTGTAATATGAGTCATAAAACTCATCATACCTCTAGAGCTAGTAATTCCACTGCTAGAAACATTATAAAACATTGCAGAAACATCATAAAGAAGAGGATTGGAGGACAAGAATATTCATAGCTGCACTCTTTTTAATAGCAGAAAAAAACAGAAAACAATTTAACAATTGAAGGACTGAAGAAATTATTTATTATTATATTAATATAATGAAATATTATGGCCACATAAAAATGAAGCGAAAATGTGGCATGATAGATAGAGGATCCAGGTTCTAGGTTCAGGTACTATTTCTTGTACATACTGGCTGTATGATCATGGGCAAATCTGCTTAACCTCTCAGTGTGCTCGGCAACTCATCAAGACTGTTGCTAAGTGAAAGGCTAGTTACCGATGTTCAGTGATGGAGGAATTTTCTACTTTGAGAGTTCTATACACGGATGGAAATACAGGTCTAGGGAAGAGGAAGGAGGAGGAGGGTGAAGAGGAGAAGAAGAAGAAGAAGAAGAAGAAGAAGAAGAAGAAGAAGAAGAAGAAGAAGAAGAAGAAGAAGAAGAAGAAGAAGAAGAAGAAGAAAAAGATACGAAACTTATGAGGAAATATGGAAGGTTTTCTAAGAGATGGTGGATGGCAATATCAACAGAACCAATACTATATATACACATTGACTGCAACTACATGAAAAGAGAAAAAAGAAAGAAGGAAGGAAAGCAGGGAGGGAAGGAGGAAGAAAGTAAAATAGGTGGTAGAAATGACAGAGATAAAAGAAGTTTCTTGGTTAATTTGTTTGGGTTTGCCTTTTTAAAGGCTGAGTTTCTGGGGGGTGGATCTTACCTCTCATTATATGTTTATTTGATAATACTAATAGTAGCTACCACTTACAGAGTTCCTTAAGGTTTGCTAAAAGTGCTTTACATATGTCATTGCACTGAGAAAGCTCAAGTAACTTGTGCAGAATCAAGAAGTTAGTATCTGAAGAAGGATTCCAACTCAAGTCTTTTCTGACTCCAAGTTACCAATACACTCTTTGCTTTGATTTTGTTGATGGCTGTTGAATTTATAATTAGATTTTAAAGAAGGTAAAGTGTAGGGTTGCTAATATAACAGTGAAGAAAATTGATCATGTTCTCACTTCCACATCTTTAGGTTTAAATTTTCAAGGTCTGCAAGAGGCTATTTTTTTCTTTTTTTTTCCCTTGACTATGGTTAAGGTTCATTTCTTACCCTGATACCAGGTGAGCAGTTGGTCATAATCATGTGTATTGAACATGGGATGATTAAGCAATCAGTGTGGTTAAGAGGGAAGGATAAATACAGATTTCTATCCAAACCATTTAACAGAACCCTCCAAAAATTAGAACCTTTGTATTTCTAAATCCAAACTGTTGAACATTAGTAAAATTCAATGAAAAGAAATTTTTATTAAGGGTCTATTGTGCTGTGTGCAGAGCTCTGAGCTAGGTGCTAGAAGATACAAAAATATGTACCCTAATGGCGCTTACAGTCTAGTAAGAGGATGCAACATATATACAAATAGCCACAATGCACAAATAGAACATAAAACGCGATTATTAAATAGACTCTGAAAGCTACTGATGTAGAATAAGATTTAAGTAAAAAGTTCAATGCATAATTTGACCATTTTGTCATTAATTTTTAATGACTAAAATTTTAAATTCATACCCCCACTTCCTCTTAGGCTGACAAAAAGAGATATGTTAGCTCCATACTTTCAACCTTCTACTGGTTAAATTCACTTCCCCACCCTATCTAGACCCCTTAGTGAATCAGTTCAACTATATAATGGCCTTTATCCTTAAATCCCTTGTCCCTCTATCCCATTGTCAAATACTCCTTATACCATTGCAGCTCTAGATTACTGCCACCATCTACCTTCTTTGCTCTGAATCAGATAGTGCTAAATAGAACTAGAGGAAGTTATGAAACCATGCTACCTGGGTGGGCTACAAAGCTATGTTATCTAATATCAACTAGGCCCTCACCACAGCAAGGCAATCATTTTGCTATTCTGTAATCATAGTCATATTCATAGTTGTAGTCAATAGACATTTATTAAGTGCCTACCGTGTGCCAATCACTATACTAAGCATTGGGGATACAAATAGTATCCAGTCCTCAGTCTCCCAATCTGAGGGGAGAGGCAACTGAGGGTACTGAAGAGGTATTGGAATATCCATGAAGAGTTTATTCTTTTTTTTAAAAAAAATTTATTTTTGACATGTTTGGTTTTCAGCATTGATTTTCACAGGCGTTTGAATTACAAATTTTCTCCCCATTTCCTCCCCCCCCCCACTCCAAGATGGTGTACATTCTGGTTGCCCTGTTCCCCAGTCTGCCCTCCCCTCCGTCGCTCCATTCCCCTCCCATCCCCCTTTCCTTTCCTCTCTCCCCTGTTCCCTTCCCATCCATCCTCCCTAAGAAGTCAAGCAATTCAACGTAGGCCACATGCGTATCATTATGTATAACCCTTCCACAATACTCATGTTGTGAAAGACTAACTATATTTTGCTTCTTCCTAACCTATCCCCCTTTATTGAGTTTTCTCCCTTGACCCTGTCTCTTTTCAAAAGTGTTTGTTTTTGATTATCTTCATCCCCATCTGCCCTCCCTTCCATCATCCCCCCCCTTTTTTTTT
>CM053625.1:255198363-255220064 GCA_028646595.1 Phalanger gymnotis
CCATGAAAAACAAGTCAATGACTTGCTAAAAGAGACTCAAAAAATACTGAAAAGTATACTGAAGAAAACAACACCTTAAAAAATAGACTAACTCAAATGGCAAAAGAGCTCCAAAAAGCCAATGAGGAGAAGAATGCCTTGAAAGGCAGAATTAGCCAAATGGAAGAGGAGGTCCAAAAGACCACTGAAGAAAATACTAGCTTAAAACTTAGATTGGAGCAAGTGGAAGCTAGTGACTTGATGAGAAATCGAGATATCAAACAGAACCAAAGGAATGAAAACATGGAGGACAATGTGAAATATCTCATTGGAAAAACCGCTGACCTGGAAAATAGATCTAAGAGAGATAATTTAAAAATGATTGGACTACCTGAAAGCCATGATCAAAAAAAGAGCCTAGATATCATCTTTCAAGAAATTATCAAGGAGAACTGCCCTGATATTCTAGAGCCACAGGGCAAAATAGAAATTGAAAGTATCTACAGATCACCTCCTCAAATAGATCCCAAAAAGAGAAACAGAGCCATGAGCCTCTAACAGGAGGTGGAGGAAAATGTGTATGAGCAGACTCCTCTCTCCTACTTCCTTCACTAAGGAGCTGAAAATGGCAGCCTTGGGACAGAAGCATGTGAGAATTATATTTATTGTTTTCCTTCTAGTGTTGACTAGAAATGTTTGAGAATGATTTTGGGTCTCATACCAAGCTTGTGAAATGATATTGCTTTAATCTTCTTTTGTTTTCTTCTGCCTTTTACAAATTAGTTTGTATTCTAAAGCAGTATTGCACTTTGCTGCCATGTTGCTCTGCTTGACAAGGCTATCAGGTGTTAGCCGACTAAAGCAATTAGGGGAGCTCTTTTGATGTCCATGATGCCACAGATGTCTTACGTAGATTTCTATAAGAAAAAGCACTTATCAATTATCAATTCAACAAGCTAGTAAGCTCCTTAATGAGCTTGCATTTTCCTGGGGGGGAAAGTTGCTTCCATTTCCCCATATGGAGATATTGGGTGGAATGGGGAAATAGACATGGTGGCAAACCAATCCAAGGCAGGGAGGTCACTGAGTCTTTGCTATCCGCTTAACTACATTCCTGGTCTATTTGTTCATAAATAAAACTAACCCAAATTTAAAGGGTCTTTGGCCCCCTCATATGTTACAAAGTAAGTAAAAAGTGGTCAAGGTTGGGGGAAATTCAATGGGTAAGGCTAACTGGGGCATTAAAAAAATATAGAGATGGCATGTGACCTGAGCCTTGAGTGGAGCAAGGAATTCCAAGGTACAAATGCATTGCATTCTAGGCACAAGGACCAACTGATGAAAAGGCACCTAGGCAGGAAATAACATTGTGTATAAGGAACAGCAAGTAGGCCAGTCTGACTTTATTTTTATCCATTTTCCATTTTTCAGTCAATAGCTTGTTTACATCGGTTAAGTCAGAGCTATTGTAATCGCTTGCAGTATTTTCTTCTCATCTTTTTCCTTTCCTCTAACTTGGTATAAAGCCTCAACTTTTCTCTAAGAGCTTGATCTGAGTACAAAGACAGCTGATTCTGAAACGATTCTCATTTGAGGAACTAGTTGTTTTCACTTTAGTAACATAGAACAAATTATATTTTTTCTGATGTCATCCAGTGCTCACCATGCCCAGTGCCTTTCTGCTCTCTTCTGGAGAAATTGTTCATATTAAATAGGTGTGATGCTTCTAGGTGATTTCTAAATCTCTGGCCTTTTTTATTTCTTAATCACAGGTCCATATTTTCAAACATATATGTACATATGTATACATATATATGGATATACATATACACATGTGTATGTGTATAACACATGGAGCTACTTGTATATATGTGCATCTATATAGCTACTCCCTCTGTAGCCTTTGAGTTCTATATTATTACATGTCATACATACGTAATATATATTGCATATGCACACTACAGTGCCAAGTCTGAAGTCAGACTCATCTTGCTGAGTTCAAATCTGTCCTCAGACACTTAGTAGCTGTGTGACCCTGGGCAAGTCACTTGACCCTGTTTGCCTAAGTTTCCTCATCTTTAAAATGAGCTGAAGAAGGAAATGGCAAATCACTCCAGTATCTTTGTCAAGAAAACCCCAAACAGAATCATGAAGAGTTGGGCATGCCTGAAAAATGAATGAATAACAATAACAAATATACATATTATATAATATATTATATTTGTGTTACATATAAATATGTGTACATACATTATGTATATGGGTATGCATGTATGTGTGCATATCTACACATACCTACCTATACATATATGTGTGTATATACATGCATATATATGTGTATATGTATGTGAATACACACTTACATTTACACACTCTCCTCTCTGACCTGGCATCCACTTTTCCTTTTGTCACTGAGTATAAAATCATAAGCTGATTTGGTTAAAGGGGTGTTGTTAAGTCTTTTGTAATATTTATATATTTCATTCTCTGCAACAGACACTGGTACCTAAGCAGCAACTATCTGCATAGTGGTCCTTGCCTTTGTTCATAGAACAAGTTAAGGCAAGCTAGCTGAGTCTCTTATGAAATGAAATTCTTATTGCTTTTGGTTATACACTGAAACCAACTGCCAACAACTTTGCTTCTTTCTCTGAAGAAAACAGCTTTCTTTTTTTTATTTAGCTGCAATCTTCTTATATTTTTAAAAAATTTATAAGATGTAAGAGTGGCTTGAAATCACCCTATCCCACTTAGCCCTGATACATCGATCAGGTGAAAACACATCTTGATCGTTCCCCAAGTGAGAACACGACCTGGATCCCTTCCTACATACAATAAGTTTATTCTGACTGACTAATGGTTATGTCCCCTGAGACCTGTATAAAGCCAGTGAGCTAGTTGGAATCTGAGATTTAAGAGAGGAGCAAGCCAAGAGAGAACACACCAGCCAAACTCCTGAGGAAGAACTTCTTGCAGAGAGGAGGGGAGCTCCTAGGCCTCAGGCTCTGACTCTTTTCCCTACCTTAGTCAGTACATGAGTCAGTACATGGGGTCCATCCAGAGGCTTTTGTACTTCTCATCTGCCTATCCACCAAAGAAAGGTTCAGACACAGATTCACAAAGAGCTTGGTGAGGGAAGGGGAGCAGGAAATTATATTATACCTAAGGTAATATCTTAAGGACTCTAGAAAAGGACCACAAGGAGCTGTGTTGTACTTATGTTCCATATGTTGTCTAAGCCTGAGCCCAACATTTGTCTGGACTGTGTATATGTTCATTAGAGTATGTCACAGAATTTGGGGGGGGCTGTATTTTGTACTAACTGTTTATACTATACCACCTTACTAAATACCTCTTTCTAAAAGCTGATTAAATTTGACTAATTGTCATTAACTGCTAATTAGTAGGGAAGTAAACTAGTTAGGGCTCATAAGCTATAATAATAAGACAATCATCTCCCCCAACTCCACAGGGCTATCCCTAGACCATTAGAGACAAGTGGCCATATTTGGGGCATTCAATTTGCCAGTTGAAGTAGGGTCTGGTAAAGTAAATCCAGAATTTATATGTACTAAACTTAATATACTTAATGTATATAGTTAATAATATAGTTAATGTATGTAGTTAATAGCGTAATTAATATAGTTTCTCTACTTGCACATCCAGTTACTGGCTGTTGGATAAATATGTCACATTTTGAACATTAACATTTAAATACTCATTTGAGGCCAGTCTAAAAATTGTGATTCTTATTAGCAGAGGTTGGATCTTAGCACAACACACAGAGCACAACGCAAGGAATATGCATGGAATCGAGTTGGACTCTTGTAGGACATTCCAGAGGATCAGTGCTAAGGAGGTGGGGCTTTGTGATAACGCAATAGTTCTAGGATGATGTTATGGGATACCCCGTTCAAAGAGATGGGAAAAGCCAACTACTCACTAAACCTTAAAAGGAAGTGAATCAACCATTCCTTTCCTGAATGTATAACATTAAATGCTCTTTTTAGAACTTCACCGAGTGGTCCTCTCCTGACTCCTAGCAGTGATGGCAGCTTCAAACGCATGTTTTACCTAGTCAAGCCTGAGTTTGTATTTGGGACCTCTGTCTGCCACTTCTGTTTTGTGTTTCTTTCCCTGATCATAGGGGCTCCAATAGCAATCCTGAGAGATAGCTGAATTAGGAGTGTCTACCACAGGAGACTGGGATTACTTGGGTTCTACAGTTAATGCCAGTTACACTTTGGGAGGAGTTTTCTGCAGTTACTACAACGCTCTTTGCAGACAACAGCCACCAATAGGAGAAGGTGGCCAACCTCTGGCTTAGCTAGCCAAAGTTTATTTACCTTGAAGGATCTGTTTGAACATCATAGAATCTAGGAGAAAGTGAAATGTATATTGAGCAGTCCAGTAAAATCTTTCATGCTTTGATGTTATAGGTATCAACCTTCCAAGAGATCATAATAGGAGTTATAAAAAAGTGTTTTTGGTTCAATTTTTTTTTGGTAGTATGTATTCGTGAGTCTTTTGTGTTTTTAGCATTTCTTTTTCTATGGATGAAATAAATAGCTGTCCTATCTCTGCTCTACCATGTACATTGAATATCTTTCTACTTCCTTTTGGGGAGACCCAAGATGGCTCTGGCATTTAGTGTTCAAAGGGCCAGAGAGTTTAGAAAAAGATTAGGATCCTCTTTAAAGGCCAAGCCTCCCAAGGACTGAACCCAGCCCTGATGTAAGCACAGAACTAGAGGCTCTAGAGGGATGGGGTAACTAATCTACCTCCAACAGACATACTATGTTCTTATACTTAGTATGTTCTATATCTACTATCACTTCACTATCTTCACTCAGGAAGCAAAAGACTCTTAAGTCCATCTTCATATACAAGCAAGAATCACTTTGTATTTTTAATTTTGTTTGTGGATGGCCATAGCCAAAGAATTCATTACCTAGTGGCCAATTTGCTTTTGATGAACCCCTCTTCTTTGCAAGGCTGGTCTTCGGGTACCAGATACAATCGGTACTTAATATCTACTAAAAGCAGGCTGCTTCCTCTTTTGATTGGGTGTAAGAGTCATATTGTGTGAAGAAACACTGTCAAATAAGGCTTAATAAACCTCCCTTCTACCCATAGGCCTTCCTCAGCACGTGTTGTCAGCTCCTGGATACTTACCAAAGGTTTCAGATTGTCTCCAGATGTTTTATTTCAGTATGGGTGTTGATTGTTTCCTTTGTTTTTCTCACTTCAAAGTAATCTCTGACCTCTCTCTCCTTTCTAAGGAGAGGCTGTTTTTAATTTCTCCCCAAAGAGGTTATTAATGCCTTGCTCTTCCATGTTCTTAAGCCATTATGAGCTATCTGTCTTATGGCTTATTCCAAATGGAAGCATATATCTTTGAATCTTTTTCATTACTTCCTCATGATGACCGTTTCATATGCACTTTATATCCTGATCCCTCTTAATTTTCTGAAGGGTTTTATCAGAGATTCTTCAAGGAGCCAGACCTTTCTTCTTTTCTTTTTTTTCCCTGTCCATTTAAAAACTGACCCCCAAATAACGAAAGCATATTAACAGCAGTGTCTTCATAGAAACAACATAAAAGCATTACCTGATAATTATCAGACAGACTAAAAATAAACTAGAGTTAGATAATTGGCTGCCCCAAGGATGTCAAAGATAAAAAGAAAGACCAAATATATACGCCAAAATATTCATAGCATCACTTTTTGTAATAGCAAAAAACACAACCCAAACCTTGAAATAAAGTGGTAGCTTATTGATTTGGAAATGGTCGAAATTTGTGGTTTATGAATGTCATGGGACATTTTGTGCTAAGAAAAAATGAATATGAAGAATTCAGAGAAAAATGGAAAGACTCATGTGAACTGATGAAGAGTAAAGTAAGCAGAACCAGCAAAACGATATTAAGAACAGGGATTGCCTTATTTTTTTTAATTTGTTTCTTCAGTTGTTAGCACAGTGCTTGGCACACAGTATATATAAATGCTTTTTAATTACTTATTTTATTCATTCACAATGATTACAATACTATAAAAAGAATAATACTAAAACAAAACCAAATACTGAGTGATAGTAGTGACCAATTTTGGCCTTGTAAAAGAGGGGAAAAATGATCCCCTCTCTTTTTGGCAAAAAGGTGGGACTACATGGCGGTTGAATGTTGCTTACATAATCAATCACCATCACTGGATCAGTTATTTTTATGTTTGTATTTTATAAGGAAGGGCTCATCAGATGGTACTAATTTTTGTTATACATCAGTGGTATTTAGATGGGATACAATTATGACACAAAAACAAAAGGCTTCCATAAACTTTTTTAAAAGAAAGTGAAGGTAGATATCATTGGAAGGGAAAAAAAGCAAAATGATCTTACATGGGAAGTAGTGACTTTCTCTCATTGGATATGTTTAAACAAAAGCTAAATGGCCATTCATTCATGGGTGCATGAATAAGACACTAGGGACCCCTGTGTGGTGAGGCCTAGCCAAAAATGGCCATCACTGGAATGGGACTGGGGTAGAAGGAGGCAGTACCATCCTAGCCCCTCTGTAGTAGCTCAGAGGTTGAGGGATCCACACCATCTTTTTTACTTCCAAATCTTCTGGGTCCCCTACACTCTATGGCACCCTCCTGGTCCTAAGGTCCCAACTCTGCTCTGCTCCTGCCCAAATGCCCCTGTTCAGCCTTGGTGTGAGCCTTCTACCCCATGGCCCTGATAGCCCAAGAGGTTTTCACCACCACATTGGGTGTGGGTTATAGCCCTGATCCCCCAGAGTAGACTGGAGTGCAGTTAGGAAGTGGAGATCATGGGAAGGGGTGGGCAGCTGTGGGGGAAGATGGGTTCAACTTGATGCTCACACAAGCCCCAGATGATGCTCTAGAGTGAATTGTTCAAATATGCATTGGTGTAGATGGCCACTTGGCTCCCTTCCAGTTCTGAGATTCTCTTATCTACTACAAAGTTTCATCCTTTTCATATGTGAGCAGGTTAGCTGCAGAAAGGAACAGAAAATGAACTTTTGTATAAAGAAAAATAAAGTAGTCTACTTGGGAAGAATATAAAATACTGCCTTTTCCACATGCGAATAGTATGGTTGTTGAAAGGAGCAGAAAATAACCCCAAATTTTGTCCATAAAAAAAAACAATAAAATTCACATGTGGAAAAAATTTTTCCACTGAAATGTGAGGAGAGACAAAGATTTTTAGGAAGAGCACATAGAGAGCTATCCCTCCAATGAATAGGGAGGAAACAAGCATTTATTAATATGTGCCAGACACTGTGCTAAGTGCTTTGCAAGTATTATACCCTTTGATCCTCAGAACCACCCTAAGAGTGGCTGCCCAGGGTCATAGAACTAGTAAGTGTCTGAGGCCAGATCTGAACTTAGGTATTCAGGACTCCAGGACCAGGGCTGTATGCACTGGGCCATCTAGCTACCTTCCCTAGATGAAGGGACTGAGAGGAACTGTTTGAGGTTAAAGAAATGACCAAAGTCTAGGGCATTGTGGTCCCTAAGCTTATGATTTTTTTAAGAACCTGAACAGTTAAAACTGACAAAGAGGTAAATTTAGTCACTGTTTGAAGTCTGTAGGAAGGTTAAACAAAAACTGTTGGTTCCATAACTGACAAAAAGGTAGATTTTTATGAGTTTTATCTCATAAGGGAAAGATGAGTCATGACCCACCAGTCCCCTTTTCTATGAGCCATTAGAGGCAGTGAAGAACCTGGTGGGAGGGAAGTAAAGATGCCAGCAGGAGAAGGCAGCTAACAGGAAGATTTTAGCAGCTGTACTGGGGGTTCATCGATTAGAAGAGAAGTATTGCTTTATGTGCCCCTGGCTGGCCATGGAGGCAGCAGAAGAAAAGTCTGGGAATCTTCAGACTGGAAGAGTTGAACTCTGTGGCACTCGAACTGTTTCTCTTCAGTGCCATCTATAGTTGGAGAAAGGTGAAATTTAGGAGAGGTGCTTGGTTTTTGAAACTTTCTTGTAAGAGAAGGGAAAGCCTATAGGAAATGGATAGGCTTTGTAGCTGCTTTACCATAAGAACAGGTTGGAAGCTCTGGATGCCAGTAACCTTTTGAGTGAAGAGCTGGCTTCTCTTGTTTGCATTGCCCGGATCGCCAGTCTGAGGAGCTTTGCAGTACTCTGGCTGAAAAGAATTACTTATTATTATAATAACCTAATGCTTTTTCAATCTGGACAGCATACTGAAAAGCAGAGGCATCAGCATGCTGACAAAGGTCTGTATGGTCCAAACTATGGCTTTTCCAGTAGCAGTGTATGGCCATGAGAGTTGGACTATAAGGAAAGCTGAGTGCTGCAGAACTGACATTTCCAAATTGTGGCGCTGGAGAAGACTTTTGACAGTCCCTTGGACAGCAAGGAGATCGAGTCAGTCAATGTTTAAAAAAATGAATTCAGGCCACTCACTGGAAGGTCAAATACTGAAGCCGAAACTTAAATACTTTAGTCACATAATGAAAAGGCAAGACTCATTGAAAATGACCCTGATGTTGGGAAAGATTGAAGGCAAAAGGAAAAGGGGACAGCAGAGAATGAGATGGATAGATAGTGTCGTGGAAACAGTAAACCTGAGCATGGACAGACTTCAGGAGGTAGTGGAGGATGGAAGGGCCCGGCATTCTGTGATCTATGGGGTCACAAAGAGTCACACAGGACTGAATGACTGAATAACACTTTTCTGTTGCCTTTTTAAGGGTGACTGAGTTAAAAGAGCTTGTCATTTTCTTCAGTTTGAGAGTCAAAGAGCACTAAATTTGCCTAATAAGAGAGCAGGAAATCCCAGAAGAGAGCAAGGAACAGAAACAGCTTTGAGTGATACAGATTGTCCCTCATGAGATGGAGAATATCAAGCTGTATAGTCTGGAGTTGAGAGCTGCCCTCAGTCATGGGGTTGCATCCCTTCTAGGTTTCTGTGAATGAATGTCCTTTCTTCCCCACTGTGTGCATTGGTAGGAAAATGTGATCCAGGATTACAGGCAGACTATGATATTTTTAATCATTCTTTTATTTACCTTATATTGAGTAAATGTAATCTAATAATTATTAATACTTTTGCTTTATATAATTTTAAATAATTGAATAATTTTATTTTTCTTTAGAATTAATGCTATCATCACAACTGATTTTATATGAATGAGAGGCACAGTATAAGGGGCTGTAGGCCGGAAGCTACAATAGCAAATAATCAAAATGCAGTTTTTCCACAAGAACGTTATTCCTAGGACCCTGAGAGAGTCTGAGTAACGGCTGTGTCTTGTTGGTCCATTTCTGGAAATCCCAAACCTGCTGATATAAAGGCTGGTTAAGGTAAGCAAGCTAACCCAGAGAACAAGAGTGGTGGTGACCATACTTTGTACATAGGCTAAACTATGAAAAGGATATTATGGCCAGGTTTTATAAAGTAAAAGACAAAGCAAAAAAAAAAAAAGACACGACTTACTGAAATGAGCAGAACAAATCAGCGGGACTTGTAAACGCCTTATATGACAAAGAACAGATTCCACCCATCAGACCCTTGCTGAGGAGAAATGCTGATCAACATTAACCTCTCACAGCCCACAGTAAAGTGCAGATCAGTGTAAACATCTGAGACTTGTAGGATTATTTTGTCAAAAGGCCCAGGAACATTCCACAGGTCCCAAACAACATTATGAGATTTATTTTAAAAATGTATTGTCACTAAAAGAACATATTTCATTATTTAACAAAACCTAATGAACCGATATTTGGGAAAGGATGCCTGGTGTCCCAGGTTTCCTAAGAGAAACTATGGAGGTATGGGCTGGGCCTCCAATGGCAATCAGAACAACCTTGATAGTATATGATAAGAAGAGGCTCAACAAAAATGAGGCCTAGATGAGCAATGGCCTCACTGAGTATTCATGGGAAAGAGGAATTGGAGAACTACACCACAATCTGGATCCTAGACAATTGTGCAGGAGAGAGCCCAGAGATGGGGAAGTAATAATAAAAGCCAGCAAAGGACTGCAGCTTTTCTGGAAACTTGAACTGATTTTTATTTTTAATAAAGGAATCAGCACTACAATTACAAACAGACTGTTCAGGAATGAGCCAAGTACCTGGGGGCAAGAGCTGCACAATGTGCATTTTAACAGAGAGCTCAGAGCAGAGGTATCAAATTGGGGCCCGGATTTCTTTCAAACTAAACATTTTGGAAAGGATCTTCCGAAAGAGGTTATTGTGTCCAGTCACCCACCTCTACAAAGGCCCAAAGCTACACCATACTGATTTTTAGATATTTCTTAGAAAACCCGGAAAGACTTGGATGAACTGATGCTGAGTGAAGTGAGCAGAACCAAGAGAACATTGTTCATAGTAACAGCCACACTGTGCAAGCATTGATTTTGCTAGACTTAGCCCTTCTTGGCAATGCAAGGACCTAACACTTTTCCAAAGGAAAATTCCATCCACATCCTCTCTGGAAGAAGAACTACGGAGTCAGAATGCAGAGTGAAGCAGACTCTTTTCTCTTTTGTTTTGTTTTGTTTTCTTTCTCATGGCCTCTACCATTCGTTATAATTCTTCTATGCAACATGACTAATGTGAAAGTGTGTAGAGCCCATATCAGATTGCATGCTATCTAGGGGAGGAAGTGGGGAGGGAGGGGAAGAAAATTTAAAACTTACGGAAATGAATGTTGAAAACTGAAAATAAATAAATTAAATATTTTTTTAAAATTTCTGAATGAGAAGATTGCAAATTGTCTCCCATCGTACACAACTGTCATGTTTCATATCACACATTGTTTAGAAAATTATTCCTTATATTTAATTTAAAGCAACATATAACATAGCACAGTGGATAGATATATGGCTTTGGAATCAGATGTACCTTGGTTCCACTTCTCCTTCTTAGGCTTCGAGACCATGGCCAAGTCACTTAAACTGTTGAAGGCTCTAACTTTTGGAAAGATGAAGCCACAGGGCTAGAACAACAAAAGAGATTAAGTGAAAGACTCTGTTGTAATAGAAATTATCCTATTTCACCTTTCTTCTGTCTTCCACATCATCATCCTCTTTTATAGCGTTTCACACAATTGGTGTTGCCTCAGGCAAACAGACCTGGGAAAGACCTTAGCTTATTTAGATCAAGGTCTCCCACTGCATCTGGGGCCATTGCCAGTGGTCCTAACCCTTGTCTTGCCACTGGACCCACATGGCTCCAGGAGAGTGAGGATGGTGACTCTGCACAGCCCTGCCTCACTCAGATCCAATCGCTTACGAGTCAAGACATCACTCTCCTGATGTCATCAGTCCTCTTGGAGAATGAAGGGTGGAGAACAATAACGACATAGTCAAAACAGGCAGTTAAAAATCTGCGTGTTGTATTTACATGGTTCCATCCATCCAGAGAACTGACTTTTCCTGGAGGGTTATTTTTACAAAATTGCACACTGTGGGGCCAATGGCTAAAGAAATGGCCTGGGAATCAGAAGACCTGGGTCAAGTCCTGCCTGCGACACATGCCAGTAGGGTGACCTTGGGTAAGTCACTTAACCTATATTTTAGGTAGACAAGTTTCTAAGGTTTTAAATTGCAGAGAAGGTGCCAGACTACATTGGCTCCTCATCCAAGGGTTCCCTATAGCAATGACATCATAGATCTAGTCCCTATCGCTTCTTGCCTGTAGAAAAATAGGGTTAAATGAAGCCTAGGGAACCAAATGACCCATATCTGGTATTTAGAGTTAACACTTCTAGTGGTACTTGGTGTGTTTAAAAGAACACCGCAGTTTCTCTTAGCTTTGGCTTGACCTATTTAATCAGTTCAAGGTCAAAATCTTCCTCTAGACAAGAGGACAATTTAGTACCACCTGAAAATGGATAAGACAACAATAACAATATTATACTCAGGAATACTTTTTGTTTTTTTAAAGCTATAACAAAATAAAACCCACACCAGGTAAATATTGGAGTCCAGATCTAAAAGCAGCAAATTCTTGAGTTGACTATATGTGTCCAAAAAGACCTCAATCTTAACAGGCTTCATTCAGGACCTGAGCAAAGCAAATGAAATAATGCTCTCAGCTGTGCAACCTGCGATCTAATAACCAGAGATAGGAATTGATTTAGTTGGTCCTCTAGTACCATAATAGGAGTATGGGAACTATCGATCAGAATATCAACTTTGCAGGTTCCCCCTCCTCCCCCAAGCTAATATAATAGTTGAGGAAATGGACATGTTATAGAAATGGAAATATGGGAAAACAGTAAAAACTTAAAAGAAATTAATTGCCTTTGTCACCTATATGCAAAGTTCTGTGCTGAGTCCTTGACTTTTGAGAGACGGCCATCTCAAACAGATCGATGTTTGACCCAAGGTGGAAGAGGTCATTGTTCTAGGCCCTATATTTTGAGAGAGCCTTATTTTCCTGAAGTTTGGACACTGTGTACACTGTGTGGCCAATGGCTAAAGGAGATAGGAAATAGAAGAGAATGAGGAAGAGAAAAGGTAGCACTCTTTCCTGGCACTGTGAAGCCAGCCCATAAGATCTTCATCATCACCAAGGCAAAGGCTGCTCCTGCCACAAAGAACCACCCCCTCCCAAATTCTCTGTGTTCACTTCAGGAACAGAGGATCATAACCACAGTCATAGGAATATCAACCTCACTTTATTGATGAAAAAGTTGAAGCCCAGAAAGGAAAAACCTGTGTCCTTGGTCACATAGGCAGTAAGAAATGCTTCCTTGGGATCCATGTCTACTTCATTTTATTTGGACCCATCATCACTGAATCTGTAAAATCTGTCAAATGCCAGAATCAACAGAAAAGTTATATGTTTTATCAAAACCTTCAAACTTTTCCTCTAGATGTGACTTAAAAGCTAGGCTTAAAATTTTTTGGATATACTTTAGATAATTAAACCCATACAATATTGACTGAAAAGAAAAAGCTTACCAGAAAGGAAATTAAATGTAAGTTTATTGAGAAGATATTCTGACTTCCTGAAATAACAATAGTTTTGCTCAAAGTTAATTAAG
This sequence comes from Phalanger gymnotis, assembly GCA_028646595.1. NCBI lineage: Eukaryota > Metazoa > Chordata > Mammalia > Diprotodontia > Phalangeridae > Phalanger > Phalanger gymnotis. Next base: position 255,211,396 of record CM053625.1, read on the forward strand.
GTCTATCTCTTTCTTCAGTGAATTCCATTTGGGTACTGCATGTTCCCTGAGCTGTTTTTGTTTTGTTATTCCTCTGAAGAATAATAAGCAGGAAAACTGTAGCAAATTTCATTATGGTTATTTAGAATAGATTTTCCCAGGTGTTAAGAACAGTCAACCTTCCAAAGACATCTTAGGAGTTGTGCCCTACTTGTCAGAACTCAGAACTCAAGCAGACTTGCAAAGTGATGTGTCCAGCTATTATACAAACAAGAGTCCTGTGCTCCAGGTAGTATAGTTTAGTATACCTGGAGGTAGGGAATCTGGGTGTGGATATTGTAATATCTACCTGACAGGCTGATGCATAGAAGGCACTGGATATCCTCAAATGTCTCAGAACATGACACTGTTTGGTTTGTGTATGTATGCAACAGGCTAATTATGCAGAAGTCTATCTATGAGGACAGAAACAGTTCATTTTTGAGCACTGGTTACCTGACCATAGGTAAAAATGAGCGTCCACAGACGTTGGTGTTAGTTGCATTTTCTTTGAGGGATCAGTGGATAAAACAGCCAAATAAAATTTCATGTCAAGGCATCAGTGGCCAGGACCATTAATGGAAGTCATTTGATTCACATAGGATGAGAATCTCACTCAAGAAGAGTGACAAATATGAACTTTCACTGTCATTGTCTGTTTAGCCTACATCATAATTTTTCCTGAAATTTCATTAATCATACAGCCCATATTCTTTCATTGCTAACCTATATCCAAGCATATGTGCTATTAACTAAGCCAGAACAACAAAAATTCTTTCTCTTCACATAGCCTCGGGCAATACAAATTTAATTCAACAAACATTTATGAAATTCCCACTATGTACTATTTTAGACAGTGGGGATATAAAGTAAAAAATGAAACAGTTCCAGCCCTCAGGGTGGGCTACTCTATCTAAGAAATATAATATGTATGAAAAAGTATAGATAAAAGTGTGAAGTAGCATGCTGCCCCATAACATGTGTGTGTTGGGATGTGTGTATAAATGCATGTATATGTATGTGTGTGTGCATGTATACATATATATGTTTGTATATGTATGTGTGTATAGAAATAGATAGAGACAAGGGTTATCTAAATGCTGCCCACAGTTGGCATTGATTGATATTTCTAAAATCTCGCCTGCTCTTATTTGAGAGAGACTTGGATTCTTGCCTTAACGGGAGCAGGAGAAGGGGCCACAGGACTTACCACTGTTCTGCAGTCTCTGAAGATGGGTATCTGGTAAGAATATCTATCAGTCTCTCTACATGCTGATCTGGTGGTACGTAGGTGGTTCAAAGCTGCTTTCCTGGGCACTATCCCTTAGAGTGAGGAGGGCTATCCCATGGTTCTACTAGCCAACTTAGCCCCTTCCCACCAAAAACAGGCCATACTAAAGACTGTTACAAAAAGCAAGTAGTGAATATACTCATTTATCCAAGGAAAACAGTAATCAGAAATGTAAGAAGTTATGCAAATGAGCATATACCAGAGAATACATGAATGAGTTCTTTAAATGGAAACAAGATGAGCTTACCGCTCAGACAAGAAAGGAGTTCCAATCTCACTCCAGAGAGTCTCTAGGGAGCAAAGCTGGAAATTTGGGGACATATTAAAGATCCAGCTTCCTCTAAATGGCTGTCATTTTCAAAGTTTGTCTTTTCCTCCCCCAATGTCTGGAGTCAATCCTCAAAAGAATCTGTTATGCACATCTTCTCTCAAAGGAACAATTTTTCCCTTCTCTACTTTCATCAACTTGTTCTTCCCCCAGCTCATCAGCTTATACATGTGTGTCTCACTTCTGATACACACTGACTGTATGACCTTGGGCTAGTCACTTAATATCTCAGTGCTCTAAACAGATCTCTAAGTTGCAGAGAATATGGCAACCTAAAAAGATAAAGAAAGTGTCCTCACCTATGTTCCCTATACCAGTGAAATCACAGGTGCACTCTGTTTCTTTGTCATACAGCATATTTTTAAATGACAGATATTTTTTTGAGAGAGGGCATTGTAGCTGAATAAGTCAAGAAAGGGTCCATGGCACTCAAACTGACTCTCAATGGAAAAAGTCTTTGAAGGAAATTAGGAGTTCCAAGAAGTAGAGGTGAAGAAGGAACTGATCCCAAGCATGGAGAAAAAAACATCATAAAACATGGAAATGAAGATGAGGTGCCCTGTGTAACGCTCAGCAAGCAGGCCTGTGTGACTGGATGATAAGAGTTCATGGAAGGGAGTAGAGTGTAGAAAGACTAATGTACTTTCTACTTGTGTAGAAAGAGTGTAGAAAAAGTAAGAAAGATCTAGGTTAATGTTTTAAAAGCCAAACAGAAGAGTTTATTTTTGATCCTAGAAGTAACAGAGAGCCACTGAAGTTAATTTAATAGAGAGGTGGCATAGTCAGATCTGCTCTTTAGGTGAAGTGAAATGAGCTGAAGCAGGAAAATATTGTACAGAGTAAAAGCAATATTATAAAGCAGACCAACTGTGAAAGACCTAAGTACTCCAATCAAGACAATGATCCAAGACAATTCCAAAGGACCCATGATGAAAAATGCTACACACCGCTAATGAGAGACTGATGACCTCTGAATATAGATTGAAGCATGCTTTTTTTAACTTTCTTTTTCCTTTTTTGTCTGCGGCATTTTTTGCAACCTAGCTAATATGGAAATAGGTTTTTCATTATTTCACATGTATAATTGATATCAAATTGCTCGCCTTCTCAAGGAAGAGGAAGCGTGGGAGGGAGAGAGAGAATTTGGAACTCAAAATTTTAAAAAATGATTGTTAAATTTTTTACATATAATTCAGAAATGTTTAACAAAATGAATTAAAATATTTTTTAAAAAGAAAATCACTTCAGTGGTTCTCTGTAGGTGGAGCAGGGAGAGGCTTGAGATAGTAAAATCAAATAAGAAGTTATTTCAATTCAAGGGGAATAATATGAAGTAAAACTGAGAAGGTAAGTGGGAGTGAGATTGTGAAGAGCTTTAAATGCACAATTGAAGGGTTTATGTTTTATCCTAGACACTGGGGAACCATTGGAGACTGTTTTTTAAGGATGGTCAGATCTGTTTTAGAAATATTAATTTAACAGTTCTATGGAATACAGATTGGAAAGGGAAAATGCAGCAGGCATGCATGCCAATTGCAGGATATTGCAATAGTCCAAGTGAGAAGCAATAACACTTGGCCTTAATCATAAACATAAACTGGGGACTGGGTAGGCCAGCACACCTGTCCTGTTCTCTCTGCATGATATTGTCTGAACCTGTGTAGAGGATATGGGAATGGAGAGAAAGGGATGAATATGAGGGATCTTGTGGGGGTAGAACCAACAAGCTTGGGAACTGATTAGATATGGGGGTTGCAGGAGATAGAGTAGTCATGGTCATATGACTTCAAAGTTGTAAACCTAGGTGACTAGAAGGATGGTAGTATAAGCAATAGAAATGATGAAGTTTGGAAAAGGGATAGACAGAGTTTGGAAAAGGGGACAAATATGAGATGCTTATGAGACATCTAGCTAGAAATGTCCAGAGGAGAGTAGACACCATGGGACTGGAAGAGAGGGGGAGAGAGACAGAGGGAGAGAGAGAGAAAGAGAGAGAAAGAGAGAGAGAGAGACAGAGACAGAGAGAGAGACAGAGAGAGACAGAGAGACAGAGAGACAGACAGAGAGAGAGAGAGAGAGACAGAGAGACAGAGAGCAGATCTAAATATAAAGAATTGGAAGTTATATGCAGAGAAATAATAATTGCATCCATTGGAACTGACAACATTACCAAGGGAGAGAATATATAGAAAAAATAAAAGAGAGCCCAGGAAAGAGGTTTTGGGGAGCATCCACACAGTACACAGGAAAATTACACCAAAGATTATACCAATTCATACAACACTTACCCTAGAAATTACTTCCTTGATCTTAACTGCTGTGGGAATTATCAGTCTATGGAATTCTGATGCATGAACAGGGAGAAAGAACTATTCATTCTAAAGCTAACATTTGCGCACTGGGGCAGACTGCCACCTCTGTTCACCATTACATGGACACCCTGCAGAAAGTCATACAGCTTGACCAACAGGTATACCAGTGTCATCTGAGATTTTAAAACATTTCCCTGGGAGAGAAATAGGGAGAACAGATCTAGGCAATGGATGCTTGTTGGAGTCCATGGGAGACTTTGGTATCTATCAAATAACAGCCTCTTAAATTCTAAACTTGAATTCTAGACTTACTGGACTATGGAGAACCATGAAAACAGTTCATTCTGGGTCTTACCTAAGTTTTCTTGATGACAAAATGGAAAATACTAATCTTATACGATCTCAGGTTTCAAATCAAGTGAGGCTTTGGGACTCTTTTAAAAGAGAGGTGAATCTGTTCAAATCTTGAATGTAGAGAACTGAATGAAGTTTAAAGGAATTAACACAGACTCCTAGAGCATTTTAACTAGAAGGGACCTTGGAGAATATTGAATCCAATCTCTTCATTCTATAGAGGGGAAACTGAGGCCCAAGGAAGTTTAATGACCTGCTCAGTGTTAGCAGCAGGGCAAAAGCTTGGATTTCAGTCATCCCATTACTAGATCAGTGTTCTTCCTGCCATACTGGGATGCAAATAACAATTAGGCAGCATTATACAGACAGAACAGCGAGTCTCGGGATCTAAGCTAATAAGAAAGGCTGAAAGTTAGTCAACTTGGTGACTCAGTGGCAACACTCAGGAGCAACTTGAGGAAAAACTTTTTAAGATGTGCATTCCTGCCCCCACCCCTACCCCACACCTGCTCCCTTCATCTTAAAGCTGTTTGACAATTATGCCTCTTCCTAAGAACAGTTTTCCATAGTGAGGAAGAGGGGCATGGAATATGGGTGCTTTGTTTCTTCAGCTCAACTGTCTTTGACAACATATTAGTAAAATATAGACCCTTTCTAGCTGTTTGAATGTTTGGCTTTAGCAGACTCCATTGTGAGTGGGAGATTCTACCACCAATTCAGAGCCCAAGGAAAGCCTTTAAATTTTCTCCCTTGAGCCATTTCAAGGCGTTATAAAATCCTTAGTTTGGTTCTCTGGGTTAGCATCAAAAATCTTTAGGGGCTTTCTCCCATGCCCTTTATTAACCATATGTCCTTGATGATACCTCATCTGAGTAAGAGTGGTAATTGCGTTGTACTTTGTGGTTCACGAAGTATTTCATCTGCATTTTGTGATTTGATCCTCACAACAACCCAGTTAGATAAAAAAGTACAGGTGTTTTAACGCCATCTTACAGAGGAAGAAATGAAACATTAGACAGGGTAAGTGAAATCCCATCTTCAAAAGCTTACTCAACATTGGCCAGCAGAATTCAAATTCAGATCTTCTTGACTATTTCGAGGACTCTCAACATTACTCTATGTTACCTTTCCAATTGTGGGTACTCTATCAATTTTCACTCTGTTAGATGTGCCCATTTCTCACCAAATATTTAGTTCCTAGGAAAGCATCAAATCATCCTCCCCGCCCCTCCCTACACTTCACGTCTCTTGCTCTTTTCTCTTCCAGGTCATAAGTAAGGTTTGCAAAGCACTTTACAAATATTAACTCATTTGATCCTTACAACAACCCTGTGTGTTAGGTGCTATTTTTATCTCCATTTTACAGATACAGAAACTGAGGAAGAGAGTGGTTAAGTGTATCACCAAGAGTCGCATAGCTAGTAAATGTTTGAGACCAGAGTTGAACTCAAGTATTCCTGATTCCAGGTTCAGAGCTCTATCAATGGTGCCAAATTTCTCCTCTTTATTCCTGATTTGCTTAAGACCTTATGATTCTCATCTTGCAATCCAGAGATTGTTACCCTTGTGACTAAGCTATTAAGGTAGCAGAGCTCCTATTTCTTACTTGCTTCAATTCGGTCAATAAGGATTTCTTCCCCTCTTCCTCCTCTTCCTCCTCCTTCTTCTTCTGACATTTTTTTGGTCATGTCTGACTCTTTCTGACCCTATTTGGGGTTTTCTTGGCAAAGATGCTGGAGTGTTTTGCCATTTCTTTCTCTAGCTCATTTTATAGGTGAGAAAACTGAAGCAAATAGCATTGAGTGACTTGCCAAGGGCCACACAGCTAGTAAGTGCCTGAAGCTAGATTTGAACTCAGGGAGATGAGTCTTCCTGAATCCAGGCCCAACACTTTGTGCACTATGGCGCCACCTAGCAGCCTATAATGTATCCTAGGTGCCTATTATGTGATAAGAGCTATCCTAGGTACTCGGGATGCAAATGTGAAAGTGAAACACACCCTGCCCTCAGAGAACTTACCTGGGAATACACTATCTGCAAAAATAAACAACTACAAAATAAATACAAAGTGATTCAAGGAGAGGGGGGGAACTCCTAACAACTGAAGGAAGCAAGAAAGACCTCTTGAAGGAAGAGATGCTTGAACTGAACCTTGCAGAAGATTCTTTGTAAGAGTCCTGTCTCTCTGGTGTCCTTTCCAGTGAATGATTCATTAGTATAGTAAATGTTTTCTTTAACTAAGCTCTTCATTTCACAATCTGGCCTCCAGTTGAGACCAAACTGATTCTTTTGCAAAGGGCAGTTGTTCTCTTCTGACACTCTGAAGACATTTGTAACCTCAAATGAGCAGTTTTAAACAGCCTGAGCCACACAGCACTTCTCTCCTCTCTGGAGATTACTCCAGTATTTGGTCATTCATATCCTGGAAAGTCTCTCTAGGTTTCATTTCAGGCCTCCCCTTCTTTTTTCCCCACCTTGTTCATTCCCAAAGAAACCCAAAGAGCATTTCAGTTCGGCATGAAACTATAATCCTCTATGGGACCTCTGTTGAGGACATCCTCCTGGCCCCAAACAGCTCCCCAGGAACTGCCTATTACATTAGCCTTGGGGCTAGCTCCTCATTATGCAAGAGTCAGGCTGACCTGAAATCAGAGAAGGAGGAATGTCTGAGTGTAGAATCAACCAAACCCAACGGACCAAAACACTAAAAAGTGAATGGATCTCAGAACTGTGAGGCATTTCAAAAATTAGCATGCCTTGAATTAATTTCTATCATCTCATTCTCTTACCCTTTATTCTTATTCCTAATTCTTGCTGCTAATATTTATTCATATGCCCATGAACTCTAGAATGTGATTGCACTATATTATAAAAACACATTTCTAATCATGTGCTTTTTAACATATCCCATAAGTGATGCAGCTATCCAGTAAATTTACTTCAAGACACCAAAACTTTATTTTTCTTCTTAAATAATATCTCTTCTTTCAGATGCTGGGCTGAATGATGCAGAAAGTTTTATGGAATGTGGATATTTTTGAAAAGACAGATCTTCGGGTAAATTGTAGGTAATTATACTATTCTTTAAATATCATTATCATTTCAATCCAAGTCAATATGTATAACAAACCCCTAATATTAATAATTTATAAAACACTTGTTTGTAGAACACTGTGCAAAGCTGTGGCAAAGAGACATCAACAACAAATATCTTTCGAGCACCAATACTGGACCCCTTCTCCCATTGGTGAGTCCTATGGGAATCATTCCCAACCATTGGTGAATTCCTGGACCCATCCCCCAAATTGTGTTTCCATTTTGGGAATGGGCCCAGACTAGTTATTCTTCACCTTGTGGCTATGCTTCTGACTTTCTAGACTTTGCCATCACGGCCATATGTGAGCACCTTCTTCCCCTGCACCCCACATTTTAACTTCCTTTTATGTGTTGTCTAAGCCATTAGAATATAAGCTCTTTGAGGGCAGGGACTGTCTTTTTGCTTGTACTTGTATTCTCAGCATATTAGCATAGTTCCTGGCACATTGTAAGTGTTTAACAAATGCTTGTTGCTTACCTTCTTACTCAAACAATTAAGAGATCAGGTTGGAATGTATTAAGGAAACTGCAAAGCTCCTTTAATTATCCTAAGTTTTCCTTGGAAGCAAAAGCCTATCATTTTAATGCCAACATTCTACTAGTGTTGCTTTATGGCAGTAAAACTTGAAATTTGTCTCTAAAGAACAAAAAATAAATGTCACACTGAGGAAAATGGCGAAATGCATGGTGGGTATGAACTGGGTGCAACATATGACTAGTGAGAAACCTTAAAGAATAGGAACAAAAGATAACATCAAAGAAATATAAGATAGAAAGTGATAGGCTGGTCGTGTAATGAGGTAGAAGCATGGGCATGCAGGGTGCTCCATTGACATCTTCATAAAGTCAGGAGACAGCAAGGAAAGTCTCTAGCACATTGGCTGAAGACCCAGTGTGGCAAACTGATGGGAGAATAATGAACAAGAGACCCATGAGATTGACAAGTATGATTTACACTGCTAGAGGGAACATCTGAGTCAATGATATCACAGACTCATTTAATTAACCAGTGTTGTGCAGGGGTCTTTAAGTTTTGTGGGTTTTAGACCCCTTTGGTAGTTTGGTGAAGTCTGTGGACCTCTTCTCAGAATAATATTTTTAAATGCATGAGATGACACAGGACTACCAAAGAATCCAATAATTTCAAAATATAATTATCAACATTAAAAAATGTTCCCAGATCGGGGGCGGGGCCAAGATGGCGGCTGGGAAGCAGTGACTGGCGTGAGCTCCCCACCAAGTCCCTCCAAAAACCTATAAAAAATGGCTC